>JAJJMC010007738.1:1304728-1446124 GCA_023531435.1 Papaver californicum
AACTATGGACACTATCCTGCACAACCCCAACTTACAAAAAAAAAAACTAAGTTTGCATAACAACATCAGTCTTTTCATCTCTAAAATACTCAACACCCACATAACTGATGATAAAGCAACTACAACCATAAGCTTATTTGAAGTTTGACAAACAGCAACAATGAAATAACATGTGCAAACTATGGACATTATCCTCCACAACCCCAACTTACAAAAAAAAAACACTAATTTTGCATAACAGCATCAGTCTTTTCATCTCTACAATACTCAACACCCATATAACTGCTGATAAAGCAACTACAGCCATAAGCTTATTTGAAGTTCAAAAAACAGCAACAATAAAATTAGAGATATTGCAATGGTGTTCTTACTTTTCCTTAACATAAAACGAAAATCAAAAATCAAGTCTTTATTCCAATAGAATCTCCAGAAGGAATTGAAAATTTCAGAGATTCGAAACTTACATGATTCTTAGCCTTCCACTCTGAATCGATATGAGCAATTGGGTTCAGAATCTAAATTATAGGTTCCACCAAAAAAATCTGATTTCAACCCAACATTTCCAATCATAACTCTAATTCGAGATTGAGAAGGTAACCAACCAAATCCAGATTTAGGTAATAGAAAAAACCAAAAGAATATTAGAGATGGGATTTACCTGATGTTTTGGGTAGAAAAACTTGATATGCGATTTGCCTGATTAACCTGCGATTTTCCTGAAAACTTGACATGCGATTTACCTGATGTTTTGGGTGGGAAAACTTGAGATGCGATTTGGGTGAGAAATCTTCATTTAATTGAACGAGATGAGAGGTGAGAAGACCCACTAACATCCCATGTACAACACCCACTATATTCAGAAAAATTTCAAACAACTTATAACTAAGAACCGTATTTGATAAATAGCAGCAGTTTTTGATTAAAACTGTCACTATAAATGAAAATGAATTTAATTGACAGAAACTGTCATATATAGCTATATACTTTTATAACATTTCTTACATAAAACTGTTGCTATTGCTTAAGAATCGTAACAGTTTATAACTGTTATTGTACATCACTATACACTAACAGTTTTCTACAAAAACTGTCATGGTATAATTATTAAGTAACAGTTAATAAACTATCACATTTTTGTACCATTATTAGTGTGAGTTTTTATAAGAAACTATCGCGTATATCTCGTAGCTTATTCTTTTGTGACAGGTATTTCTTGAACTGTCATGATTAAGAATTTTGAACTGTCACGGAAGCCCAAATTTGTACTAGTGTGATTTCAAACAAAAATCTAGATAAAACAACTTACCAAGGTTTAAACTGGATGAAACTGGTTTCATCCTACTGTAAACCTGCTGAAACCGCATATTAAACCTGGACAATACTAACATTCACCAATATCTACTCAACATAATTTCACAACAAATTTCATCCTACTTACAATACTAGTTTCATCCTACTTCAGCACCAGTTTCACACACACCAATTTCACAATAAATTTCACATTTACAACAACAACAAATCCATCTCAACAGAAATAACTGGATTAAACCAGTTTCATCCAATTTTAAATGGGTAATGTGTAAAATTGCCCAAAAATTGAAAAGAAGATGAAAACAATTCCAATCATAAAAAAAATAATCAAAGAAAACCTAAAATTAGTAGATAGAAATAGTAATTACCCTTTTCGATGATTAAGAGTAGAATTGACTAGGGTATTTGTTAGTGGTGGTGATAAAAACTTCTGGTTGAGTCGTGGTGATAGGGTTTTTGTTGGTGGTGGTGATAGAAACTTCTGCAGATGAAACTTACTAGGTTTTTTGGTGTGGTGGTGGTGGTGGTGATGGTGGTGAATATGGATAGAACAAAGAGTTGATGGTATGTGGTGGTGGTGGTGAAGAAATTATGATGTCGATGGTGGAAAGGGTGGGAGAAGTTTCTTTCGAGATGAGGTGGAGAAGATGGGAAAAGGTGGGAGAAGTTTCTTTAGGGAGGAGGTGGAGAAGATAGGAGAAGGTAGAGAAGATGAGAGAAACTAATTTTGTGGGGTGGGGGTGAAACTGATTTTGTGGGGTATAAATCCTAAAGGGTAGTATAGTCAGTTTTTTTGAAAACTTATTTCCGTCCATTTCACCCAGAGTAATATTTTACTCGCCCATTTCAAACAGATTTTAAAGGTTTTTGGGCAATAGGCTCGGTAGGTTAAACTTAAGTGGCTCTTGCGCTAAGTTTTCTAGTGAGAAAGATTCTTGTAGTGGCTTATTGTTTATAGCTCCTGATCTAGATCCTTTTACGGAATTTTGAGACAAAAGGGAAATACCCGACACGGTATTAATCATCCATTTAATGAGACCGAGAGGGACGAAGTCACTCGACTGAAAGAAGAGGTCATTTATGGACTCGACCAGCGGGAGAGGGCCTGACTTAGGTCGAGTAACTTTCAGGACATGACTACAGGACAAGAGAAAAAATGATAGGGAATGCATGTAGTCTCGAGACAAATAACAGAAAACGGATCAAGAAAGCGAAGGATAACATATTGATGCCACTAGACCTGAAGATCTCAGGATGATTATCTACCGCCTCGTGCTCGTGCCACAACCATCTCTTTTTGATACGTTCTATGGAACGATGCCTGCTGCTTCATATGGGAGAAAATAATAATAGATATGTCGGTCATTAAAAGGAAGAAGATCCAGAGAAAGAGTCCTCGTGTACCATCTGTCGTAAAACTATGAATGGAAGCTAGCAACCCGGACCGTATTGAAAAGGTTCCTAACACACAGTATGGAAGAGTGACAATATTAAGAAGCAAGGTCCAAAAATTCAGAAGTGGTAGAATGACTGAATGAATACAAGATGAGGCTAATACCCGAGGCATAAAAGAAGCATTTTCTACGGGATCCCGAAACCACCAGCCACCCCAACCTAATTCATGATGAGCCCACCAACTTCCTGGCAAGATTCCTACGGTTAAAAAACACCGACATGTCAAGATCCAAATTCGAATAGGTTCATGTTCCTGGTCAGAAACAACTGTTCTCGCACCGGCAGTCCAACAAAGAGACGAAGTAGTGGTACCTACATCTTTGAATTTAAGGAGTCGGGATCCGACGCATCCAGCAGAGTGAAGCAAGTTTCCATTCTTTTCGGCGACATTATTCCGCATTGGCGGCGAGTGACGTGCCACAATCCCATTCAACATTTTGGATCCACATAGTCCAAATCCCATAGCACTGGCGATGTCTTCGGCATATATGCAAGGATGATGTATAACTAATATAGGATCTTGTAATACAGGGTTTGATTCTGCAAGCGGTTCGGTACGAACGAAGAAATTGAGAACACAAGGATCGGAAATCGCTAATAGGAAAGGAGAGAAAAATAAAGCAATGCCAACATCTACGTCATTCCATTGTTCATCGATAGACGAAACTCTATCTTTGTCATCTCGTGCCATATGCAAGAAAGCACTCATCCTTTTTTCTTTGGCCAGTTGAGAGTTCCTCACGAAGTTCGAGACAAAGGAAAAGAAAAGAGTTTCCCTAGGGCCTCCTCGCTTTGAGACATTATGGCTTTGAGACATTATGGCTCTTTGGGCGACCTCGGTAACAAAGAAGGAATCCATACAAACTTGAGATCCAACACCATGATAAAATACTACCTTCATGATTAGACCATGTCCCTGAGATTTGATAAATGGAAGGTGCATTAGCGGTTAATACGTTGTAATTAGATAGGTTATTAGGAATATGACAGAACGAAAGACCAAGGAAAGGAAGAAGAATACACAAAAATACGGGTGATGCTCCAAACACTGGTGTTTGTTTCTTGTTGTAAGTGAATGTAATGAAAAGCCCCGGAAATAACGAATAATGAGAGAATTCGTTTATTGACATTGCGTGCTCATTTTCTTCTGCTTTGTTAATCATCCCGCAGGAGGCCCGAAGGTCTGAAAGAACTCATATGTCCTACATGTGAGGGACTGGAATGAAGAGGACATGGTGAGATATTCTTTGAACTTGATGCACAAATAAAGAGAATGACGGCAAATAGACCGAGATACAACTACGGGTTACCCCCTCTAGCACGAATGCTTTGTTTCAGCGTTGCATTCTCCCAAAGCAGGGTTTCCTTCTTCCTTAGAAGAGAGTCATATTCAACCTTTAGGTGAGTAAACAAACTCTAAGTCAACCTTCCGGGAAGTGCTTTTTTGTCAACATTTTAATTCTCACAATGAGAAGGGGTTCTATAAAACAACCAGCTACTAATTATCGAAATGCCCCTTGATAACGTCATCCAAATCTTCCACAGTATTATCATTCAGTTGCTTGACCCAATTCCTAAGTTCTCTTTTCGAAGTAGTCTCATCAATCTCAAAGTCATTTCTGACTACTTGTTCCACGACTTCGGAACATTTTTCATGAAATGCATTCTGGTTCCAGTAAGAAGGAAGACTGATCCCTTTGCTTCTTATCCATTGCTTGACATGACCAACTACTCGGTCATGCAGGAGAATCTTTATTAGTCGTCGGATGGTCTCCTTATCTTCCTCTCCATCTGCTTGTGGTTCAGGAACGGGCAGGTTAGAACCCACCGAACCCTCTGAAGCAGCATAGGCAATTGTCTCACCCATGGAACTATCCGAGTTTGTGATGACAGTAGCTCCCCGAAGCTCATCTGTCCCCAAGGCAGTACGTAGCCTATGAAGGCAGTCAATATCATGAGCAATAAGAATGCAGCAAATAAAATCTTTTGATCCTCCATTTTCCTTTTTGTTATTTTCATTTTCCTTATTCTGACTTTTCCCGTGTTTGTACCACGTCTCCCGAATATTCTCAGTACATATGGCGTGAGACGATTCCACCTATCGAAGTCAGAATGGGATCGGGTCTTTTCACGTCTCACCAAAGTGCCCGGTTTTTCTTTATAAATTGATGAACAAGAGGTAAAGTTGGTCAAGGTGTCACAAAAGGGCGTACCAACGCGCAACGGCTCCTACCGTTGCGCGTTAGCACGCGTATCTGTTTTCTTGGCCCTCTCTGATTCGATCCAGCCACAGGTTCCCCTACGACTACCTTGTTACGACTTCACCCCAGTCGAAGACCCCACCGTGGTATGCGACAATAAGACCACCAAGAGCCTTTGTGTATGGGTACACAAGTAAGGAGGTTTACCCCCACTTGCCTTTTAAGGTAAGGAATGGATGATTATTTATCCGATGCTTCGGGCGAAACCAATTCCCAGGGTGTGAAGGGCGGTGTGTACAGGGCCCGGGTATAGATTCACCGCGGCATGATGATCCGTGATTACTAGCGATTCAAACTTTATGTTTCCGAGTTGCAGAGAACAATCCGAACTGAGGCAATCTTTCTGGATTCGCTCCGCCTTACGGCCTTGCTTCCCACTGTAATTGCCATTGTAGCACGTGTGTGGCCCATCCCATAAGGGCCATGCGGACTTGATGTCATCCCCACCTTCCTCCAGCATATCACTGGCAGTCCCTAGTGAGAGCGGCATGCACCTTGATTCTTTCGAAGCCATTTGGTGGCAGTAGTACTATCACCACTATAAACCACTATACCGTGCTAACTATCGGGCGGCTCTCGCTTGAATTAGATGTAGATAGACTAGTCTGTAGGTCTTAATCTATCTTTCTATCTATTATTCTGAGCCCTAAAGGGCCTAGAAGGTGTTGGAACTTAGTAGCACTGACGCGCGTTAGGTCACTCGGCTCCTAAGCTCACTTAGGTTTAAAAATGTGACTTGAAAATCAGGCGCATGTCTCAGCAACACAAAATGAGGGTTTCGCTCGTTATAAGACTTAACCAAACATCTCACGATACGAGATGACGACAGCCATGCAACACCTGTATGAAAGTCAGTACCATCCTATTAAGGACGGTCTAGTTTCATATGTTAAGGGTTGGTAAGGTTTTGGGCGTTGTATCGAATTAAACCACATGCTCCACCGCTTGTGCAGGCCTCTGTCAATTCCTTTGAGTTTCGGTCTTGCGACCGTACTCCCCAGGCGGAGTTTTCACGCGTTAGCTGGGCCCCTAATTTGCACCAACGGCGAACACTAATCGTTTACGGCATGGACTACCAGGGTATCTAATCATTTTTGCTCCCCATGCTTTCGCACATCAGCGTCGGAAGAGACCCAGAGAGTTTCCTTCGCTTTTGGCCTTCCTTCGTAGATCTCCGAATTTCGCCCCTACACACGAAATTCCACTCTCTTCTATCTTACCCAAGTTCATTGGTTTCAAAAGCAATCCGCCATTTTTTGGCGACTTTCACTTTCAACCCGATGAACGGCCTACGTGCCCTTTACGCCCAGTCATTCTGAAGAACACTCGCCCCCCCCCCCCCCAATACCACGGCTGCTGGCACGGAGTTAGTCGGGGCTTCTTCCTCGAGTCATGTCATGATCGCGCACTCGAAGAAAGAGCTTGACAAGCGAAATTGCCCTTTTGCACTCACGCCATATTGTTGAATCAGGCTTGCGCCCATTGTCCAAGATTCCCCACGGCTTCCCCCCGTGGGAGTCTGGGCCGTGTCTCAGTCCCAGTGTGGCTGATCATCCAAAAAGGCCAGCTAAGCATCATCGGCTTGGTCAGCCTTTACTCGACCAACTACCTAATACTACGAGGGTTCATCAAAGAGCGCTTTCTAGCTTGATTCAAGTTTTAGCCCGAACTCTTTGGCAGATTCCCACGCGTTACGCACCCGTTCGCCACTTTGTTCTCAACTCATCAGCTAAAGAGATAGCTAGGAGTTGATCTACCTTCTTTTTCCAACTCCCCTAAAACAACGTTCGACTTGCATGTGTTAAGCATATAGCTAGCGTTCATTCTGAGCCAGGATCAAACTCTGTTTTTGACTATGATTGTAGGTTGAAGTGGTATAGAACCTAGTGAACCGAGCGTACAAAAGAAGACTTCTTATCTTATGAGTTTACTGAATTGACTTCGTTAGATCAAACTTTCTTCGCTTATGAGTTTACTTTACTTATTTAGTGATCAAAGTTGAGAGTTTCATGCAACTTACTGAAAGAAGACTTATTCTTATTCTACGATAAAAGATGATGAAACTGGATAGGAAAGACATTGGCTAACTCGTACTTCTGGGGCAAATCAGAGTTGCATCGTTTTGTTTCTTATAGGTGGATCATTTGGCATGATAAGGTAGAAGCCACTGCGCATATAGTTGACCCATTGGATCTATGCAAGATTCATGAGAAGAGCACAGGATTAATGCTGGAAGTAATGCTGAGAAGGGTCATTAATTCATTGAAGATCAATGCAGGAGTCAGATCATCTTCTTTTGGAGGTGCGCAAACAAGGAAAGATGAGATGCAATGACTCATGTCGTATTGTAATCGCAAACAAAGGAACGAACAGGTCAGAGTACCGTCACTTCCTGGTCAATGTGAGGATGGATACAAAGAGAAGGAAGCAACATCCCCTTCGAGCCCAACCTATGTTCTTTTGCGCCTTGAATCTCGTCTGTCTCAAGAGCCTACTCCTGATCCTGCAGTTGGCTTCTTTCTAGTAGGAGCATTGATGAACTAATTGCTTAGGTAGTTGGTTAGAACCGGTCAAAGAAGAAGGAAATGATGCAGGACAAGATAAGAGCTGATCGAAAGCAATGGAACAGAGAAGAGAGATGAGAAGTGGTCATCGAGTCTCTTATCAAAGGGCCAATCGATTCTGAAATGGGTGTTTAATCGGTAAAAAACGACTCGATTCTGCCTTTGTTTTCCTGTGCAAACGTCTCCTAAGAGCTTCCTTTGTCTTCCTATGCTTGAACCTTCCTGTGGACTTCACCTGTGTGCAGCAAAACCCCTTCCTAAGCTCTTCCTTTGTTTTTTTGTGTTTTCGTACCACTTGATTCACGCCGAAAGACGCCCATCTCGTTAATCAAGACGCCGCTTTTCGCCCAAATCTGCCCTAATTAAGGGTGAACTGGTCTTTATCTTCCCCATGTATTACCTTGATTGAGAGTTTCGATGCTTGAGCTTATTTCAATAAGGAGGATGAAGAATAGACAACGGATGAGTTCACTTTCTGTATGCCTTCCGAAGGCAAGCTAACACCGAGTGCTACCCGCTCGTCAACCAATCCTTTTTTTGACCCTACACTTGAGTATATGCACTTTAGAGATGGAATCGTCGGCTTCTTAAGTCGAACCAGTAGTGAACCCGGATGCTAGGACTTCGAGAATTAACCATAAGTAGAATGACTATCTGCTACTAATCCTTGCCCGTGTTTTTAGCATTGGTTTGGAGATAGGCCATCGGATTTCTTAGTTGAGTACCTTCTGGTTTGTGCCTATGGATAGAAAGGAAGAACTGGTGGATTCTCCTAGTCTGGTTGGTTGGAATTTTGACTAAAAGTTAATTTCTCGATCAGAGGCCGGATCAAGATGATTAATCTAATTCAAACTATTGATAATATCCAAAGCAGTGTGGTGGCGTGCTTACCCGCGAGTGGTTACCCCTACACTGAAGGAAACACTTTAGAAGACTGAGTCATTTCCGAACTAGGAACAACCCGTCGAGCAAATTACAAAATAAGCAGTCATCTGTATTTCCAAGTGAGACTGATGGCGCCAGTTGAGATCTGATCTAGAATTTACAGAACAGAGAAGGTGGGATGAACCTGTTACTCGGCATATTCTAGAGAATTAAAGAACCGGTCCTAGCCGTAGCGTTTAATCTCTAAGTTGAGTAACTTGGAGAGGAATTTTTTAATTGATTATAAGAACTCCATATGTAATCCTCTAATCCATTATGACTTTGAATGTGCTCTCGAGAAAGGGGAATAGCCATCACCTAGAAAAGACCATCCACCCGCTCCTGTCCTAGCAAAGGGACTCAACTTGCATCTGTTAATTCATGTCTCATTTTGTCTTTAACTGACTTGGCCACATCTTTGTGGTGACAGACTTCTTTTACACTTATCAATGCAAAATAGAATAAAAATGGATCGACGGCAGATTCAAATTCTCTGATTGGTATCTGTCACTTCATTCTCGATTCTACGATAATAAAGGTTGAGGAATTCCTGCCTGAGTTGGCTGGTCCACAGCTACATCTTCTTTGTGATCAAGGATTACCATCAATCACTCTTTGCCCCGAACTAACTCTCTAGATGTTACCAGTTTAGATAGAAAAGAAAGAAGAGAAAGAGAGTAACATCAAGTCAAGTTTTTCCCCCCAGTGAGCTTCTTGTTTTGCTTATTGATTATCTATTTAATTAATAACTTATCTCGAAACTGAATCAGGACTTCAGAACTTCATTATCCTCTTTCTCACTGTTCCTCGAAAACTAGAATCAATAACCTATAATATGAAACCAAGCCCCCTCAGCGAGGGAATAAGGTAAGAGTTGTAGCTCTTGTAATTCCCTCAGTAGCTTTCATAGTTCTGAGTTGACTTTGTCGCATTACCGCAAAGAATAGATTCTCACTACTGATAGTACTCTCATCACTCAAGTTCGGGACGTTGTTAATGATGGTTGGGGGGTCGAGAAGCAATGACAATATCTTTTCTATAGGTTCCTCGAAAAGAACTTGATAGAGTGACTATATCACATTTAAGAGTATGCTCAGCTTGGAACTGATCTTTGAAGGTCTGAAAGGAGAGGGATGAAGGCACTTACTTGCTTTAAAATGAGGGGACATAAATCAAAATAGAAACATCGAAAATGACCAAGTTTTTTTCTTTTATGGAGGCTCGGATGGCTCAACATCGTGGCAAGCCAATTGTCGAATCAGGAGAACGGAAAATGCAAGGATTTCTCTATTGCGACACTACAGTCATTGCCTGGAATCAAAGAAAGAATGGCATGCTAAAATCAATTAGGGATTATGAGTATCGTTTCCATTTATGCATTAGGGGAACAGTCTAGTTAAATACTTCTTATCCAGTGCAATAACTAGATCTATCTATTCTTTCAACCAACTATTCCGCCCTTGAAACCAAAAAGACTGACTCAGCTGCTTGAGTAAGATAAGGATCCGCCAAACTAAAGGGTTCCAGAATAATAGCTCCTTGTGTCTTCAGAAAATACAGAATCTCGAAATGCTCTGTCTGCGTCAATACTTTTTTGCCTCTTGCTTGAAGTGCCCTTATAGGGATAAGTTCTTCAATCCGAAGCATAAGGCTCTAGTACCAGCAAACTGCCCAAGTCAACCCCTCCTACCCTTTAATTGCCTGAGCGCTTCGCTTCCAAAATAAATAAACTTCTTCTTCCGAGAGTCTGGAACTTCACTTGCCTGATCTAGACTTCTTCACCCGTCATCCACGGTTCCCTAGCCAGGCGATATCAGAGAGACTAGATCGTACTTACTTAAAAGAAAAGCATTGTAAAAGGGAGACTTGATGAAGAAAGTGAATGTATCTTTGCCCCAGCGAAGTCCTTTCCTCGCCTTTTCTTACCTCCTCCTTATGGGCGTTGACAATCCTCCGTCGGGACCCGGAGTGATATGCAATTTTTTCGTGTGTCTTTTACGCGATTGATCCTTTTAGACCCAGGACGCTTCTAGAGAGGCCTTATATTCGACATGGGTAGCTAAACATATTAAGTGGAGCAAATGCGGGAGGCTGGACTTTTCATCGATAGCCTTCGGGTGATCCTCTTGCTACACTAGGTGCACTTGCTCTTGGTGGGACGAGGGTATAGTTGAGACGTGCGGCTAATCGATAGAAAGGTTTAGAGGCATATTTGCTGAAGATGTTCCAAAAATAGGAGAAAGAAAGGGTAAGAAGATATATTTTGTTGTAAGGGAGCTTAGGAGATATGATAAACATTAAAGGTAGGTCTGCACTGCCTAAACCCCTTGTATAATCCGCGAGTACTGGGGATCAGCTTGGCCTTCCTGACGGAATGAGTTGACCGAGTTTATAAGCAAAGCTAAGTTAAGTTAAGCCAGAAAGTCCTCAACTTTAATAGTATAATAAAGAATAAAGCCCAATCTTTGATATAAATGAGTAAGCCATTCTACCTAGACAAACTAGTCTTATCATATCTAGAGATTAGACTCCTAAATGACCATGAAAACGTCCTGTATGGTCACGTGATCGAGACCATACGACTCTATAAAGGTAAATATTCTTAAACAACGATCTTACGGAAAGGAAAATTTCTTCCGGCATGAAATCAAGGGGTTTCCTGTAGTGTAGTGAAAAGCATGAATAGGATTTCTTATTTAGGATTATCTGATTCCTTTAGATAAGCATACCACCCCTTGGGCTGAGTCTATTAATCTATTCAACTGTAGCATACTTCCTGCACGCTACGCTTAAGCCTTCATCCCTAGCCCTACCCCGATGAATTGCTAGGTGCAGAGCGAGGCATCGATTCATGAGCTACTTATTGGAAATGGGATACTTTGACAACTCTGTAGTAGAAAAGGCTTTTTCTGTTAGATTGCATGTTCCTTTATAGACGCATCTATCTAGAAAGCAATTTAATTAGCAAGGCATTTCCATTTCTCGTGTCTTCGTATGAAATTTCCTTTCTTGCCTTTTCTCAATTGGAAGAAATCGCAGGTCTCAAAACAAAAGACACGGGTTCGGTGCCTGCATTCTTAGTTTCATTCTTCCGGGTTCTGCCTTTAGTGAGAGCCTCTTTCGAACGTAGTTCCCCATGTCAAAGAGGGAACATGGTTAGATTTGTACGTTACCTGGTATCGGCGCCAGAAGTCCATTTAGGTAATAGTAATAGTCGAGAGCTAGACCATTACTTCACGTGCTTTATACCTTTGAATCTCATCCTCTCGTAGATTAGCGTAAAAGCAGATGTAGCGTCAATCCCGTCCTCTTTCTAGGCGTCCTTTTCAAAACGAAGAGGAAGCCGAGAGTACCTTCTTTCCTCGTTCCCGAAATCAAGACGAGGAGGAAGACGGGAGTTCCTTCGTAACCGGGTTACCTTTTCCGTGAATCTAAGGACTTGGAATTGGTTTCTATAACGCGAGGTTTGTACTAGCCAGGCCGCTAGGATAGGCTCTAAGGCAGTGAGACCTCTATTTTATTTATATGTGATAGAATGTTATACCGGTCCAGTCATTATTGCCATTTAAAGCAAGAAGGGCAAGTTGTTCATTCAAAAACAGAGTGTGCGATGCTGCTCGTGGAAACAAGAATGTTAATGAGTAGAATGTCAGTTATTCGAGAAGGTGGAGTATCCGATTTAGTGCTCGACCTGTTGTTGTTTTCACATCATATTGAAGAAGGACATCCTGCTACAGATAAGGGACCTTACACTTTTATAGAGGGTCCATACTTGCCTAGGCCTCTGCCAGATGATGAGCAGGAAAAATCATAAGACCTTACTGCTGAAGTCATTCTTCCATCCTATGTCTTAAGAACCTCTTCAAGGAGGATATCGGGAATAGGACTTCAAAAAGCGAGTCTTATTCATAGTCGTATGCTAGTAAGCGAAAAGAAAAAGGGACCTATTAAAATAATTGGCACGACCCCGGACTGAAGTGTTGATTAATTTTTTTGTAGCATAGCGGAGAGAAGGTTTACAATAAATGGTTTTGTTCGTGGAGTAGGAGTCTCCTTTACCTGGGTGATGGTAGGTTATCACCGAGGAATGGCTACTTAGAAGTAGCTCGATCCGAGTTCTGATGACAAGCTATGTTACTATCACTGACTCTTATTCTCCTCCTTCTATAATATCCTATTTAGTTCTTACGTACTCGAGAAAGCTCGGGATCGATACAACTCAGCAGAGTCTCTATATACGGAAATTATTATACAAAAAAGAGGTACTGAATACAAAAAGTAAGGTGGTTAACCACCACTATATCTTAGCGGTCTAAAATGACCTCGATTCATTAGCTGCTGGAAAACGAAGCTTGTGCGGTTAGTCATCTCTAGGGCCGCTTCGCGAATGCAGGCTCTCTCTATCCCTCCAAGCTTACGCAGCTGTAGGAAGAATCTCAAGCAACACAACGGTCACATAATACACCCTGACTTCGGACGGCTTTGACGTGACCTTCATTTACTTAGCGCTTCCAATCGTTGAAAATCGTTACTCCCTTTGACTAAAAGACTCTTTGGTACTAAAAAACTCTTTGGCAGAAGATAAAACTAGAATAAAGGGGTCTAGAATCTATAGTTTTTTTGGCTTCCAGGTCCCTCAACTTAATTCTTTGAACTACAAATTAGATACCATCCTGTAAAGAGAGAGAATGAACAATAAGGATATATATATATATCGGGTAGGAAATCAACAAGCAATGGAAGAGATCCTAGATACAAGACTATGGATCCCGGTTGACGACGAATAAATTGAACCACAAGTCGGGAATCCAGGTCTTCTATTGAGAAAGATTGTTGGTAAGATGAGTGAGACGGAAAGCTCAGTCATCCACTTTTCGCTAAAATTCTACTAGTTAGGTGACGAGAGGGAAATAGCTTTCTCTTGAAGGCTGGTACTGACGTCTGCACAATTCATTTTCGAGTAGTAGCCGAGAAGACAGGCCTTTCATTAAAATTTGTAAATAAGCGGGGCAGCAGAAAGATCGAAGTGGGGAAAAGTTCCTTTTATGAATCGAATAGAGAATCTAAAAGCGTCCTTCTGCGTGACTCCTTTATAATATTTTATAAAAAGAAAAGCGAGCATTGCTTAAAGAAAGGCCGTTAAACGTGTCTACATGGGCCTTAAAGAGTAATCATATTGACTATAGTGTAGGAGCATAGTGACGAAGAACTAAGTAACTGACCTCTTCTTTCATAAAAGAAGTTCTACGGCCGATGTTAGTTTGGAGTTTACGAGCGTTAGCAAATATCTCGGAAAGACTAGATTAGTGGAGCTCGTTGTTTTAATGTTTTGCTTCTTGAAGAAGGTATTACGTCTAGGTGCTCACACCCGCTCATTCTTGGTTGGAGATGTAGTCAAACTGTTTTCACAGGTGGGAATCCTATGTTACATTTAATAGGGAAAGAAGTGTTAGCGATGAAGCTGTTTGTATGTGACAAGCGATAGCAATCTCGGTAAACTTGATATCTCTAGCAGCATACTTGGTGTAGCTTATCTTTCTTCGAAGAAAAGATTGCGTTTAGCTGTACCTGTACCACCAGCACTAGCAAAAGTGTCGTTAGTGAATATCTTAGCAAGGCCTCTACTAAAAGGTATTATATAAAGATGATAGATCAAAGTTTACTCAGTTGACCAGAGATCTCATAATTAAATGTAAACCTTTGCTCCCAATTCAAGGTCTAGAAAAAGCTGTCGACTTTCCCTCCGATGGCTATAAGGCAGAAAAGATAAGCGATCAGTGAACCTCCAGAAAAATCTTATATTTGAAAAGGTCTTTTAAGCCATAAATTTTTTTTTGTAATAGATTGGGGACCTCTCAAAAATTATGTATTTCGGTATGATCTCCTCTTTTTGAATGCATAAACTCCTTCTTTCAGTTTGGTTTAAACTGGAACGAAATGGATTAAAAAGTACGGAGCTATCAGTCGTAACTGAAGATACTCGTAGGACAGTAAAAAAGTTTATTCCTTACTTAGTCATAGTTGTACTGGCTCTTATAGCAGCTTCTACTTCAAAGTTGAGCGGGGAAGTTGAGAAGGGTAGCAAGAGTTGTTGAAGGTGCCTAAGATAGGTCTTGGCGATAGCAGGCCAAGAATATACTATTAGGTTCTTCGGTTAATTGGAAAAAGAAGGACTGACAATAAAATATCTTTTATTACGATGACAAGAAAGACTATCAAATAGACCGAGATCCAACTACGGTTCTTGGTGAACATAATCTGCCATCATTTCTTCGATTCCTTCATTTATGTGTCAGAATAAAGAGAGGTTCAGTAGGGAAATTAAAGAGACGAGAATCAACGGAAGAAGGGGTTAGTCGACTTCAAGGGTGGGTTTGAAGACTCACTCGTGACTATGAAGTGATGGTACGGAATTGGATGATGTTATACTTTGTAAACTCCCACTTACTTGTTAAAGTGGGGAAGAAACTCACTTTCTTGTCCTACAAGTAGGTCCGGAGATTCGAAAGAACTCGACCGCAGAGGCCTCTCCTTTTAGTCGAGTAAGATAAATCTACTTAACCCACCTAGGTTATTTACTTACTTGTTATACGTATAGATTCATCCCCTCTTCGAGCTTGAATTGTTCAAGCTTCCTTCATCTTCATATACCTCCCCACCAATAGATAGAGACAAATGGGAATAACCAAACCACGTCTACAAAATTCCATTACCATGCAGCTGTTTCAAGCCAATATGATGCTCCTTGGTTAGATGACCAAGATATTGGCGGAAACCGCATACGATCGAGAAAAGAGTTCCTATAATCACATGAAAACCGTGGAAGCCGGTTGCTAACAAAAAGGTAGAACCATATACATTGTCCGAGATCGTGAACGGTGCTTGGTAATATTCCATTACTTGAAAGCCATTGGATACAAGAGCCATTGACTAAAGCATAAACTACGCGTCTTTCCTTCCCTGCGAGTATAGCATGATGAGCCCAAGTTACGGCATCTCCAGATGAAAGGAGAATAAGGGAATTAAGAAAAGGGATTGCCTAAGGATCTAAAACAAGAATCCCTTTCGGCGGCCAGTAGGATCCTATCTCTACCGTAGGTGACAAAGACGAATGGAAGGACGCCCAGAAGAAAGCGAAAAAGAAGAGAACCTATGACACTATGAAGGGAATAAAACCATATCGAAGTCTGTCTTGTACGACTTTGGAATGATGATAAAATATATTTTGCCCGAATTAACCTACAGTGGGATGCTCTACTGTTATTGACATAAAGAAAGATTGAATGTTAAAATTGGTTTGAATAATAACATCTTGGGTGGTAGAGGATAAACATCTAACCAATATTTTATTTTATCGTTTTATAAATATGTTTTACTTTTTTCTCATTAGTTATAATTTATCTTAATAATACCCCTATACAAAGGAATTCGAGAACAAAAAGACAATTCCCTACTAATCCCTTACTAATCATTATACCCGTTATGTGTTTTGGAGAAACTGAACTTAATTATTTTGACCGTTCGTCAATCGGTCAATCTTCTCTTTCTCTGACACTTTGTTGGCCTACTAGTTTCAACAAAAATTACAACAATTATCATCTGCTAATGCCTAGTCGGTTTCATCAGCAATGTAAATTCTCCATCTCCATGGCGGGAGAGAAGTATTATTAATATATACCGTCGATTATTACAGTCCACGCCATGAAAATTCTTCTATTATAGACAACGATCAATTGGTTGACTCAGTGACCAAGGAAGCACGCCAATGACATCACATTCCTCAATGCAAGAACCTCTTGGTCAATCTCCCAAAGCTAAATGTCAGCACATTCTTTGGACTAACAACATTGTCGCGGATGCTTTAGCAAAGAAGGCAAGGATTCGATGCCTACAACATTTGTCGATGCATCTATACGAACACCAAAATCATCCCGTTGTACTTTCTGATGAAGGTATGAATATTGAGATTAAACTCTTTAATATCAGAGAAGAAAGATTACTTTTTTATTATTAGAAAACTTAAAAAGTTTATACAGACTAACTGACTCTTTATATACTCGGTTTCATTTTACAGACTCGTTATTGACAGATCATGTGACAGGCTGTCATACTGCTATATCATGTGGGTGTTATGGAGTCAACAGGCTGGCATTGTCTGCTACTGATTGGATTACTTACAGACTGGCTATTATCCCCCCTCAAGCAGAAGGGAGACTTGGCAACCTGAAGCTTGCTTCTGATGGTGATAAATCGCGGTCCATGTAGACCTTTGGTGAAGATGTCAGCTTTTTGATCGTTGGTGTAACATAAAAGACCTCCAAGTTTTTGTTTTGGACCATTTCCCTCAAAAAATGGTAATCCAGCTGGACGTGCTTCATCCTCGAATGTTGAACTGGGTTTGAAGCCAAACTTATCGAACTAATGTTGTCACATCCGATTCTTGGCAGGCATGTTGAGTTGAAGTTCATGTCCTGAAATAGATAGCACAACCATACTATCTCTGTTGCTGTGTGTGCCAAAGTTCGATATTCAGCCTCTGTACTAGACCTTGCCACCGTAGACTGTTTCTTAGAAGACCATGAGATTAAATTTGTGCCAAGGTAGATACAGTAACCCCCTGTGGATCAGCGATCGTCTACACAGCCAGCCCAGTCCGCATCTGAAAAACCTACAAGAGATGTTGTGCCCTTTATAAAAGAAAGACCATAAGATAAAGTGCCCTTTAGATACCTGAGAATCCGTTTTGCTTCCTCCAGATGAGTAGTTCTTTGCTGGTGCATATACTGGCAGACTAGATTGACTGCATACGAGATATCCGGCCTGGTCCAAGTTAAGTATTGTAGTGCGCCAACTAACGAGCGATATTCTGTTAGATTTGTTAGTAAAGCAATAGAAGTCTTACTAAGAGCAGTTGAAGTAGCTATTGGTGTATTACATGGTTTACACCCATCTATCTTGTATTTAACCAATAGATCCACTGCATACTTTGTTTGACAAAGGAAAAGAGAAGTAGCTGCTCGGCTAACTTCCAGGCCCAGAAAATAGTGCAGGTTTCCTAAGTCCTTGATCGGAAAAGAATCATGTAGTTGCTGAATAGTAATTTGGATATGGTCCAGACAGCTACCCGTTAGAAGGATATCATCTACATAGACTAAGGCCATGGTACTAGTGGAATCCTTTTGATACACAAACAAAAGAAGTATCTGCCCTGGACTGTATAAAACCAAAAGAAGATAGACTAGAACTAAGCTTTTCATACCAGGCTCTAGGAGTCTGTTTCAGTCCATAGATGGCCTTATGCAGTAAACAAACAGCCTTTGGCCTTGTTGGATCAATAAATCCAGGCGGCTGTGCCGTAAACACTTTTTCCTTAAGATCACCATGTAAAAACGCACTGGAGACATCAAGTTGAGTAATTTTCAAATTAAATTGAACAGCAAGAGAAAGAATTACCCGGATTGTAGCTGGTTTTGCTACTGGACTGAAAGTTTCTTCATAATCCATGCCTTGTTGTTGATGGTAGCCCTTGGCTACTAATCGAGATTATGTCTCGCAACCGTTCCATCTGGATTATACTTAATCCGAAATACCCATTTACATCCCACCAAATTGTCTATGTCTGCCGAGTCCACCAAGGACCAAGTACCCGCCTCCATCAAAGCCTTGTACTCATTTGATGTAGCCTCCTGCCAAACTGGATCTTTGTTTGCTGCACTTATACAGGTAGGAGTTGATGTTGAGGTGCTGAGTAAAGCTAGACTTATTGGATATCTAGTTGATCAGTAAGGACTTTGTTTTAATGATGTCTGCCTTTCCTCTGGTAGTCATGTTATGTTGATTGGGTACAAGAGTTGTATTGTCTGACAAAGGAGGCTGACCACTGATTTATCTAGCACGACTGGTGCTGCAGATGTCTATTCTGATGGAGAAGTACTGGTAGCAGTATGTAGTAGTTCTGAGTAAGGAAACTTTGTCTCATTAAAAGTGACATGTCTAGATATGAAGATGGTGCCAGTTGCTGGATGAAGACACCTGTACCCTTTGTGATGAAGGTTATATCCAATAAAAACACAGTGTCGACTTCTTTGTTCAAGCTTGTTAGTGGTGTATCGCTTCAACCACGGGTAAAAGGAACATCCAAAAACTTTGAAGGATTCATAAGCAGGAGTTTTGCCAAATAGAAGTTGATATGGGGACACATAATTGATTGACTTTTTGGGAAGTCTATTGATTATGAAGTTCGAAGTAAGAATGGCATCTTCCCAAAAACATGAAGGTAATGCAGACTGACATAAAAATGTTCTAGTAATGTCTAAAAGATGCTTGTGCTTGACCTCAGCAACTCCATTTTTTTCTGGAGTGTGGGGGCAAGTAAGCTCATGAGATATTCCTTTTGCTGAACAGAATTCTTTAAGAACTTATTGATGAACTCACCACCATTGTCAGTTCTTATTCTTATCACATTAGTAGAAAGTAAATTTTCTAACCTAGTAACCAGTGAAACAAATGCAGTTTTGAATTCAGCTTTAGTAGATAAAGGAATCAGCCAACAGATTTTATGAATTCATCTACTATATTAGCATAATAGAGTTTACCAGACATAGAAGCTATATGGCATGGTCCCCAAAGATCCATATGTAGTAACTCTAATGGTTTTACAACAATAGAACTTGATAGTTGAAAATGTAATTTCTTAGACCTACAGAGCTTACTGTTATTGCAATGAAAAGGTTTGGAAATAACACTAGGCAAATGTAGCAAAGAGCATATCCTTTGCATAGTCTGAAATGAAGGGTGACCAAATCTTCTATGAAGAAGAAGATTGTCACTTATTGTTGAAGCTAGAGCAAATTGAGGAGAGTGAGATCTACCAAATGTGATAGGATAAAGACCATTCCTATGTGGTCCTTGGAAAAGCAGTTTCCCAGAGCTCAAGTCCTTCACAGTGAAACCAGTAGAATCCATAGTTAATTAACAGTTGTTATCGGTTGTGAATTTATGAATAGAAAGCAGATTATGCGATGCCTCAGGGACCACTAATATATCATTCAGGTTAAAGGAATAGTCATTTGCAGTCTTAGTTGAACTTCCATGATGAGTGATAAGCATACCTGCTCCATTTGCTGTCTGAATGATGTCTGGCATTCAGAGAAGAAAGCTTAGCTTTTTATTATTAGAAAACTTAAAAAGTTTATACAGACTAACTGACTTTTTATATACTCTGTTTCATTTTATAGACTCGTTATTGACAGATCATGTGACAGGCTGTCATACTGCTATATCACGTGGGTGATGTGAAGTCAACAGGCTGGCATTGTCTGCTACTGATTGGATTACTTACATCCTGGATATTACTTTCTACTTTATTTTTTTATCGGTGTATCTATACGAAAACCAAAATCATCGCTTTGTACTTTCTATTTTATTTTTAAAGAAGGATACTACCAATCTTATGTACTCTTACTTAATAAATATGTTTCCTGTAGTAAAACAAAAATATTTTTTATGAATTTCTGGCCTCGTGACAAATATACCCAAGCAGAGACGGTCTGAGGCAGTGCTCTATGCATGATTGCATAGAGCCCGACTCTATCTAAGGCCTTCTTTTTTATTGTAGTAAAAGTTTGTCTTTTTCAACATACGCCAAAATCCAAGCCTATAATTGCTTTTCCTCACAATCTTGTTATTCTCATGTATTAAAAATGGTCGTAAGACATACAATTTAATTTAAAAAAAAAAATGATCCACATTAGTGTTTTAGTATGATTTTTGACTATATTTTTTGAGTTTTCGATTTCTTATTTTTTTTGTCTTGTTTAGTCGATAATAATTTTTATTTATTTATTATTGTTCTGATGAAGTTCGTACATGCCCTTCTAGATCGCTTATTTTCAACGACTGGAGCTACATTTATCTCCCTTTAATACCACTAGCGAAAATACATATGCGATGCACATATTTGTATTGGACTTTTTTAATAACATAAAATTTGAAAACAATGAAATTTTTGTTTAAAAATAAATTTTAAATATTATTATTTTTTCTCATTGCGTAGATAATTGAAAGAGCATTCGAATTATATAAATTTAACAAAAATAAAATTTATATTTAAAAGATATGAAAAATAATTTTTAATATTATTATTTATACTGATTGCGTAGATAACTGCAAGCGCATTAAAAATGTATAAAATTTATAAAAATCGGA
The DNA here is from genome assembly GCA_023531435.1 of Papaver californicum. Classification (NCBI taxonomy): domain Eukaryota; kingdom Viridiplantae; phylum Streptophyta; class Magnoliopsida; order Ranunculales; family Papaveraceae; genus Papaver; species Papaver californicum. The sequence goes on from JAJJMC010007738.1 coordinate 1,325,451, forward strand.
TTTATATTTTAAAAGATACTAAATTTGTGTCCGTGCTATGCAGCGGGTATAGTTGTTCGCTCCTTTTTGAATATGGTATGCTTGAAAATTGCTCATATCTTTTTGTAATACCCTATAACTAAGTTTTTATAATTTCATTATAAGGAATTCCGTAATTTTCCAAAGCTAACCTCACTGAATATAGTTCTTTGGTAAGAGAGTGAGTCTAATATCCGAAAGAATGTTATAAGATTAATTTTATTTCGTACAAATAAAAAGTATATTTAAAATGAAACAAATAACGATGATAAAATTGATAATTACCCGTACCCGTATCGTTTGGATTCACCTCATTTACAAAATATAAAGTATATTTAAAATGAAACAAATAACGATGATGAAATTGATAGTTATACGTACCCGTATGTGTTGGATTCACCTCTATTACAAAGCTAGGTTAGTTAGAAATCACAATGAATATACATATTTAGCTTTCTTTATCTTATTTAAGAATATAAATTTAACGATAGCCGTTTATTAAAGATGATTAAACGTAGATCGTCGATTTGCGGTGTTGTCCACCCACTGTAGGTAACGTTGACCCAGTACAATTAAGTATTGGGTGTAAACGAAGTGTAATAATTTAAAAAAAAAATAGCCAAGGAGAGTGGGTTTCTTTAACACCTAAATATTTGCACCAATCAAATTATGTCAAGTGTCCTTACCAAAACTCTCGTTTCACAAAAGCCATAAAAACCTTATTTCGGCCAATAGAAAGTGAGGGTTTCCTTACCGTTCAACGTGAGAGCTTTATTTGTCTAGGCCTTTAAATCTTTAGATGAACATTTAAAGCTTTTTTAATTTATTTTTTAAAATAATAGTATTTTTGTAAATATGCATAGATACGCTTAGTGTATAATTTTACCCTTGAATATAGAGTAGTATTAATGATGTTTGAGGTTATTTTTATAATACCAGGATTAGACCAACCAAATATAAGTATTTCCTTTATATTAGTAAGATGTAAAATCTATAATTTATTTGAACTAATAAATTTATTTTACTATATTAAAAGGAAAAGTCAATAAACTTATTCACACCCGCCAAATGGGGCTGAATCTGTAGCTTCTTGAATAAATGCTATGTCAAAATCACTCACACAGAATCATTTGGTAGATAATTTAACAATTATTGGTAACTAAGATCTCAATTATAAATTTTGTTACATAAAAACTACAAATTGGTGAAATCAACAAATGTTGTAAGATCTCAATTATAATTCTACTACAATGGAACTACATTAAACAAATTGGTGAAAGAGTTACCACTCCATAGAACATCATTGGTGATCTCAATATTACAATGCATGACCATGAAATATCCACTTTCACAAGTCCTACCACTTATGAATTTCTTGTTAGTTAGCAAATTATTGATTTTTCTGATTTTTCTGATCATTCGGATTTAGGATTTATGGGTACTAAATTTATATGGAATAACAACAATCTGGCAATGACAATATTAAAGCTAGATTGGATAGGGCCTTGGTAAATGGTAAGTGGCTTCAACATTATGGAAACTCAAAGATTTTCCAGATTGACGCCATAGGTTCAGATCATATACCAATTATCTTGGTGACTAATACCAATAATCACCAAGGTAAAATGCCATAGAGGTACTTCAAATGTTGTTTTAAGGATCTATCCTCCCATGAGGTCATAAGGAATGCCTATAATGTCAACATTAGAGGTTCTAATGCTTTCCAATTTACAAATAAACTTAAAATGTGAAGTATGATCTGAAAAATTGGAATATTGTCCACTTTGGCAATATTGACCAAAAAGTGAAAGACCTAAGTGCAACTTCAAGTCCTGCATAGGCAAAATTCTACTTCTCAAAACTTCGAGTCTATAAAGCAAGTTGAAATGAGTCTTGAACATTAGCCGAAAGTTCAAGAGGACTTCTATGCTCAAAAAAGTAGAGAAAATATATTAAAACTTATGATAAAAATACCAATTTTTATCACACTTCTAATAATAGAAGGAGACACTTTAATCATATTTTTTTTCTTAGACTCAATAATAGTCAGTGGTCTGAAGATAGAAGCCAACTAGAAGACTTACTGGTATCTCATTTCAGCATTATAGGTACCACTTCCAATCCGTATCAGGATAAAAAAAATTCTTATTTGTATTGATCCTTGTATTACTGATTTGGACAATGATAAATTGTTGAGTCTTATCATTCTTCAAGAGGTCAGAGACACTATTAAAAAAAATGAATTCATGGACTGCTACAGGGCCTGATGGGTTTCCACCAGGCTTCTACAAGCAAAATATGGAACTTATTGAGATAAATGTTTGGAATATGATTAAATCTTTTTTTGATTCTAAGCACCTATTGAAAGAGTTAAATCATACGTTTATGTCTCTAATACCTAAAGTGAATAACCCCTCTTCAATTGTTGATTTCAGACCTATAAGTTTGTGTAATACAAGTTACAAGATAATCTCTAAGATTATAGTCAACAGAATGAAGCCTCTTCTTGGTAAGTTGATTTCTCCTTTTCAAGCTGCATATGTGCCCAACATGCATATACAAGATAATATGATTATAGCACATGAACTTGTTAACTCTATGAAGAAGAAAAAGGATATGTGGGGTATCATGGGCCTTAATCTAGAATGTCTAAGGCATTTGATAGAATTAAATGGTCTTTTCTAATTAATGTGCTTAAAAGATTTGTTTTTTCAGACTATTAGTGTGAGTTAACTTTTTAATGCATTAGTACCACTAGCATATTTATAATGCTAAATGGTTCTCCTTGTAAAACTTATAAACCACAAGGGGTCTGAGACAAGAAGACCCATTGTCTTCGTATCATTTCATATTGTGTACGGAAGCCTTCTCTAGATACCTCATTAATGCTAAGACCAATCAGCTCATTCATGGTTTTAAAATTAATAAAAATGCCCCAAGCATTTCTCACCTTTTGTTTACGGATGATTGTCTTATCTTCACTAAGGAAACTCATTCCGAGGAAAACAATCTTATGTCCTTAATAAAGGACTTTAGCAGCATTTGTTTTCAAGTCATTAATTTTCAGAAATCGGGATGTTTCTTTAGCAAGAATTTCCATCATGAGCTTTGTGTTTCTTTAATTAGATTTCTGAATGTGAAGAAAATGAGCCTAAATGATAGATATTTAGGTATTTCTCTCCTCATTGGCAGATCCAAAAATGACTCATTCTCTCATCTTGTTGAGAGTTTTGATAGGAAAGTTGCTAATGGAAGGAAAACAGCTTACTCGGTCAAACTGGAAGATCAGTAATGGTCCAACATGTTCTTAAGTCTTCCCCCATTTATCACATGAATACCATCCTCATCCCAAATGAAATTGTCCACAAAATGAAACAAAAAAAAGGGATATTTGGCGGGGGGAAAATAGTCATGGTGGTGTTTATTTAAAGCAATATGGTAAGATATGCACACACACAAATCACTCGGAGGTTTAGGATTCAGAAACCTAAAAAAAATATTCAATGTAGCTCTTCTCACTAAAGCTGCATGGAAACCTGTTCATTCTTCCAATGAACTTTATTTCAAAATCCTCAAATGTAAGTACTTCCAAAACTGTGATCCTTTGTAGTATAAAAAAAATAAAGACTCATCCTGGGTCTGGACCAGTTTATGCAATGGCCTTGAAGTCATCAAGGAAAATTGTATATGGGAGGTTCACAATGGTCAACATATTCAGGCTTTTAATGATAATTGGATCCTTAATGCTTCTCAACCTCTTTGCATTGCTTACCTTAACCCCTCTCTTTCTGTTAGTGATTTTATTGATAATGATACTAAAAGTTGGAAGCATGATTTCTTATCTAATTTTTTCACTACTGATAATGTTAACATAATCCTTAATATTAGGATCCCATATACTGGCAATGATAAACTGATTTGGTCCCTCACAAAAAATGGCAACTTCACTTTTAAAAGTTGTTACAATCATTTGTCCACTAATCCTATTGGAGGGATTCATACTCAACGCAATGATATAGTTTATAAAACAATACGGAGTCTGCCCATTTTGCCAAAACTACAACATTTTGTTTGGAAATGCTATGAGGGAATTCTTCCCTCAAAAGGTAAACTTTCACAATATAATCCTAACCCTAATTTTCATTTTGATATGTGTGATGGTAACAATTATGGAACAGCTGAACATCTTGTGTTGCATTGTTCTTTTGCTATAAATGTTTGGTCTTCTACTGTGTTGGGTCAATATGTTCTTCAAGACTCCAATTCTACAATTACTACGAAAAATTGGATTAGGAAATGCTTTTCTAGTAGCCTTTCTATAGATCTGAAATGTGTTATTTTCACTACAACTTGGACTATATGGAGAAAAAGATGCTTTAAAGTCTTTTAAGATAGAAATCCTAATTGTGTTTCTACTGTTAGACTAGCAACTAGGTCGTTGACTGAAATGAAACAAGATGGTTCCTCTACTTCACCTATTATTAGGAACAATATACCCCCATGCAGATTCAACCATGTACTAATGATTTGTCTCAAGACTGTAGACTTGTTTACTGTGATGCCTCCTTTGATGAAATAATTAATAAAATTGGATTTGCTATTGTCTTAACTGACATTTCAGGTACCTTCAAAGGATGCAAAACCATCTCCAGTATAAGTAGGAATCCATAAGAGGCTGAAAGCATGGGCAGTGTTGGAAGCTAACAATGGATCAGAAGCAAAAGCCTAAATAATATCAGTTTGAGGAGTGATGCAAAAAACATTATTTCTTACTTGCAAAATAAAAACAAACAAATTTGTTGGTTTAGTAGCACAGTTTTAGATGATTGTATTATGTTATTGAACTCTTTCTCTTTTGTCAAAGTCAGTTATATTAGTAGAGATTATAATTCAATGGCTGATAAATCAGCCAAGTACTATAGAAGGAATAATGCGACAAGTGAATGGATGGATACTATCCCTTTATTCATTCACCAATGATGTAATTTATTTATTTTATCAATAAAATTATTTTATTTAACAAAAAAAAAATACAAATATGACGTCAATATGGAAACTTGTGGCTTCAAATTCATAAACTTAATTGTTCCATAAGATGATATCACCAGCTTACGGCCGACTTCATACATGACAACTTCATGCTTGATCGTTACAAGTAATCTTAATCTTTAATACAAAGAGGAAATTAGGAAGACCTTTCTGATTGTTTCCCTTGAAAAAGAAACTGATGTGAACATATATAGGAAATATTATGGAGGAAATCCCGTAGTTAGAGCAATTTTGGTGGGCATTGGTATTTTAGTCAATATACCAAACCATTTAATTATGTACAGTGGTAAATTAGTAAATGGATAAGTATATTGGCTAATTTGTCAAATGAGACCCGTTTTTTATATAAACTAATATTATTTTCAAGTTAAATATGACCTATTTTATTAGAATAACCTTATAAACCTGATACATGAGACCCATTATATATATAATATAGTTAAAGTAATGATTATAACTAAGTTAACAAACTTTTTAAATATAAAAAAAATATATTTTTCAATATATGAAGAGCCGCTCGGCTCAACAAGGGTCGATGCTCGGTGCAACATAAGCCGATGCTCGGCTCAACATGATTCGATTATCTCCCATAAAGACGATCAACTTAACTAACGCCTCAATGGGTAAATCCCTACAAATGCCCATTTGTCAATCCATTTTTTGGATTTGCCCATCCCACTGTGGGGTGGTAATTGACAAATTAGCCAATATACCCACCCCAGTATCTTTGCTCTTAGGTTATATTTTCAGCTCAAGATCATTGTGATTCATGTAACGGATAAGCAAATAAGTGTATCATATTGATGAGCATGAAATCAATAGTTGGCAACTTCACAGGAAAAGCAATGAAGGCTCTCGTAGTAACATGTAAAACCTCAAAAAGTGATAAAAAACCATGAATTTAGTTTAGCTGGAAAGTTGATCTAAATTGGAATGTTGATTAACATAACAGAATGTTGTTATAACTAGTGATATTGTAATTGCAATACAAAAAGTTTCAAGCACTCACAGTACTGGCTTTGGTTTACCCCACTTATTCACAATGTCTTTACGGTTGCGAATATGCTGCGGGCATATGTAAAGCAAATCTTGGGCTTCAGAAATCCTACCTTCATTAAAGAATGCCTGAAAAAGGTTGACATAAGCGGAATTAGATGGATATTCCTTTACAGTTAATGCTTTTAGATATTCCTTGGCATCATCAACAGTCCCGAACTTTGATACATACTGAACAAATGGATCTTGGAACGGTGGGTAGTTATGGTTCTTCATTGAACACAGAAGCTTAATTGATTCTTCAAATTTTCTTTCTGCTAGAAGATCCTGTATCAAAACCTTATATGTAGCTTGCCATGGCCTTAAATGACCTTGCTCAATCATCTCAACAGCCAAGGTATACGCAGTACTTACCTCCTTAACCTTACACAAACCGGTTACTAAAACTGCCAACAGATCAGCATCAAATTGACAGTTCTTTCGGACCATGTCAGTGTAACATGTTAAAGCCTTATCAACGTCACCAGCCACACAAAGTCCTTGAATTAAAATGGTTCATGTTTTAAGATCAGGAGGGCATCCTTTACTTTCCATTTCATCTAACATCTGACGAGCTTCCTCTAGTCTCCCTGCTTTACAAAGTCCAAACACAACCTGACTGTAAGTGATGTTATCCGGCTCATAACCTGCATTTTTCATGGTTTCCATAATGTCCTCTGCTTCATCATATTTCCCCACACTCATTAAACACCTGTGAATCCCGTCATTCAGCCTTAGAAAGAGAATGACCCATTGACTCATGCTTCTTCACAACTCTAAAGACCAAGCTGATTTCAGGGTTGGGGTGCAATGAGATTTGTCTTAACAACGTACGACAATCTTGAACTGAAGGTTTATAAGGTCCATCCATCATCAACTCATACAGCCCCACAGCATCTTTCATCAACTTACCCTTGTGAAACTGCCTAGTAAGGTTAACATATGTATCAAATTCAATCTCATGACCCACATTCTTCATTTCCTTCACCACATCCCAAAACTTCTCAACTGAATCCTCATGCCCAAGAACCGTAAGAACCGCATTATACGTCACAGCATTATGCCTAAAACCCCTCTTATCTGCAACCCAACAGAAAACTGTAAACCCTTCAAAGGGCACCCACGGAGTCCTCGAAAAATGTGCAACACCATATCTTCAATTAAAGAAAGATTGATCTCCTCCAATTTCCCCATAACCTCATCACTCCAATCCAACTCCCGAATAACACCTACAACAGATTTCACAATACCATCAACCCCACTCTGTTTAACCCTTTCCTCAAAAAAATCAACAAGAGCATCAGCAACACCACTCAATTTCTCTTTCCTAAGATTCCCCAATATTTCCACATATGCCGCTTCTTTTAACTCACAACCTTCATCAGACATTTTTTTCATTACAACCAAAAATTCCTTAATAAATTCTTTCTGACCTAAAACTCTTAGCATCAAACTATAAACAGAAGAATTAGGTTTAATGCCATCGTTATTATCATACGCCCATTTGAAGAAATTATATGCTTTTATAGGGTGGTTTTTACTAAGTTTTCTTAACACATACATGACGCTTCTATTAGTAGGTTTTGACTTTCTTAATTCGTGTTCAAGTTCATCAGACCAATCATTGTTCACAACTAAATCTACTGTTAAATCTGGTTTTGATGAAAAAAAAATTATTTTGTGATCAACATAATTTATACTACTAAAACTAGGTTTTCTAAATAGAGATGAAGAGATATTTTGAGAGAAGTGAGAATATTGAGTCACCTGGTATTGAAGAGAACGAATCGTGGAAGATTGACTCAGTAGAACGGAGTTGATTTGTCTGAGTGAAGCTAGAATTCCTTTTGCTCTCTTCATGCTTAAGGTTGCTTGAGCGCAGAAATGAAGCTCCAGGGAAGAAAGGGTTTTTCAAGGGTTTTTACCTTGCCTAGACCTAATCCATTGTGGGTTTTGCTTAATCTTAAAACTGAGCCTGGTTGGTTGAGGGTGTAATGTTTCGTTGCTGTATGAAGCTAACCTACCCAAGTGATAAGTGTTGTATACCTACTTCAAGAGTAAGTGAACATTATCTCGAATAAAACAAAAGTTTCCACATGAATCCTATTTTAAGGTATACACAAAAATTTCAAGGCATATCTAATAAAAACAAAATAATGTCATTCGGTTTTAAAACTACACCACCCTTTATCAACTATTTTTTATAATGGTAATTATATTTTTATTAAATTAGTTTTAAATCCAACAGCGCGGACTCGGCTCGTAGGGATCGCCGGACTACTTCGTATCAACAGAGACTCGGTCTATTTAATATTTAGTTGTTAATATTAATGATTAATTGGTAATGTTATTATGGATAAATTAGTAGAGAAATCAGAATATTTGTGGGAGAGTTGTTGTTTTTGAGAGGAAGAAAAAGAAGTGAAAAAAAAAACTTTTGGTTTTTGAGATTTTGGTGATTAAAGTGACAAATGGGTGATTCAAATGATGAAGGAGAATTTTCATCTCGTAAACCCAATATAATGCATAACTACAACAATGATCCGAATTTGGTATACTTTTTGGATTATGAGAATGATTTTGCTCAAACTCAAACTCAAACTCAACCTAAGCCTCAAGATGATGATTTTTATGAGCCAAATCCAGAAGATGAATATATTGATGAGGAACCTTATACTAACAATACATAGCTATAATTGTAGACGATGTTTAATCACCCTTTTTTAGGTTGAATTCATCAAGAGATTTTTTTTTTACATTTTCAGAGCTAGGTTCGCCTACTAATTAGCAGTCGAACTTTACGCACGAAGAACAGTTCGGCTGGCTATCATAGTGAAAACTTATTTTGAATTTAAATACGAAGTTTGGTTAATTCGTATTTCGATGTTAATAGCCGAACTTTTACTCAATTAGTAGCCGAACATAATTAGTAGCTGAATACATGTAATTGGTTCGGCTACAAATTTATACTATAAAATTAATAGCCGAACCTGATATAGATTGGTTCATTTTTTTTAGTATACATAGTGATGTTCGGCTACTAAATTGGTTTTGATTATCGGCCGAAACCTAACAGTGTAAAATGATTAAACACACAAGTCAAATGTTCGGTTATTAATATCTCTTATCAAATTAGCCGAACCTTATAAAAGTAGTGGTTCGGCTTTTATTTTATATATAATAGTATCCGAACCTAGCTTTACTTGATGAAGCTAAGTAGTTTTTTGTAGTCATCTGACCTTTTCGTATTCTTGTAGATTGTAGTTGTTGAACCTGTACCTATGCACGAACAACCTTCGGCTGTTAACATCATCTATGAAGATAATACCGATCACTTCCGTAATGACTAGGTAGGTAAAAAGTTGTATGATGTTTTACTTAATATTTGTCAACTATATTCCAATAGCTTTACTAAGTATATTTTGACATTGTATTAATGTAGACATGGGAAAAGAAAGCTGAAGCAAGGGCTTGGGTTGAGGAACATGGATTGAAAATAAATTATGTGCTAGTGTGAGGGCGATAAAGCCGAAATGACCATTTTGAATGGTTTGTGAGAGAAGTGTGAAAGACGAAGACAAGAATAAACAGGGTTATGTTTATATTGGGAAGACCGGGAGAAAGAATAAGACTAAGACGAAGAAAAGAGTGCCCCATTAAGATCATTTTCAATTACAACAAAAATGAACTAAATTGGACCATAAATAAAGTAACGTAGTTGTTAGGTTCGACTACTATTTTTGGGTTATAATTTATAGCCGAACCTGAGATAATAAAGTAACATAGTTGTCAGGTTCGAATATTGATGTTGGGTTATAATTTGTAGTCAAACCTTACTCTGATATTACAAAAAAAAAAAAACAAATCTCAAGTAACAACCGGAATTATATTAAATACCATGATAATCTAACATCCAAAACATAAAAACGATAACATTAGTCTATTATCTAGAAAATAAAAATTAAAGTCTTCTAAATACCATAATAAACTAACATCCAAAATATTAAACTATGTTAACGAAACATATTCTCATTTATTGAAATCTCCTCTTTGACGACCACCTCCATGACCTCTTTTGCCACCTCCACGACCCCTTTCACTTGGACTTGCGGGTTCTTGTCGGGTTCTCTTTCCCACCTTTTTCTTGGAGCTCACGCTTTCAGTTTTTTTAATGATAGAATCTAGTTTGCTGCAGAAACTTCGTTGCTCCGCCACTGATGTCGTTTGTTTGCAACTAACTTTGGTTTTCATTTTCTTTAACAACTCTTAGCCATCGACACCTAATTATATTTAAAAAAAAATTGAGAAAAAAAATACACTTTCAAATTATATAACACTTTTAAATGAATTAATAAAGACATCACTTACCATGATCGTCATTGCCTCAGATAAACTTTGGACTATGTTGTCAGACTTCTACTTCGTTACAACTTCCTTTGTTTCCCTTTGCAATTTCTGCTTCGACATGATCTTGCCTTTCTTTGTTAATAACAAAGGGATGAGAAATTTGATTAAACCAATCAGTGTAGCCTTCACGAGGATCTTGACACAAAGTTTCTAACCCCACCCAAATCAAGATGTTGTCTTATAATTTTTTCCAATAAGTAGGCATAGGCTCGGGGTCATATCTGGGCTTTCACGAACTAGTGATTCTTTTTGTTCCTTTAACACCCTTGGGCAACAACTTGAAATTTTCATTATCATCAAGTGGTATTTTTTGGATATATCCAAATTGACGAAGTACTCGACGAGGATCGAAAATTACCCTTCTGGATAAAACAACGGTCCATAGTAAATCCCCAAAGGCATATCTTCATCTTGAACAACTTCATCTACTTCTTTTTCCTTGCTATATGGTTCAAATTCAACGTCTTGCATATCCAAAGCGTCTAAAGTTTCTCTTAAACTGACCAACAAAAAATGAGCCTTATACCTCTTCTTATGCTCCACCAACTCATATTTGGCCGAAGTAGGATATGTATCCACCCAGTTGGCAATGACTTTGCTATGTCCCAACTTCGGGAAGTGATCATATACCCACACCTATACAAACAACATAGGAAAATCACAAACTAGAAGTGCTGAAATTGGTGCGAGGTTAGGTAGCTCATCATTCTACCCGGAATTTACGCAGATGAAACACTCTAAACGGACAATTTAAGGTTTGGTGCCTCACTCATGGGTATTGAATGATCAACAACTCTAATACTGTATTCTCTACCGGCAGTTTAAGTCCATTTTTATCAGCTCTAGCCTCTCAACAACTAAGCACTCCGAATATAGTTCTATAATAATTCTAAGTTCAGTTGTTTCGGTTAGAACTCTGTATGTAGTATACTAAGTGACTCTAAAATATCTAAGTTCAGTTGGTAACCATTGCAACCCCTTAATTGCTTAAGATATTGCATTCCTTTTAGATTTTAACCTTGCCAACAATATGGACTACCGCAACATTGTGATCTAAAATGACTCCATATTCATGACCAAATCTTTACGAATTATTCCAAATGAGGTTTCTGGAGGTTTATCAACATTATTAATGAGTTAAGAACTACCACCTCCAATATTTCTCGAGTTGTATACAAATATGTGTTGCAAAGAGAAAATTATACAACTCATATACTCGCTCAATCTGTTATTAAGCATCATATTAAAGAGAATTGGGCATCTTCCCAGCCTTCTTGTTGTATTTCCTGCTCTCCTTAAGCTGATATTTCTTAAGGATTTAACTTTTCTGTATATTTTGGTTGTTTTTGTTGGAGTTTTGAAGCTACATATCATATTTTTTTTTATACCTATATACTATTAGAGCATGGACTGTGCAATAACGACACATACCCAATAATAAGTAATATTTTTTTTGTCAATTTAAAAGATTGATTATTTTATGATGCCAACCATATCCATAACTCCGTTATCCAAATAAAAATTTTCGTTATCCCTATTAAAGTTTTGGAATTCCTCTATGAGTTGGATGGAGATATTAAACTGCAAAACTTGTAATTAATAGTTAATTAAATTCCCACGATAATTAACAAAAAAGGATGAAGGAGGAGGGGGAAGTTGACATAAATTAAAACAATGTCAGATCAAGAATAAGAAAGATTCCGAGTAGTTGGCTCATTAGCAATTGATACTTATAGAATTCAAATCTCGAACTTAGAGGATAATACATTTGGATCTAGGTGAGAAAAACCTGCATAACGTCGGTTAGTTCTCTTATTTCATTTAGCAGCTAGGTTGTGTAATATGGAATTTTGATTAGTGGGATGTGAAGAGAAAAGACTATTGAATTGCTATTAAAATAGAAAATGAGTAAACATAAGAAATTAATGATAAGTCGTTCTCATCAACAATTTATAGCGCTAGTAATACAATGCATGACACTATAATGACCATAATGTAGACCACGGTCATATTTTCTGAATCGATTTATATCATTTGATCATATTCCAGAAATATATCTAAACCATTGGTTAGTAAACCTAAATTGCCCGTAAATTGCGGACACTGAGTTTAATGATATAGATGATAAATTTTTTACAAGATTGTTAAATGAGGAGCTTATAATATAAAGTAAGGGAGGATATGGACAACTTTTTTAGGGGGACTAGCCTTTACTAAATCTTTGGACCTCCAGGTGATTACATAAAGGATGCATTCAATTATAGAGATAAAATAAATTTTAAAATGGTAAAAATAATGGAACATATGGAGAGAATGCAATCAACGAATGTTTGTTGCATAGATAGGCAAAGACAAACACTCAAAAACTCATATTAGATATTAAGGCAAATATTGTATATATCGGTTTCATGCCTCAAAAGTCTCAGCAATATTAGATTTGAAATGTTAGTCTTCATTAGGAAGAATTAGTCCGGAGATAATTACATTGTTATTGTTGAATCTGTAGCTTTATCATGCACCTCAGGTCTATTATAGTCTTTTATATAAAATTATCTCGTTTTATTAACTAAAAAAAAGAAAATACTGTTATAAACCTAAAGTTTAAACATTAAGATGCCCTTGTGTCTAAGATTAGTGTTTACATATCTTGGGCACCAAGTCTTCTTTATATATAAATAGTGACTTAAACTCTTGTATTCTACCCACATTAATAGAATTCTTTCTCCTTTTTCCTCTCTACTTTGTATCTCTTATTCTCTGCTTTCTAGTTTCATAACAAGTTATCAGCACGCTCTACGCTGAGCAAATGCACAACTCTTTTTATCATGATTTTATATTTTTTCTTAATATATGGTTGCTTGATTTGTTTTTATGTTTGATGTTTATCAGGTGTATTTGATCAAGAACGGTCATCCTAGAAAAGAAATACATAAACAACAACAATAGTGGTCGATGTTTTTGGAGCCTTAAAAGAATTAGAGCCATATACACAATATATATACTTTTGTGTTTTTCGCTGATTTTAATGTTTGGTTTATAAGCCAGAATTTTATAGATATGCGTGACATGACTTTTCTATTACTGACCATAATTTTTTCATGCAAACTATGTAGTTATTTTTAGTTAGATGAAAGCAAGTTCAACGCGTATGATAGATGATGACAGCGTATCCAAATCTTGCAACTCATCATATACTAACACTTGGTTTTCACATGTTATCTACATATACCATATTTGATAAAAAGAAATTAATTATTTTCTCTTTTATAAATCTGCAATACGGTGTCTCATTAAAGATTACGATAGTTTTACATTATAATTCGTTTTTTCTTGATGTACCAGTTGTTTGGTTTCGCACCAAAACTTGCATATGTCGAAAGGTCATGGTGTTGATTTATTTGACCAATAACAACCCGATGATATTTTTTTCCTCTATCCATCTTATATAGATGTAATGCATGGGATCGGTTTATTATGACCAAGAAAATAAATCGATTGGTTTTGTTTTTCTCTATTGATTCTATGAGATGAGAAGTAAAAAAAATGGCAATCTATTTTTTTAAGCCATATGGTTTGATATTTTTCTTCGATTCTAAAAGAATGACACGGATCATATCAAATATGGTTTCGTATAATAATAAATCATTGATTTCCATTCCTTACAAGAATCCTCCATAGCCTCAATTTTGATATCTTTAACCAATATCATGGTTTTCTACCAAGTTTAATTTGTCCTCAAAAATAAAGGCGACATTAATTTTTTTTCGGTTTTTACATGACGACGGTATGGATTTCTATTTCTCTAACATGAAATCCTAAACTTGGTAATTCTCGTCGATTTTTTTTATTGATGAGACATGGAGAAATATAGGTTTCTATTTCTCTTGTAAAAAACCATCAATTAACCAAAATGTAGTTTCTTCTCTACAAAGAATAATAATATGATTTCTTTATTTTTCAAAAAGTTACACATATGAGCCAACAAGATTTTGTTTTATCCATCGATCATAGATAGATGAAATACCATTATCATGGTATACTAACAACTGCAAACACCAATGAAACAAGGAATTGCTTTATTCTTGAAAGATATTTATCAATTTTGATTTTTCCTCGTTATATTAATCTCCAAAATTTGGGACTGTTCCACTTGTAGTTGGAATACAGTTGGACAGAAAAGATCAAACGGTGCGCACCGACTTGGTAGCCTATATCATTAGTTCCTGCAGTGACTTGATGATAGACACATTTTTCTGTGTGATTTCTTCTAAATTTATATTGCATTTTCTCAATTTTTGTACTAATATTGTTATTTTATGTGCTTGTAGGTATTTTTGGAAAATAAATATTTTTGGAAAAATTGGCTCGAAAAAGTGTTAAAGGCACCCAAAATTGACAAAGGCACCCAAATCAATAAACGCATCCAGGCAGTTGGATAAGGGCAACCACCTTCTTCTCGGATTCAAAATGATTGATTTTGGCGGGAAACTCAAAGTTCTCGTATGCGTGAACAATTCACGTGAATTTGGACATCTTTCAAGTATTTAAGACAAGAGAATATGCTTATCGTATTTATGTCATATGATATAAGTGCAAGAATACATCTTTGGATATATTTTCTTAACTGCCTATATAATTTCAGAAAGGGAATGATTGTCGAGTACTACAATTGGGGTATGAGAATATTCGAAGAGAAATATATTTTCTTGCAAGATTTGATTAAATCCAACCTCAGAAATGTTTGCTTGACTTACGCAACAACATATGTGTGTGAGCTGTAAGAAGGAAAGAAAATAGTCGTGATCATCTCCAAAGAAGAAAAAAATAAGATTCAATAAAGTTCGAGAAGATATTCAATTAAACCGAGAATATATGGAAGATATGAGTGTTCTAGTATATAAAGGTATCGAAATCGAGAGTTTAGGGGGCTTGGCTCTGCCAGAAACAAAAAAAATAATCAGAAATCAGAATTTTTTTGCTCGTGATGAAGAAGATGAAGAAACCGTAAAGAAAAGGTTGAAGAAACCGTTTCTAAATCTTTAAACTAAGCAACGTTTATCTTCACTTTGCAACGTTTATCTTCAGTAAAACACTTTTCCCTCTGTAACATTGAGTTCGCAACGCCTGCAAACTTTGTGAATTTCCATTTTTCATTATTTTCACTCTTTTTCATCATTTGTAAACACTTTGAGCCATGAATCATTATTTTGATCAAGTGATTAATATGAGGAGTTAAACCCCTTTGCTGAGTCGACGGAGGAAGCCATTGTTCCAAGAAAAGTGGTATAGTTCTATTTTAAATGATTTTTGCAATTTCTTTTATGATTATTTGCTTTGATTAAAAATTGATTTAAGGATTTTTATTAAGCAGTTGTGATTTCTTTTGATAGAGCATGCTTAGCCTAGGGTTTTTGATGTTCTATACTTTCGATTTACAATTGTTACTTTGAAAATCTACTTTTGCAACGTATTAGAATCACTTTAAACGTAAAGAATTGCATTAATATTGATTAGATTGAATCACTTTAATTGGTTAATGGTGAAATCCATAACCTCAGTATTTGTGAATATTACTTTCATCTTTTGTGTGTATTTTCTAGTTTAAAACCAGTTTTTAAATCCAAAATCAATCTTCACAAGTTCGAGAGTTTGAAACCCATTCTTACCACCATCTACAATAACACCAAATTTTGGCGCCGCTGTCGGGGACTTGTTTTAGATTTGTTTTTAGTTTTTTTTTTTAGGTTAGTTAGTTTAGTTAGATTTTTATATTTATTTGTTCTATTTTACGTTTTTGGGTATTTTTCCTTTGTATTACAGGTTTTATATCAAAAAGAAATTGGAGCCAAAGATTATATTGATTGATTAAAGACTTGGAATCAAAGATAATTCGAAAAAAACGGGAAAAGAAAACAAATTTATTTTTTTATTTAATTTTAATTTTAATTTTATTTAATTTTTAGAGTTTTATTTATCTTTGTTTTTAGAAAATTGTATTAGGAAATATTTTATTTTTGTAATTTTTTATTTTTTAGACTTTTTCTTTGGACTTTGGACTTTAGTTTGGGACATATTTGGATATTATTTTTATTTTTAAACCCTACGGAAGGGTAATTAAATATAAACTGCACAGGGAAGGACAACAATTACGATATTCTCTCTGTCCCTCGGGTTCATACACTGACATAGGAGTCGGTGGCCTGAGTCGACTTCAACGGTTCATCGCCCGTCTGGAACGGGAGGTAAGACTCTAACCACCCATGAATCCCGTGTCAGTGGATTTTCAGGACACCTTTGTAATGCATATATGCTGAACCTGAATACGGATTTACTTTTCTAGTAAAGGGGAAGGACTGGCCATATAAGATAAGGACTCGGATTTCATCACCGTATCCTTTTTGCACGACTTAGAAACACGTTATCTACGCGAACCTAAGCCTAAAATTTGACTAGAAAGAGACCTATAGGGTAACGAGCTTATTGGAAAGTCATTCAAAAGGATTGTATTGATTACTCTGTTAGCCTAAGTCAAAGTTCAGGAAGATTATTTTAAGTAGATTCGAGCCGCCTTGTAACCCCAAGAAAACGTTGTCAAAGAGGCAGGGTTATCAAAGCTCCTTAGAGCTTATCCTGCTTCTATTCGACTTAATCTAATTCGGATCGTTCTAAGAGATTTGCTAAAACTGTACTAGTTGCCTTTTATAAGAATAAAAGCTGATCTAGAAACAATCTAAGTGGAGCCTTCATGTTTTTTGTTTGCTAGATTCAGTAGGTTTGATTTGGTTGAGTCGTCTTTGTTTGTGTATGTTTAGAACCCCTTTCCTGTTAGGAATTATTTTCTTAGATTTTTTTGTATATATATTAGGAAGTTTTTGTTAGAAAATATCGAACTAGTATTATGAGGACCAATACAATGAATATCCGACTGAATTTCAAAATAGACATTATCCGTACTATAAACATGGTGTGTTTAGTAGTCGGGACCACCACCAAACTTTTGGAGGTTATTGCTCATACTAGGGTGATCCCAATTACTATTCATATACACACCTGTCTTATGGACATGAAAATGAGCAAAATTCGAGTTCTTCGTCTTGGAGGGATGCCCTAAAGCAGATGCGATCTAGTACTCCATATGATGACCCAAATCCTTCTTTAGAAGAATCACACGAGCAGTTACGATCTAGTACTCTTTATGATCCATTTGTTTCTCTAAATAATTCTCTCAAGGAGTTGACTGAGAATAAAAATAGTTTCATAATAAGTATGGGGGGAACAATTAGTAGTCCAACTCTTTCTCTAGAAGAATCCCTCAAGCAGTTAACTGAGAATACAAATAGATTTGTATTAGGTGTGAATTAAAGTCTTGCAAATAATAATATTGCTCAAAATGATCTTAGTTGCCAATACAGTGCTACCCTTGATAATTATTCACCTAGTCAAGAGGACGAGGATAGAATTGGTAACACTACTCATTTAGACGAGGTTCAAACATCTTCATATTATTATGATGATGAGGATAATATTGGTGAAGAACTTGAAATATACAGGCAGCGTGATCAGGAAATTGTCACTCCAATTGTGCTTCATGATGATAGTGTTATTTCTGGTTCAAATCCAAATAATTTTAATGATTTTCCACCTATTCAAAAGGAAGAGGATTTGACTAGAGATACCACTGTTTTAGATGATGTAATATTTTCTTGTTTTGAAGCCGATAATGGTTTAGAGGAACGAGTTTGTCCTGAGACGAGTGATTTAGAGTCTAACGATTCGAAGACAATAGTCTCTGACGGAGATGATAGACTCATATAGAATTTTAATGTGATAGAGGAGGATTCGATTCAAGTTGATATAATAGTTTCCAAGTGGATTTTGTCGTCTTAGACACCCAACCTTTTCAGGTCCCAGATACTCAAATACCAGTGATCTTAGGTCGTCCTTTTTTAGCTACATATAATTTCGTCATCAATTATGGAAATGGAATAATTATTTTTTCTTTTGGTAACATGACTATTGAACTGAATCTATTTAGTATGAGTATACAACCTTCTTGTGAGATCAAAGATTTAGAAGAAGTGAACATAACTAGAACTTCAGTTCAGAAATCTTTGCCAGACACTTTGTTAGAAGATCCATTAGAGAAATGCTTATCCCACTTTGGGTTTGATGTTGAAGATGATAGTGTTATTAATGAGGTTAATAATTTGTTAGATTATGCACCTTTGATGGACACTTATAATACATGGAATGCTAAGTTTGAACTTCTACCACTTTATGAGTCTACCTTATTTCCTTCTATAGAGGAAGCTTAGTGTACTTCTGACCTTAAGGACCCTAGAATCCAACCAACAGTTTTTAGTCCATCTGAGAGTAATGTCCACCCTAAGTTTGGGGTACCGATGATTCTTGTGATTGTCAAGTATCACTTCTTAAAGTCCCTCACTTGGGGCTTGACATTTGCACCTCTACCATTTTTCAAGATCATCTTCAAACTAGATTTCCTGAGCCTGGTGATGCCCAGAAAGAAGTTCAGTTGTTAGAAACCTATCCTATGGTCGATGTGGTTTACCTATGAAATAATACCAAGATTGACTTTGTTTCCCCACCAAAATATTTTCTTCCATATGTGAGAACGTTTGAATTTCAAATGTGTCAGTTATGAAGTTTTAAGACTAAGCCTAATTAATTTAGGAGATTAGAATCGACATATTTGCTTAAGAATGATCACCATTTTCATAGTAGTCAACTATGTGGGTCAAATCTGATCGACCTTGAGGATCCATAATTATTCAGGTTATTATTATGTGCCTTAAATTTATTAGTTGAGTTCTTCCAGACTCTACAACATAATGCCTATGAGGGAATCCATCCTAAAGATTTTATATAGACCCTTTCATAGAGCCCGAACCTGAACCTAAACTAGATGTAGTTGTCTTAAAAAAGACTAGATAGGGATAGGGTTGTACTCTGTTTGTTCACTTTTTGGGTCTGCTGCAGTTTCCTTCTATTTTGGATAACATTATTTTATTCAGATGACCCACAGTTGTTCCGGATATTACTATATGATTTCATGAGGTGACTAATTCTTTCTTAGTCTGGCTAAAGACTTTAAACTTAGCACTTCTTGGGAGGTAACCCATGCTCATTGATGTGATTTTTAAAGTGGTAAAATAGGTTCGATTCTCGTACTTGTGAAGATTTAATTTCTAGACCTAAATTTTAATAACAGAAAATAAAGAGAATTAAAAAAAATTATTTTAAAATGGATGAAGAAAAACTAGGGCTTAAGATTCCACCATTCACCAATACTTCAGTGATAACATCTAACAATTCTTATTTTCAATTTAATCCAAATATGCCAAAGATAGGTTTTTAAAAGAATAATTGTTAATCAAGAGCATGAGACATCAAGAGTTCAAAAAACCAAGTATGACCCATCAAAAGAAAACACAATTATTTGAGAAAAACCATTTTTTTTCAATTTCAATTCAAGCAATTAATAATAAAAAAATTGTAGAATAAATATAATTAAAATAGAAGTTACCACAATTATTGGATGAACGGCTTCCTTCGTCGCCCCAGTGATGGTGATTAGCTCATTGTAATGGAAACACACTCAACATAGACTTGCATTGATCAAAAAGTGCTTACCATGGTAAAATAAAGGTAACACAGGTGATTTGATACGCTTATAAGCGTTACAGAGAAGTGTTCTCTGTGTTACAGAAGAAGGAAAAGAGAACATGAAAGAAAAATGGACCGATACCGCAGTAGAAATAAGACTGCCTAAGAAACTGAAGATACGACTGAAGCAGGACAGTATCAGCGACAGTTCTTCAGCGCCTTATGTTCTTCTTCTTCTTCTTCGCAGCAGCAGAAACTATTTTTTTCTGTCAACTTTTCTCGGTGCTCTGGATACTTCCCCTCTGCAATTTCCTCCCTTCTCTTTGATATATATAGGGTTATTAAACCCTAGGAAAAGTCTTCTAAGTTGATAAGGAATCATAAAACACGTTTAAATCATCCTCTAATTACGTGTGAAACCGAAACAGGAAGGAACTCGGTTTTCCGTCCAAATTCACTTCTGCCAACCAATTTTTCCGGCTGAAACACGTTTTGTAACGTGTGTTAATGTTATCCAGGTTGTTGAATTCACTTTGGGTGAATTTGAATTACTCCAAATAACTAAAAATACGTAACAACAACTATACATGAGTTTCTCCCATAATAAAAGTCTTTCCCGCTATTTTCGTAAATTCAAATTCAAAGGGAGGTGCCCCCAATCCAACTTGTGGGTTCCTTTATCAATTCTTCCCGGGGTGCCTTTATCACTTTTCGAGCCGATTTTCCGCAAATGTTTATTTCTCAAGAATACCTACAAAAACACAAAAAACCATAAAAAGTACAAAATCGAACACTATCAAAATAGAAAATCGAGCGCAATTTCGACATAAAAATGTGTCTATCAAATACCCCCAAACTTACTATTTGCTAGTCCTCGAGCAAATCTACTAAAATAAAATCCTATCTCACTTTCGCAGGAATTGCAACTACATTTAGCATATGTAATAAGCCGTTAAACCCCTAGGTGTCCCTAGTGGACGAGTTTTCTCTCGTGAGGGTTTACAAGAGGTATACCCACAAAACTTTTACTCCAGATTTTAGCGACTGGTGAACTATTAAGGATAGACACTAAACAAGCTATTTAGTTGGCTTACTCAATTCTTCATCTATGGGAATCATTACCCTATATGAGTCCAATTGATGTATACGAATGTTTACTCAAACATACTAAAATTCATATATAAGACAACAGAGTTCTACTCAGATAATCGTTCAACCACAAGACTCAGAATCTATCACAGTTCAATCACATGAAAAGATTTAGAAGATGGATATGGAAAATATGAAAGTTGCACGTGTTGACTAAGTGAATGGTGTTTCCCATATATGTCTGAAGGTCAGTGCAAGGATGAAACATAATGAATTGAGATACGCACCCACTGGTCTTAGATCTAATACTGATATTGATTCAAACGGTATATCACGGGCTCCAGCGATCGACTTATTGAAAATAAAACAATAAACGTATTGACAACATGATTGGATCAAATTGGATCCAAGCGCATGGTTCTTATCAGCATCTTACATGATATTTCCCATGGATCCTGCGTTCCACGCTTGCTTAGGCGACGGAGACAGGGAGAACACACACATATTGCTATCAAAGTGTCAATATTTTACTTCTTTTCTTTTCTCCTTTTTTTTTCAAAATAAAATGCAATAATGGGACTTGATCTCAAAACACTCTATTTCATCCTGACGGCGATAAAAAATTGATACTGGGCCCCACCAAATCACTTAGAGAAACACAAAATTGTAAAAGTAAAAACAGAAAGTGATATGGTAGAGATAGACTCCGAGATGTGGTGACGAAATATCATGTTATTTCTAACATCTGAACTCTGTCCTTTTATGAATAGACCATTTCACTGGGCACATCAATTCCTATAGAAAAAAATCTAAGTTTCCATCTACCTAGAATGGCTACTGTCACCCTGAAGTGTTCACAAGCTTCTAAATTCTAGAGCTTTATTATTTCAGTAAAAAGTTTCTCCCTTACCCCCAAACTTAAATCAAACAGTGTCCTCAATGTTTCGAAATAAAGAGCAGTTCCAATAGATAAGTAAAAAGAGGAATAACGAGGTAAGTCAGAAAGATAGTAACTGGGTGAAGCGTAGCAATCCTCTTATGGAGAATAAAATAAAAAGATAAAAACCTAAAATCCTACAAAAATCTACTAATATACAAAAAAAAAACCTGATGGTCAATCAGAGTAAGCAGGGTCCTCCAGAGGGACCTCCTCAACATCACCTGTAGGAAAAGGCTCTAAAAATGGTTTCAACCTCTGACCGTTAGCCTTGAAAGGATTTCTACCATCTTGAGTCTCAATCTCAATAGCACCATGAGCAAAAATAGTGCGAACAACAAATGGACCGGTCCACCGAGAGCGTAACTTTCCGGGGAATAGATGCAACCGAGTATCATAAAGAAGAACTTTTTGACATGGAGAAAATGATTTTCTTAAAATATTTCTATCATGCACAAGTTTCATTTTGTTCTTATACTCCCTAGCACTATCATATGCATCTTTTCGAATCTCTTCCAACTCATTGAACTGGAGCTTCCTGTGAGCTCCTGCTTTGTCAAGTGAAAAATTAAACTGCTTTACAGCCCAATACGCTCTATGTTCTAACTCAACAGGCAGGTGACATGCGTTTCCAAAAACTAGACGATAGGGTGATATTCCAATGGGGGTCTTAAACACGGTACGGTAAGCCCATAAGGCATCAGTAAGCCTCAACGATGAGTCTTTCCTATTAAGATTAATTGTTTTCTCTAGAATACGTTTTATCTCCCTGTTGGAAACCTCTACTTGACCACTAGTCTGTGGGTGATATGGGGTAGCTACTTTGTGGGTAATACCATATTTCTTCATTAAAAGCTTAAATGGTCGATTACAAAAGTGTGACCCTTCATCACTAATTATAGCTCGTGGTGTACCAAAAAGTGCAAATATGTTATCATTCAAAAACTGGACCACAACCTTGTGGTCGTTTGTTTTACACGAAACTGCCTCTACCCACTTAGACACATAGTCTACGGCGACAAGGATATAAAAATAACCAAAAGAATTAGGAAAAGGACCCATAAAATCAATGCCCCACACATCAAAGACCTCAATAACTAAAATAGGGTTCAAAGGCATCATATTTCTACGAGAAATGGTTCCTAACTTCTGGCATCGCTCACAAGCAACACAATAACTTTGGGAGTCTTTAAACAACGACGGCCAGTAGAATCCACACTGCAATATCTTAGCAGTAGTCTTCTTAGCACTAAAGTGACCCCCACAAGCGTGATCATGACAAAAGAAAATAATACTGGACTGGTCACTCTCAGGTATACATCTCCTAATAATCTGGTCAGGACAATACTTAAACAAGTAAGGATCATCCCAAAAGAAATGCTTCACCTCAACTAAAAACCTAGAACGATCTTGTTTACCCCAGTGTTGAGGCATTCGACCGGTAACAAGATAATTCACTATATTCACAAACCAAGGTGATTGGGAAACAACAAATAGTTGTTCATCAGGAAAGTTATCCCTCACAGGAGGAGAATCATCCGGGGAATCCAAAACAAGTCTAGAAAAGTGGTCTGCTACTACATTTTCTGCACCCTTTTTGTCTCTAATTTCTAGTGAGAATTCTTGTAGAAAAAGGATCCATCTAATCAATCTAGGTTTAGTATCCTTCTTAGACAGAAGGTACTTCAAATCAGCATGATCAGTAAAGACTATAACCTTAGAACCTAAGAGATAGGATCTAAACTTTTCTAAGGCAAAAACAATGGCTAGTAGTTCCTTCTCTGTGGTGGTGTAATTCAGTTGGGCATCATTCAGAGTTTTGCTAGCATAGTAAATCACATGAAGTAATTTGTTTTCTCGCTGACCTAATACGACACCAATAGCATAATCTGAAGCATCACACATTATCTCGAAGGGTAGGTTCCAGTTAGGAGCCTGAACTATGGGGGAGGTAGTGAGTAAAGTCTTAAGCTTATCGAAAGCCTCTAAACAAGCATTATCAAAGACAAACTTAACATCTTTTGGAAGCAAATTTCAAAGAGGTCTAGAAATCAAGCTAAAATCATAATGAATCGACGATAAAAGCCTGCGTTCCCTAAGAATGACCTAACATATCGTACAGTTTTGGGAACCTGTAAAGTCTTAGTAAGGCAACTTTGGCTTTGTCTACCTATATACCCTTAGAAGATACGATATGCCCTAAAACAATTCCTTGATCGAACCATAAAATGGCATTTTTCCCAATTAAGCACTAAATTTCTCTCCTTACACCTAGTCAACATTAATGTCAAATGATGCAAGCATTCATCAAAAGATGACCCAAATACCGAAAAATCATTCATAAAGACCTCTAAAAACCGTTTTACTATGTCAGAAAATATGCTCATCATACAACGCTGAAAGTAGCGGGTGCATTACACAACCCGAAAGGCATGCGTCTATACGCAAAGGTACCAAAGGGACAGGTAAAAGTAGTTTTCTCTTGGTATTCTGGGGCAATAACAATCTGATTATAACCAGAAAAACCATCTAGCAAGCAATAGTGGATATTTCCAGCCAATCTCTCTAGCATTTGGTCGATGAAAGGAAGGGGAAAGTGATCATTCCTTGTGACCTTGTTCAATTTCCTATAGTCAATACAAACACGCCACCCCGTGGTCACTCGGGTTGGGATTAATTCATTGTTATCATTCTGAACTGCAGTGATACCTGATTTCTTGAGGACAACCTGAACGGGGCTGACCCACTTACTGTCTGAAATTGGGTAAATAATACATGCATCTAACAACTTAAGAACTTCAGTTCGAACTATTTCTTTCATATTAGGGTTAAGTCGACATTGCATCTCCCTAGACGGTTTTGTATCATCCTCTAAATGAATCTGATGCATACAAACAGTAGGACTTATTCCCTTAATGTCTGCTATGTTCCACCCTAAAGCTTCCTTATTATCTTGAAGTACGGTCACTAGCCTACTTTCCTGGTTACTATCTAAGTCCGATGCTACAATCACATGCAAAGTCTCAGATGGGCCTAAATACACATATTTCAGAGTATCTGGTAGTTGTTTAACGTCCAACTTAGGAGGCTCTTCTAAAAAATGAATTAGAGTAGACTTAGAAACTGGTAGTTGTTCAAACTTAGGTTTTCATCCATTACTAGTGTCTAACAATGGGGCTGAGTCTAACAAAGCATTCACCTGATTGATTACACTATCATCATCAAAATCAAACCAAAGTGGGCTAGGCATTTCTCTATGGATCTTCTAACAAAGTGTTCGGTAATGACTCCTGAACTAGTATTCCTATCATGTTCACCTCTTCAGTGCACGTGTCATCTAGCTCAGGTGGTTGCTTACTAATGTTGAAAATAATCAGCTCAATAGTCATATTACCAAAAGGTAAGTTGATAATACCAAAAGGTTAGTTCATAATACCATTTTGACAGTTAATGATTGCATTGGATGTCGCTAAAAACGGGCGACCTAATATCATAGGTAGCTGATTCTCTGGTTCAGGGACAGGTTGGGTATCAAGGACAACAAAATCTACTGGATAAATAAACCTATCGACCTCAATAAGAACATCCTCTATGACATCATGAGGAATTTTCACAGACCTATCAGCTAACTGCAATGTCATATGAGTAGGTTTCAAATCACCAAGTCCTAAATGCAGGTACACATGGTACGGAAGTAAGTTCACACTGGCTCCTAAGTCAAGTAACGCTTTCTCAACACGGTATTTACCTATTGTGCAAGAAATGGTAGGGGACCCTGGGTCTTTGTACTTAGGGGTTACATTGTTCTGAATAATTGAACTCACATAACTAGCTAAAAAGGCTTTCTTTTGTACACTAAGCTTTCGTTTTCGCGTACACATATCCTTAAGGAACTTGGCATAAGTAGGAATGTGCCTAATTGCGTCTAATAATGGAAGGTTTATCGTGACTTGCTTAAAAACCTCCATTATGTCATTAAGGTTGGATTCCTCCTTAGTTGGTGCTAACAGTTGTGGACGGGGCTCTGGGCACAAAATCCGGCTTATGAGGAGCTACCTCAGGCTCTTTAGAGACTTCATCAGTTTCTTCAGCTATTGGATCAGAGGGGTGAACTAGAGTATGTTCACTTTCAGGCATAGTTACCTTGTTGTCTATGACTTTACCGTTCCTAAGAGTTCTAATTGCATTCACATGACTCCGTGATTTCTCACCGGAAGATATTTCATGAACTCCTCTAGGATTGGGTTGGGGTTGACTAGGAAACCTTCCTTTTTCTCTTTCTCTGAAAGACTCAGTGATCTGACCAACCTTGGTTTCTAAATTAGAAATAGCCTGACTATTAGCCTGAAAAATCTTTTGATTTTTCTCGTAAACTATGGTTGACAAACTGCTGTAAATCTTTAGTATTCTGAGTCAATGAGGCAACAGACTCAGCTAAACTCATTATCGTCTTATCTTTCAACAAAGCTTTTAAAGTTGCCATCGCTGGCACTATCAAAGGAGTAACTTCTTCACACAAAGTCAAGTTTTCAAAATAAAAAAAAGGCCCTCAAAAGAAGACTCTCCGAGGTCCTCGTTTCCAGGGACAGAACTACTAGGTTTCTCACTAATCAAACGACCTAGAGCGTCTCTTTTCCAAGTCCGCTTAGAGAGCGGTCTTGGCATACACTAAATAAAAACTAAAAAAATAAATTCTAAACGGAAGGAAGTTCTAAACAATCACAAGCAAGGATGACTCAACCAAATCAAACCTATTAAATCTAGCAAACAAAAAGAATGATGGCTCCACTTAGATTGTTTCTAGACCAGCTTATATTCTTTCGGAAGGCAACTAGTTACAGTTTTAGCAAACCTCCTAGAATGATCTGAATTAGATTAAGTCGAAGAGAAACAGGATAAGCTCTAAGGAGCTTTGATAACCCTGTCTCTTTGGCACTTTTCTCTGGGTTACAAGGCGGCTCTAATCAACTTAAAATAATCTTCTTGAACCTTGAGTTAGGCTAATAAAGTAACCAATACAGTCCTTTTGAACGAGTCTCCTATATGCTCGTTACCCTATCGGTCTCTTTCTAGTCAAAATTTTAAGGTTTAAGTTCGCGTTTAATAGTGGTAAAATAGGTTCGATTCTCGGACTTGTGAAGATTTAATTTCGAGACCTAATTTTTAATAACAGAAAATAAAGAGAATTAAAACAATTTGATTTTAAAATGGATGAAGATAAAAGAGGGCTTAAGATTCCACCATTCACTAATACTTCAGTGATAACATCTAACAGTTCTTATTTTCAATTTAATCTAAATATGCCAAAGATAGGTTTTTAATTTCAATTCAAGCAATTAATAATAAAAGAATTGTAGAATAAATATAATTAAAATAGAAGTCACCGCAATTATTGGATGAACGGCTTCCTCCGTCGCCCCAGTGATGGTGATTAGCTCATTGTAATGGAAACACACTCAACATAGACTTTTATTGCTCAAAAAGTGCTTACAATGGTGAAATAGAGGTAACACAAGTGATTTGATACGCTTATAAGCGTTACAGAGAAGTGTTCTCTATGTTACAGAAGAAGGAAAAGAGAACAGGAAAGAAAGACGGACCGATACCGCAGTAGAAATAAGACTGCCTAAGCAGCTGAAGATACGACTTAAGCAGGACAGTATCAGCGACAGTTCTTCAGCGCCTTATGTTCTTCTTCTTCTTCGCAGCAAAAGAAACTATTTTTTTCTGTCAACTTTTCTCGGTGCTCTGGCTACCTCTCCTCTGTGATTTCCTCCCTTCTCTTTGATATATATAGGGTTATTAAACC
Source organism: Papaver californicum (assembly GCA_023531435.1). Classification (NCBI taxonomy): domain Eukaryota; kingdom Viridiplantae; phylum Streptophyta; class Magnoliopsida; order Ranunculales; family Papaveraceae; genus Papaver; species Papaver californicum. The sequence continues at coordinate 1,353,422 of JAJJMC010007738.1, forward strand.
CTAGGAAGTCTTCTAAGTTGATAAGGAATCATAAAACACGTTCAAATCATCCTTTAATTAGTGTGAAACCGAAACAGGGAGGAACTCGGTTTTCCGTCCAAATTCACTTCTGCCAACCAATTTTTCCGGCTGAAACACGTTTTATGACGTGTGTTAATATTATCCAGGTTGTTGAATTCACTTTGGGTGAATTTGAATTACTCCAAATAACTAAAAATACATAACATCAACTATACATGAGTTTCTCCCATAATAAAAATCTTTCCCGTCATTTTCGTAAATTCAAATTCAAAGGGGGGTGCCCCCAATCCAACTTGTGGGTTCCTTTATCAATTCTTCCCAGGTGCCTTTATCACTTTTCGAGCCGATTTTTCCGCAAATGTTTATTTCTCAAGAATACCTACAAAAACACAAAAAACCATAAAAAGTACAAAATCGAACACTATCAAAATAGAAAATCGAGCGCAATTTCGACATAAAAATTTGTCTATCACTCATGCGACACGGTAATATCTTTCCTTAACTCCTTTCCTTCGATTGGTAACAGTTTCTCCTTGTTTATGCTTTTAATAATTCATCTTTAGAATTGAGGACAATGTTAGATTTAAGCTTTGGGGTAAGGGATAAACTTTTAGTGAAATATGAAACTCCAAAGTCTAGAAACTTGTGAACATTTCAGAATGACACTAACCATTCTAGATATATGGAAACTTAACTCTTTTTCTTTAGGAATTGGTGTGCCCAGCTAAATGGTCTATTCATAAAAGGATGCCTAGCTCAGGTGTTAGAAATAACATGATAGTTGCCACCATATCTCGGAGTCTATCTCGACCATATCACTTTATGTTTTTATTTTTATATATTTTTGTGTTTCTCCAAGTGATTTGGTGGGGCACCATTATCGAATTGTTATCACCGCCAGGATTAAATAGAGTGTTTGAGATCAAACCCCATTATTGTACTCCCTCCGTCCCACTAATAGATGAACTAGTTCAAGATTGCACAATTCTTAAGGTAATAAGGAAAAATGTGTATTTTTCAGTATTTTTTCCAATTATACCCTTATGGATAATAATTAGTAAAATTTAGGAATGATATATATCTCAAACTATACCACGAATATTTGTAAACTTTATACCATTGAAAAACATTTTAAAACACCTAAGTAACAAACGTAAACATGGATATCAAATTATATATATTTCTTATATTAACAATAATCAATTAAAAGGGTAGTTTTAGCAATATATTCTTGTTTAATGATATAGGTCACCTATTAGTGGGATAAAATTTAAAAATGAATAGGTCATCTATTGGTGGGACGGAAGGAGTATTATTTAGACCATTATTTAGGTGTTAGAAAAAAAATAAATAATAGTGACACTTTGATATAATATGTGTGTGCTCTCCCTGTCTCCGTCGCCTAAGCAAACGTGGAACACAGGATCCATGATAACTATCATGTAAGATGATGATAAGAAGCATGCTCTTGGATTCAATTTGATCCAATCATGTTGTCAGTATATTTAATAATATAAACATAATTGTTTAGTTTTTTAATAAATCGACCGATGGGGCCCTTGTATATACCAACTGAGTGGATATTAGTATAAGGATTAAGACTAGTGGGAGCGTATCTCAATCCAATAGGATTCATCTTATCACTAACCTTCAGACAGATATGGGAAACACCGTTCACCTTAGTCAACACGCGTAAACTTCATTTTGTCTATATCCTTCTTCTAAATCTTTTCATGTGATTGAAGTTTGATAGATTCTGAGTATCTTGGTTGAACGACTATCTAAGTAGAGCTTTGTTTTCTTATATATGAATTTTAGTATGCTTGAGTGCAAACTCGTGTATAGCAATTGGACTCATATAGGGTAATGATTCTTATAAGCGAAGAATTTAGTATGCCAACTAAATAGCTTGTTTAGTGTTTACCCTCAATCATTCACAAGTAGCTAGAGTTTGGAGTAAAGGTTTGTGGCCACACCTCTTGTAAATCCTCACGAGACTAAAACTCGTCCGATAGGGACATATATGGGTTCAAAGGCTTGTTGCACACGCTAAGTGCAATTGCGATGCCTGCGACAATGAGTTAGGATTTTCTAGATTAGATTTGCTCGAGGACTAGCAAATAATCAGTTTGGGGGCATTTGATAGACGCATTTTTATGTCTAATTTGTTCTTAATTTATATTGCTTTTTCTCAATTTTTGTACAAATATTGTTATTTTATGTGCTTGTAGGTATTTTTGCAAAATATACATTTTTGCAAAATATACATTTTTGGAAAAATTGGCTCGAAAAAGTGTTAAAGGAACTCAAAATTGATAAAGGTACCCAAATTGATAAAGGCATCCAGGCAGTTGGATAAGGGAAACCACCTTCTTCTCGGATTCAAAATGATTGATTTTGGCGGGAAACTCAAATTTCTCATATGCGTGAACAATTCACGTGAATTTGGACATCTTTCAAGTATTTAAGACAAGAGAATATGCTTGCCGTATTTATGTCATGTGAGATAAGTGCAAGAATACATCTTTGGATATCTTTTCTTAACTGCCTATATAATTTCAGAAAGGGAAGGATTTCGAGTACTACAATTGGGGTAAGAGAATATTCGAAGAGGAATATATTTTCTTGCAAGATTTGATTAAATCCAACCTCAGAAATGTTTGCTTAACTTAGGCAACAACATATGTGTGTGAGCTATAAGAAGGCAAGAAAATAGTCGTGATCATCTCCAAAGAAGAAAAATCAGATTCAATAAAGTTCGAGAAGATATTCAATTAAACCGAGAATATATGGAAGATGTGAGTGTTCTAGTATATAAAAGAGTCGAAATCGAGAGTTTAGGGGGCTGGCTCTTCCAGAAACAAAAAAATCAAAAATCATAAAAATTCTGCTCGTGATGAAGAAGATGAAGAAACCGTGAAGAAAAGGTTGAAGAAACCGTTGCTAAGTCTTTAAACTAAGCAACATTTATCTTCACTTGCAACGTTTATCTTTAGTGAAACACTTTTCCCTCTGTAACAGTGAGTTCGCAACGCCTGTAAACGTTGTGAATTTCCATTTTTCATTATTTTCACTCTTTTGCATCATTTGTAAACACTTTGAGCCATGAATCATTATTTTGAGCAAGTGATTAATATGAAAAGCTAAACCCCTTTGCTTAGGCGACGGAGAAGCCATTGTTCCAATAAAAATGGTATATTTCTATTTTAATTAATTTTTGCAATTTCTTTTATGATTATTTGCTTTAATTAGAAATTGATCTAAGGATTTTTATTAAGCAGTTGTGATTTCTTTTGATAGAGCATGCTTAGCCTAGGGTGTTTGATGTTCTATACTTTCGATTTACAATTGTTACTTTGAAAATCTACTTTTGCAACATATTAGAATCACTTTAAACTTAAAGAATTGCATGAATATTGATTAGATTGAATCACTTTAATTGGTTAATGGTGAAATCTATAACCTCAGTATTTGTGAATATTACTTTTATCTTTTGTGTATATTTTCTATTTTAAAATCATTTTTTAAATCTAAAATCAATCTTCACAAGTTCGAGAGTTTGAAACCCATTCTTACCACCATCTACAATAACACCACTTGATTGATCTTGATATAACTTTCGATTAATAAAGAGTGTCCATAATTTTATTTTAATGTGAATGATCATATAGTTGGCCTTATAGGTCACAATTTTAATTTTGGAGATCTATTTGCATATTTATATATTTTTGTATGTAACCAACAAGATGTTGGTTACCGGAATTGATCCATGGTTTATGCTAATTATGTATGTCTAGTTGACTACAAATTTTTATTTCGAAAGATATAAGATTTTATGGATTTTGAAGCCAGTGTTTGTGGTACAACCTAGTGTTGTTAAAATCTAGAAATTATCATGAGTATATGTCCTCGAATTAATCGAATAATACTTCAAGAAATTTGTTTTTCGTATATGAGATGAAAATGTTTCCGCCATAATCAGGGGGAGATTATACACTACCACAAGTTGGTGTTAATTAACTTACATGTCATATCAGTCTCTCTCCAAGCATGATCAAATCGAAAAATATTGCCATTGAATAGGCGTGAAATGTCTCATTTTGCTTTTGTATAAGCTTTTTCCTCTGGCGAGGAAATTCCAATCACATGTAGCTAAATTTAGCCCTCGATAAGAGACTACAAATAGTGCTTTAATTGAGATTACCAAACACGATTCACATTCTCATAGATTATATCTTCTCATTGGATGATAAGGAAATTAGAATACCCATAAAGGGCGCTGGTACAAATAATTATGAGAATTACTCAAGATATGCATACAATTGAGAATTGTGTGGGATCGTGGTAAGCTAATATGATTGTCGAATATTCATAGTAGCTACTGAAATAAAAACGATGATGGTTTTGAACCCATCTGCAAAACAATATCGAAAAGTGTGATTGGTAGGCACAAAATCCAAATTATGCTGGAATGAAATTTTGTAAATAACACAACATTTGGATCCAAGACTTAACATCTTAAATGTGCAAGCCTGAATTCTTAAAATTACAGGTTGGTGTAGTCTTCATGCATTATAAGAAAATTATGATCATTGTAAAAATGATTTGAGGGTTTCATTTTTTTTTCAAACCCTTGGATTGGTTCAATAATATTTTGTTCTCCTTATATGATGCATTTGACGTGGTAGTCCTTAAAGGTCTCGTATTGTATTTACATAAGAAATGTGGTTGGAGGACATATTCGAATTTGTAGTCCATGGAGGATTCAAATTATATTCAGGCAGCAACCTGGATCGATTATGTCAGTTTAACAATCCTTTAAGTGTTTTTAAAAAATTGGTAAAAGACCAAAATATGGAATAGTTGATTGTATCAACTCTACAGGTCTCGTGAGGAGTCCTTATAAACACTAAAATCCATGCTTTTATCGATATAAATCTTATTTTCCCTTAATCTGCAGTTCAATAGTTGCTTGCATAAAACTCGTCTATGAGACTACAATTATGATTTTGATGTGTGTTTTCTGCAATACATATATAGTTGAGTTAACATCCATAAATAGGTCATAAGTTGTACAATTTTTCCTTCATTTCAGATTTTTGTCCCATATAGTTTTCCTTACAAGGTTTTAACGAGGCAACATCTCAATGACATTTAATTTCATTCAAAATGTTGATATCATGCTCTTTTTCCTTCGTCCATATTTTGTCCCATTGGGTTTTACTTACAGGGTTTTAGTGAGGAAATTTATTCAACATGGTGGTCATCCAAGGGGAAGTTGTATAATTTCGTCTATTTAGTGGGCACCCATATTTGATTAGACCAAATCAACATAACCTTCTTCTAGGAATTTGGATGTCATCCTGAACCACATAAGGTATGATCACAAATATAATTTTGTTCACTTATGGTAATGTATCTATATCTTGGCACTTTGTTGAAGAAATTACGTCAACTACTTCTATAAATCATTTCGAGAAGCTAGCAATCCATGACACAAGTTCTCAATATGTTGAAGAAGAACAGTGACTTAGCAAGAGTATTATTCGAAGACAATACCAATTGTGTGTCACAAAAGAATACTTTATCAACTAGAAGGCTTTTCCACGAAAATGTTGTAGTCTTCCACGTTTAAGAAATTTGTTTATCGAAATTGGAAAGTCTCATCTCAAAGATTTGCAAGCCAAGATTCGAATAAAGTACTTATCAGGGTGAGCGCCATCATCAAAGGTGCATTTACTGGACTTTTCACGTTATACTCTTTTTCCTTCGTCAAGGTTTTGTCCCACTGGGTTTTCTTTGTCAAAGTTTTGACGTGACAACATTTGAGTGTCCAACACTATTGCAAGTCTTTATGTTTACGCATTTTCAGGTTTCGCTCTTTTGAGTTTTCCTGGCATGTTTGTAATGGCTTAGTCACAGTGATCATCATATGGAATGTTATAAACCTAAAATTTAATTACTAAGATACACTTATGTCTAAAATTAAGATTTTCATATCCTGAACACCAAATCTTTTATCTATATAAATAGAGACTTAAACTCTTATACTTAAAACATTAATAAAATTTTCTTTCCTTTTTCTTTTTTATTTTGTATCTCTTATCGTCTGCTATCTAGATTCATAATAAAGAAAACTTATACACAGGCGAATAGTATTCGGGGAGTGAGCACGTACTCTTTTAACTTTTCTTCTGATATAGACGTGATAATCATCAAAATAAATTAAAGGAAAGTATGAAATAAATAATTCAAAGTGTACATCGAGAGAAAATGACAGAAAATCCCATGAACATATTCTACCAACTAAAGTAGGGTTTCTCAATTCCCCCACGAGACTCAAATTCAATGGGATTTCTTAACTTTCCACTTCATTATTTTTTTATTGATTGATCAACATTTCCACGTGTCATTTTGTGTCACATGAGTAACCCGTATAATAATAATCAGTCAAGCCACTTTCACATCTTTTACGTGGCGCCCTGTTATTGGATAAGTTCTTTTCAGTAAATCAATGGGTGAGTCCCACTTTAAATGAGCATCTAATTAAAATGCAACGCGTAGATGCTGTAAAGGTTGCTGTACGCACACTGGTTGTAGACGAAAGGAGTTTGAGCACAGAGTGTGTCAGAACTGTGTCAGCTCAACTCTTTTGTCATTGCTTTAAATAATAGCAGTGGTAGAAGTCTCTGTCTCTCTCTAACTCTCTCTTTAACTTTACATACTCACCGGGAAATTTACATCTTCTTGCCGGGAAACCAACTCATTCTCCACGGTAAAGAGTAAAATATAACATCATGGATGTTGATTTCTAGGATATACCCTTCTACACACCATCTTACTGCTATGCAGTCCTCAAGATTCCACTCTGGTATATACCCTCTCTCTATCTCTGTTAGCTTTAATAAATATTGTTCATCTGGTGAAGAATATCTGATTTTGATTAATAATTTGTTCTGTTTTTTGTGGGTTTTTGTGAATTCGCTGTTTTTCGTTCATAAAAGTGCTTCCTTTTTCTTGTTTCTTACTTTTGTTTCTTTCTGAGATCTATAGGGTTTTGTGTAAAATTGTACTATAATTCATATGTGAATTTCAATAGATTGTTTATTTAACAAGGGCTTGTAATGATTCTTAGTGGTTTTGATGTTGAACAGAGAACAATTTGGGAATGGTTGGTTCTGATGTGGATGAAGATGCTCAGTCCTGTTTCCCTTGCCCTTTTTGTTATGTTGAAATTGAAGTTCCTATGCTTTGTACACATCTCCAGGAAGAACATTGCTTCGACGTGAAAATTTCAGTATATATTCATCCTTGTTTTGTTTTTGAAACTCAATATTTGTCAAGGAATAGTCTGGTCTAGTAGTAAGTTTTATTCACTTTTGTCGGCTGTGTATTTTAGGCTCTTGGCTGATTTGCAGTCTTTTTGGTCGGACACGGAAGAAAACAAGTAATTAGGTATTTGGGGGCTTTATGCATAATTTCAGTGTAGTAACATTTAGTGCCAATACTCTTCATTGGTGCCGTCCTGGTTCATGTAAGTAGTTTCTTAATTGGTTAAGAAGCTCACAAGTTGGGACTTAGTAGAGACTACATAATGGCGGATGAGATGGTAGTATCTGTAGTCCACTTCTAATTATTAAGTTTGTTGACGTTCGAAAATTGAACTAGTTCATATTCATAGCAGAGTTAGACAAGAATTGCCTATTATTTTCTGGTTCTCTTTCAGTATTAACATAGGCCACTTCATATCAAACAAACGAAGCATGCTTATGATCTACTGAGGTTTCCCCAGTAAACGAGTTTACATGATTCAATACAGCTCATGTCGTATTTTCTTTGCTAAGTAGCTCATAGTCCTACCTACACAGCTGAATTGCAATTCATATAACCATTGTTACATGAGCTTTAGTATTAGGCTAGTGCCATACCAGGGAACCAGAAGCATACGAGTTTAAATCACGGCCATATTAACAAGGTTTTTACCCTGTTTGATATCTTCTCAATATGGTTCCAAACCTTAATGGCTTGATTATATCTCCGTGTTGGTCTTTGCAGGTATGCCCATTGTGTGCAGAAAATCTAGGCAAGGATATTATTGGTCATTTTATAACCCAGCATTCTCATATGCTAAAGTTGTGGTAATTCACAAGCTAATTATGATAGTAAATGGGATTCAGTGAAACAATAATTTATGTCTAAACTATTTGAGCATAATGTTTTTTACAGCGAAGGCGAAAATCTCAAAGGTCAGGCTCATGTACTAGTAACAACTTAGCAATGGTTGGGAAAGAATTGCGAGAATTGACTTTATTTCTTGGGGCAAATTCACACGTGAGGGGAAACACATTTGATTCTACACCAGATCCACTTCTGTCCCCATTTCTCTGCGGTATATCTCCAACAGGGCCTAAAGTTGTTGATGAAGATACGAACTCCAGTACAGAAACAACAGTCACTTCGGATGTTAAAAGGTAATTCCTACTGACTGAGAGATTTCAGAAAATAGTAGCAGATGATATCTTTTCCATATATGTTGGTGCATGTTTGTCTCATTGCTTTTCAAAGTTTGTGGTTGAACAGTTAATATCTGCTAAATTAGGAAAGTGTTCCACTTTTTCACATTTAATCTTCCGTCTGAATTTATTTGGTAGTTCAGTTGGCTTTATTTCAGCAATCTATATCTGGCAAACAGTGTAAAAATTTAAGTCGGAAAGGATTACATAACGTATCAATGAGAAGCATAAATACAAAATTATGACATTTAGAAAGCTCATGATTAATATCCTTTTGTTGCACATAATTCTTAGTTTTTTGGGTCTACTGGCTCTCTTTTTGTCTGATGTAGCAAGTTTCAGCCAAAAATTCTTCTGACCTGGGCAAACATAACATGTTTTCTGAAATTGGTGAAAGATATTATTCCCTTCCCTTGTTCAGTTGTTTGGAATTATTGCAATGGATGATAAGATAGCAATAAAAAACCATCAAAATAAGACAATATGATATGATTTACGTCTGGCCATGTTTGATATCGACCGCCATGTCATGTGGTCAGCTAATTTGGTCCGTAGACATTACACAATAATAGCTTCTGGTCACATTGGTTGGTGAGATGTTCGCGTCAGCTACCATGTCATGAGGTCTACTAATTTGGTCCATGTAGCATCACTAGATAAAAACCTTTTTAAAAAGTAATCTCAGGAAAATGCTATCAAGCCGATTTTGAGTGCCCGGTCATGGTCTCGAGGCGCATCTACAGAGTGACATTTTATACACCAGGCCTAGGTGTGAGACACCACATTTCAGGAATCTCACCGCTTAGAATTTAGACTTGCCTATGTTCACTCCCAGGCTCCAAACCAATACTCGATTATTGTAAGCTCGAACTTCAGATGTACATAAGAAGCCTGATTACATGTTTCAGAGATTAATAAAGATCTGATTAATTGTTTAGGTATTTTCAGGAAAGAGGCATCTATGTCAGATGAAGCTAGAGACCAAGGTTATCAAGAAAAAAGTGAGAAAGCAGAGTTCTTCCAGCAGTTGGTCCTGTCTACAATTTTCTAACACCTAGGTCTTCTTCATTCCTTATCACCTAGGTCTTCTTCATTCCTTATCATCCAGCTCCAAGTGAGTCAGTTTCTACAGGCACCTTATTTTTCCTGCTGGAGTTATCCTTTTAGTCAGATAGCCGTTGTTACATAATACTACCTCCGTTTCAGCAAAAGTGTTACTATTACTTTTGCTGAAACGGAGGGAGTATATAATATGTAATATGACAACTTCAACGAAAATTATGTGGAAAATATCCACAGAGTAAAATGTTATTCTCGGTCATGTATATCTGTGTATGTATATGTGTAAAATCTCTTCTAGTTGAAATGTTACGAACTCTGTAACCAAATACAATGTCTCTTTATTAGGCATGAGGCAAGTTAGTGTTATTTATAAGCTTCACTGGTTTCAAACGTGAATTTTATAGATTGAGTTCTCTGGATTTCATCATATAGGGATTTAACAAATGTCAACAATTACTGGTTGGGGTAATATATGAATCACGGTAAGCAGGATATAGACTGAAATGAGGAGAGAAATGGCATAATGGTAAAATGGATATCCTTGAAATTGTTGCGACCTTTATACATGGAAGAGAGAAAATACATTGAGGTATAATCAGCAGACCATTGTTTGCAATGAAATCTAATCAGATAAAGAAACAAAAATGCTTCGTGGACTCCCCAATAATGGGATGTCCATCATGGATTGCTTAAATTGTTCCTTATCCAACATAATCATAGGTTCAGCCCCGTCGCAGAGGTTTGATAAATTTAGAATTATCTGCAAGCGACCCAAATATTTGGATGAAATCAAAATCTCATAGAACAAAAAATTAGACATTCTAAATTTATATGCTGGCAATCATTATACGAGAAAATGGACCAATTGTACTATACCTGCAATAGGAGTTCATCGATAAATAAGTTCTGGCAAACGGAATCGTCTGAGAATATCTGTGATTTTTGCAAAGCAGAATCCATTATGACGATGACTTCTGACTTTTGGTTTTCTCTTGATTTAGTGTTGATAAAATGTTTGATAATTTTTCCCATTCTTGAATCTATCTCTTGTACTCATCTCTCAGCTTCATGCCTCCATCAATATCATCTTCTTCCTTTTTTTGTTCTTCTTCTTAAGCTGATCCACAGTTGCGATATGTTCAACTGGTGTATCTATCTTGCTTCTTCCTCTTCTTCTTTTGTAAACGAAACCATCGTTCGTTCCAAATATCCCACTCATCTCCCTCTGGTTCAGCCATGGCAAATGTAAAGTATGTTTTATCAAATTTTGTGCCCGCTCTCTAAGGCTAGTCCTATCGGGAAAATGTAAATAAAGAGGTTTAATTGGAGTACCTTTATAAATCAGGGGATGTTCAACATTAAATCATGTTAAATATAATGATAAAGGATGTCCTAAAAATATAAACGGTCAGTTATCTTTTTATAGTCGGTATGAACATTATCTATGAAGACCATACCGACCCTTAACTAAACCTATTTCTTTATATATGATTAATTGGGACTAACCTATGTAGTGAAGTAATCAAACGAGCACATAGTTTGTCTTCCAAGGTTGAGTAAATACTGTTTGTCTTCCAAGGATGATGGTTAGAAAATGCTACTATTTCTTACCCATTAGAAATGGGTCAATGAAAATAAATAAAATCAAAACGACTATTCCTATTAATAAAACGATTAAATGTAAAACAGAAAAGAAGATGATTATCGGAATGGTCTTCATCATAGATACTATGCCGATTGTTTTCATTGTTACTATTTTTTCTGTTGTCGTCACGGTATGGTTTTTAATTTACGACGATACCGATCGTTCATAGTCGATATGGATGTTGGATAAAGACCATGCCGATTCTAATAAACATAAAAGCTAACACGATTTATAATCAACTAACTCTAATCTATATATTTATCTCACTAATTTAATGTTTAATAAAATCTAATAACTAATATAAATGATTTGTCTGATTGAGTAAGGATACTTTAGTCATTATTAAAAATATATGGATAAGGGATTTTTAAAAGTTCTTCAAAATATCCATATTTTATTTTATATGGTATTCCCCAATTTATGAGGGTATCCTCAATTAAATGTTCTTAAATAAGGGAAAAATCAAGTCTAATGAGGTTGGGTATTTCCTAATTCTCTTATCCCCATCCTTATTCCAGATACTTTAATTGGGGAATAAGGGAATAAGAGAACATGAATAAAAGGTGTATCGATCGGTAAATGGTGAATCGATATACACATAATATACCGATCGACTGATGGTTGAGCGAGGTAGTTGATTTTTGTTTTATTAATTAACTAAAACATTGTAAAAGTAATACCAAATACGATCACACGAAATACTAAATACTTCGAGCTGCCACCAATGCTCTTAATTGCTCGGATAGGATGGCTTGCAATTATCTAGCATTAATGGGTACAGATAGGCTATTTACTACTTCAAATAGTCTAAATTACTTTTATCACTCAAACTTGGAGGGGGTGAAAAGTAATATAGCTCTTGGGGTGTGGTTATCTGAATAAAAAACGGTTAACTTTTATACCACATGTGTGTATTACACCATGAGTGCATTTTGTGAGCCCTATAAGGCCTATCAAATATACTTAACCTTGCTGAGTTGGAAGGGGCGGAATATCTTTACATATTTACTTGGGCTGTTTTAACAAAAGCTTTATTTCATGATAAACACCTTCCACGTGTGAGTCCTATGATGGAAACGTCCCATGATGAAAACTAATTCAAACGCTGGTCATTATCAAATTCTGTTACTTTATTTTTTTTTCAGTTACTATTTAGCTAATGGTTTATGCAGGTTTGATCACAAGGTCTTGTCAAACCCTAGCAACTTAGGCCGCTATAATCTAGGTTTATGCAAGATGAGCAAAGAAGAGTCAAATTCAAATTTCAAAACCAAGCTATCCCAATTAGTCCCGTGAACTTGCTAGCCTTTGGTGTTGGAATAACATCATTGGTTGCTACTTTAACCAACAACAAAAACCTTATCATTTCCGTATCTCTTGTATGTTTTTGTCCAACCAGGCTTCCTTAGTTCAAATTAAAGTTGGCAGCGAAAGATGCTTCAATCACAAACTCCAGTATACTCTTCTCTCTTGGATCTTGTTTTAAATGGCTTCATCTTCAAATTCTAATCCCTCAGAAGAAAACCATTCTATTGAAAACCTTGTCAACCAAACGAACAATTCTCTACAATTCCCTGATGACCTATGTCCTAAGGTTTTTCTTAACCATGATGTTATTCAAAAGAAGAAAGACCTGGGATGGAAGTGGTGCTTTGTTGGGAGACTCTATAGCAATAACTCTTTTGAAATAAATCGTATAAGTAGATTCATAAATGAAAACTGGGATCTTAATAAAAGGGTTGAAGTTAATCCGTGGAACAGAAGAAAGAACTACTATCATCTTAGACTCACTGATGAAGGGTAATATCGAACTCTTAGACAAGGAGATACTAGGGGTGTGTTTGGAAAACTCATTGTTCTTCTTGAAATACCATCAGCTGGTCATGAGTCCATCAATGAAGTGGGTTTCTAGAAGGTTATGATTTGGATGTTAATCAAGAGGATCCCAATACACATTATACCAGATATCATAAACATTCTTAGACCATCTGGAGTTTTTCAGAAAAATAAGAAACCTTATGGCAAAGATAGGGAGGAAATGAATATGGAGGTCAAGTTAACCATTAATATTACTAAAGCTCTAAAGTTTGGTATTGAAACTTATGAATCTTCTGCAGTTACTTATTTTCTAGAGTTTGCTTATGCTTTACCAGGCATCAAATTATGTAAGGTGTGTAGGATTCTTGATCATCCAAGCCAGTTATGTGATATAACCTCCACCAATTTTAATCCTGAACCACCCAAGAAAATCAACCCAACCCCTATTATCTCTATGCTAAATCTTTTATCAAAAGGTAAAGCTCTCAGTATAAGACATTACTCTGACAGAGATGCAGCTATTGAGTTTGAAGCAAAATTTAAGCATGCTAAAAAACTTGAGTTAGCAAGGAAAATAGAAGGAAGGATGGGTTTTTTTACTTCTTCTCCAACGGTCTTTTCTACTGGTTCCTCTAGTGATTCTCATCCTCAAAGAATATCCATTCACCCTGATGCTGCTGCCTGTGTCACTAGGAAGAAGAATGAGGCAAATGGTAAGAAGATGGAATCCCTGAACAAGAGAAAAGTTAATCCTAAAGTTGATGCTAGAAATATCAAGAATCCTGGAAGCTTTACCCTGTCTACGATTGATGGTTCTGATCTCTTTCCTCCTTCAAAACCTTTCATTCCTATAAACATTCCCTCTCATCCGTCCCAATCAAGAAAAAAAATAGAAGAGGAGACCAAGAAAATCAAAATGAAAAAATGGTCCACAAGGAAAATACAATCCTCCAATCTTAAAAAGCCCTTAACTCAAGTTCGAGAGAAACCTATCCCCCTGGACACTAAGAGAAAAATCCAATACCATCCTGAAGAACCAACTAGTCAAAAGAAAACCAAGGATCTCAGTTCCACTACCAACTCCACCAGTTTTAATGTCGATGCTTCTGCTGCACATACCCAAGAGAATAGTGACCTGCTGAATATTTGCATTACTTTGAAGGGTTCTGGATCGCACTCTCAGGTATATTCAAACCCCTATTTTGATTCCTTATTTATGCTCCTTACTTTTCTAATGCAAATATTGAAGCATCTTTGCCATAATCAAGATCACGCTAGGAAGAGAATATTCAGTTATCCTATTATTTCCTATTTTTGGCAGTTCTTTACCACTTTAGCCTGGAACTGCCAAGGTTTGGGTCAAAAGGACACTAAGAAACATCTGTTAGATATTCTTAACAAATTTAATCCTGATATCATATTTCTATATAAGACAAAGCATAAAAAGTTGGCATTGGTAAAATCTTGAATGATATGAGCATCAACAACTTCTGGTTTGTTGAGCCAACATGGCTATTGGCAATGCAGGTGGCCTTGCTATGATTTGGAAAAACAATATATCTCTGGATGTAATTGATTTCTCCCACAATCATATCAATGCTATTGTCACTTCTCGCTCATTATTGGTTACTATGACAGCCTTATGAGTTGAACAAGAAAATTGAGTTTTGGAATAAAATTGAAACTATTGCCAATGCCAATAATCTTCCATGGCTTGTCATTGGTGATTTCAATTTTTTTCTCTATGAAGATAAAAAGTTTAGTTCTCACCCTATTGACAAAAAGGATTCTGAGTGTTTTCAAGAAAAAATCAGTGAGTTAAAACTTACTGATATTCGATTCACTGGATGTCCTTTTACTTGAACTAATAGAAGAATTGGCAATGCTCTCACTGAACAAAGACTGTATAAAGGGATAGCTTCAGATTCCTGGATCCAGCTCTATCCCAATACTACTACCTCTAATCTTCTAGCTATTTGTTCTGACCACAATATTATTATGCTCAATTCTAATCCTAACTGGAAGAGTGGCGCCATTCCTTTTAAGTTCTTTATCCATTTGCTTGAACATGAGGATTGTAAGAAAATTATAGCTGAATGTTGGAATAAAGATCTGCAAGGCTCCTCTGCCTTTATCATAGCCAGGAAGTTGAAGGATATCAATTTGAACTCAAAATTTGAAACAAAAAATTCTATGGCAACATAAAAACCAATGTTGAGGAGGCCATGAAAGATATTGATTGGTACTCCACCAGTTACTTCAGTCACAACAGGGGTCAATCCATTAGAGAAGCCACGAATAATAGATATTAGGAAAATATTGAAGAGAAATTTTTGAAGACCAAAAGTAGAGACCAATCCATCAAAGATGGGGGATCGAAATACCAAGTACTTCCATAGCATTTCCAAGAACATAATTAGAAGAAACATAATCGATTACATCCAAGACAAGAACAATAACTGGATAACTGATTATGCAATAATTTCTACTACTTTCACCAACTATTTCAAGAATATGGCAACTTCTGAACATATCTCCAGGATTTTGAGATCATAAGCCTTATACCAGCTGTTATCAATACCCAAGAAAATATAACCATCATTGTCATCCCAGACATCGTTGAGATCAAAGACACTCTCTTTAGTATAGAAGGTGACAAGGTACCTGGGGAAAATAGTTTCCCACCTGGTTTTTTCCAAGCTAACTTGGACATTATGGGCAAGGATATTACCACCATGGTTTAAAATTCCTTCTCTTCTGGTCATATTCTAAAGGAAATGAATTCCACTTTCATCTCCCTCATACCCAAAGTTAATAACCCCACCTCTTCAGGCCACTTTAGACCCATAAGCCTCTCCAATACTTCCTACAAAATCATATCCAAACTCATTGCCCATAGAATGAAACCTTTACTCAGCAAAATCGTATCCCCATACCAATTTGCTTTTATTCCTGGAAGACAAATATCTAAAGATATTACTATTTCCCATGAAATCATTCACTAAATGAATTCTAGAAGAGGAACTAAAGGCAACAAAGGTGTTATGGGAATCAAAATTGATATGGCTAAAGCTTTTGATAGAGTTAATTGGAGATTTCTAATTGCTATTATGCAGAAAATGGGGTTTAGTTCTAAGTGGTGCAAGTTGATCCAAGAATGCATTTCTTCCACCAGTCTTGTTGTCCTAGTGAATGGTGTGCCAGGTGAATTTTTCTGTCCTACTGCTGTGTGTCGTAGGTGCAATCAAATTAGTGATCTTATTTCCACTTAATTAAAGAATAATATAATGGAAGGAAAGTTCGTTCCCACGAGGAGCGAGGTGTTTAAGTTGTTTAATGTCACAAAGTTTTTTTTTTTAGGATTTTAGTGAAAGTAAACAAATCAATTAAAAGTAATTAAGTTGTAAGCAATGGAGAGAGATATGATCGAGGAATCCTTCTTCGTTACTAAACAATCATCAAGTTAATATATTCGTTTATTCATTGTTAATCACAGATTATCACCAGTCGTAGAATAACAGCTAGATCAGTGTTATCCCTGAAATTCGATATATCACTGGATACGGAAGTTCTCGCCTACTAGATTCTATTCATCCTAACCACCTAGTAGTAGATCACTCAGGGTGTAATTTGGTCGAATGCTTTATATTTTGTGAGTTTATAGGTTAATCCTAGCTGTTAGACTCTTAGATGAAGGTCCACTTACTAGTGTTGTTCATCCACACAATTGCTCCACAAAATCCCTCTGCAAGGTCTCGTGTTCTCTACTTATGTACGAGTCAATGAACTATAACTTATTTCACATCTCAATACTAGCAATAGATTAAATCAACAAATCAATTCAGTTGGTCACCTAAACAATCTATAAATCAATCATAAACATTCTTTGTAGTACAAACAAATGAAAATCATATGAAGAACTCAAAATATATTCATATGATAACTCGAATCATGTTTAGAACTTAGATTTCTTCTTCAATCAATTAGGATTTTAGCTACTCATGGATGTATAAGCATCCATGTTATACATATAAGAAACTAGATAAGAAATCATTACGATAATGGAACCTCTCTGAAACCCTAGATTTCTGCTATTTTGGTGTTGTTGATCTCCTCCAAAGCTTGCAAAGTTGTGTAAAAGGTGTCTTCTTAATGTCTTGGATGTCTCGTTATATAGTATCCATGAAATCTAGGTTTAGAATCCTTCCGGGACCGTGTTTTCCTTTTTTTAGAAGCCCACACACGTGCCAAGCTTCCCCTGTTATGGTTGGTTTCAACCCAAGAAAACCAGCCGAAATTCTGACACAAAAATTCTCTCCAAAACTCCCAGAGTTACGGTTGGATTCGAACTTAATAATTCCAACCGTAATTACTCCTGGACACATATTTGTACTTCACCGTTTTGGTCATAACTCCCTCATATGATGTCCGATTGACCTCATTCTTTTTGGATTGGATTCGTATTTCAATTCTCTACAAGATGGAAATGAGGAAAAATTTTATATCTATTCAACTAATTTTAAGGTTGGATTTGATAGTTTAAATCCAATTGTAAATTTTCCTGGAATTTCTAGCTCAAAATTAACTTCTTTTGCCATAAATCTTCCTGGAACTCTTGTTTCAAAGTTGTGTTTCCATCCTTTGGAATCTCCTTTTTATTCCAAAATGAACTCCTTTCCTCTTCTTAGCTCTCTTTAACACCATTTCCATTGATTTCAGATGATTCACCTAATGTAAGACATAAGATAGAAAAAAAAACATAATAACAAGTAATATGCAAGAATTATAGCTAAAACTAGTATGAAATTAACACTGTAAACATGTAAATTATGCACTTATCACCTACTAGGGGGATAAGGCAAGGTGACCATCTATCCCCTTATCTTTTCCTTTTCTGCATTGAAGCTCTCTCTAGAACTCTTTCTCATGCTGAAGATATTGGGCTTATCTCTGAGGTTAAAATCTATAAAATAGCCAGCTCCGTTAACCACCTTGTATTTGATGATGATTGCTTGGTATTTTGTGATGCTAATATGACAGATTTCTCTAACCTGGTTGATATTTTTAAAACATTTAGCAATACTTCTAGGAGACTAATCAATTTTAACAAATCTAGGGTGTTCTTTAGCAGTGATACTAATGAGGACCTTAGCCACCAAATCAACAGTCATATGGGAGTCCAAATGATTGATATAAATGATAAATGTCTAGGCTCCCTTCTATTCACCTGTAGGAGAAAAACTATTTCTTTCAAACCTAGTGTGGACATACTTAAGATGAAGTTAGCCAGCTGGAAAAACAGGTTTTTAAATGCTGCAGGAAGAGCTATTTTAATCAAAACTGTTACTTCTACTTCCAGTATATACCAAATGAACTGCTTCAGAATTCCAAAGCATACCTGTCAGGAAGTAAACAAGATTCATATGTACTTCTTCTGGGAAAATACTCGGAGAATCCAAAAGGTTATTACCCAAAGGCTTGGGACTCTGTTATCAAACCTAAGGAGCTAGGTGGTTTTGGTTTCTTAAATATGGAGCTCTTCAACAGTTCCATAATCTCCAAGATTGGATTGAGACTATCTCAAGATAAAAACTCTCTTTTATATCAAATAATGTCCCATAAATACATATAAGACAAAAATGTTTTAAACATGGAAACTATCCCTAAGGATGGAGATTCCTGGCTCTGGAAAGGCATTCTTCCTGGCATTGATAATATTTAACAATTTGGTATCTGGCATGTGGGAAAAGGTAATTGCATCAGCATTTGGGATGATAGATGGGTTTCTGACATCCATACTCAGCTCCAAAAACCAGATGCCTGCTCAGAAGATCTAATGTATGCTAAACATCTTATAAGGGATACTGGTGATTGGGATTTGGATAAAATGAATGAGTGGTTTCCTTAGGAAGAAGATATAGCTATCATAAATACTAAAATAAATTGGGAAGAAGAGGATCGTATCATCTAGAGACTGACAGAACATGGGAACTTTTCCGTTAAATCTCTACAAAAAGCTAAAGTGGTTCAGAAATACAACAATGACACCTTGCTGGCTAACTGGGGGGGAATATGGAGGCTGAAAGTGTCTCCGGCTATCCAAATATTTATTTGGAAATGTGTTATGATATTCTGCCAACAAATGCGAAAATTGCCAGTATTCTGCACTATATTGATCCCATTTGCAAAATTTGCAATTGTG
This sequence comes from Papaver californicum, assembly GCA_023531435.1. Classification (NCBI taxonomy): domain Eukaryota; kingdom Viridiplantae; phylum Streptophyta; class Magnoliopsida; order Ranunculales; family Papaveraceae; genus Papaver; species Papaver californicum. Next base: position 1,372,683 of record JAJJMC010007738.1, read on the forward strand.
GGGAGGAAACTCTATCTCACTTACTCATATTTTTCACTTTTGCTTCCAAAGTCTGGTAAAGGTTCTTGGGAGAGGATCATAAAGAATTTCACAATTTAAACAACTTTGGTGATTGGATGAACAACTGGTTCAAGCCAAATAAGATAGTTCTTCATTGCATAGTTACCTTTGTTATTGGTTGTTGGTACATCTAGAAGGCTATATGTGATCACATCTTTAGTCACACACAGGTGAATACCCAAAAAATGGTTACTCAAATACAGAGATACATCAGTGATTACAACAGAGTTCACCACTTTTAGGATTATATCCTGAAGAATTTGTACTACAAGAAGTCTGACATAAATCAAAACGAAACTTTATTGCCAAAGAAAAAGAGGCTTTTGGCATCACTATTAAATTTTCTCTCTAAAACATAAATTTCTATCTACTACCCATACTGGTCTTATTGATGTTGATTTTTCACAGAGCTACATGGGGCTAGAGGATACCCCGGATACCATGAATCAAATGAGTATTGTACATGAGCAAATCTAGCTTTCTAATGGGATAAGGAGTTGAAGCAGACAAATGTGATAATTGAAGATGACAACATGGAAACCCTGAACAACTTCAAGTCCTTATACCAAAATATTATCCAGAATCGCTTTCGTCTTAGCTACCATGCCTCCTACCAAAGTAATAATGAGGATATCACCACTGCGGTTTCTTTTGTTCTTCTCAGTTTGGATATTGTACCACAAATACTACTACAAATGTCTTTAATTTAGATACTCTATGTGAGGAATATAATCTTCTTTCTCCTGTGTTCTGGAAGGATATTCCTTCTAATGTTTTGAACAATGCTGTGATGACTGACCGGTTTGTTAGCATTCTAGCTACTGGCCAGGCTCATCATAACTTGTATTCGGTGTAGGCTTCTTTGTGCCTCTTTTTTCTATCTATAAAAAAGAAATACTAAACACTAACCTAATAATAAAAAATAAAAACAAATGATAAAAAGCAAAAACAAGTAATAAAACAAAAAAAGTAAAATCCAAATGGGTCTGATTGATGGAAGGTCTAGTTATCTCCATTTTGAGTTACGATCGGGACTTGGTGTAGCAACCGCTACATCCTCCACTAATTGTACCACACCACGTGTCTTTTTTTTTTTTTTTTTTTTGAAGCACTACGTGTCCTTTTATTATTTAATAATTTTTTTATTTAAGTTTTAGTTATAAATTTCATTTTCTCGGTAGATGACTTAGCGATCGGGGGTTTATGTTACGATTATCAAACCCTATCATGTTCCCTCCATAAGAATTGAAATTCCCAGATCGCTTTCCACGTATGAGAAAACATTTTAAATGTCGGATTTTAAGGGAATTCATGCTTCCCTCATTGTACTCAGTATTTATGTTATTCCCATAAATTTAGAGTTGTTATTTTAGAAGTGCATATTAGCAGTTTCGGTGATTCTAAAAATCATCAGATCCTTCTTGTAATGAAATCGCTATCTTGGAACGTGTAGGGGATTAGCTCCCCAGCCACTAGAAACCATTTAAGATTCTTGATAAAACAATATAACCCTGATATAATTTTTCAGGCTGAAACAAAATCCAATCTACAAAATATGGACGAGCTTTCTTAGAAACTAGGTTTCTTTGATTCCTTTTATGTGTCTAGATTTGGTTTATCAAATAGAGTGATAATTGCATGGCATAACAATATTAGGATGAACTATTTAGCTTTGTGTAATTAGCTTGTGTTGTTTGAAATAAATGACAATTATGATATTAATGGAACCTTGTTTTGCTTGTATGAAGCTATTTATTCTCTTGAAAAAAATACTCCCAATGGGATATTATTAATAGTTTTTGTTTCGGATACAATCATCCCTAGACCATTGTAGGAGACTTAATCTTTATACTACATATAAATGAAAAAAAGAAGGAAATATTTTTAATTCTAGTGCCACTAAAATAATCCATGACTTTATCCAAAATTAGGATTAATTGATCTAAACTACCAGGGAATTCACTTCGATCATCTGGTCTAATAACAGACAAGGAAAACAAAATATTAAAGAAAGAATTGATAGAGCATTGGTCTCTCCCTCCTAGACTAATCTCTACCCAAATTCAATTGTTAAACACTTGGTTCGTATGGGTTCATACCACACACCAATTATGCTCTAAACTAAACCCTTAAATCAAAGGGTCGATAGACTTTTAAAATCCTCAGAGTCTGGAAAGACCACGAGAACTTTTAGAATATTGTAAGGAATAACTGGAGAACGGAGAAAAAAGGTTCTAATGGATTCAAACTTAATCAGATGAAAAATCTTGCTAAAACCCTAAGAAATTGGAAAAAAACATGAACGTGGAAACATTTTTTCAAACATTCAAGAGCTAAACAATAAGATTGAAAACCTAAATAAAATATTGCCTCTCCCTATAATGGAATTAAATGAATCGCAATAACAGTTTAATATCTGGTATGATAGAAAACCTGATTATTGGAACCATCTTTTGAAAGATAAGTATCTAAAATATTATGATAAAAATACAACTTATTTCCATCAGATGCCTCCAATAGGAGAAGGATAGACCATATCCATAGTGTGAGAGATAAGACTGGAATGTGGATTAAGGACAATAACGAAACCTAAAAATGTTAATAAATAATTTTAAAAACATTGTGTCTCCAGTGGAACTAACGAAAATAATTGGATTAAATATCTTACTAATCATGTCATTGATATTAACGATAATCTGATGCTAACTAAAATCCCTGCTGAAAAGGAAATTAAACAAAGCTTATTCAATATGAACCAGTGGTCCGGATGGTTACCCTCCTGGTTTCTTTAGGAACAACTGGGATATAGTTAAGGAGGACCTTATTAAACTGGTTTAAGACTATTTCAACAGGAAATACATCCCTAAATCTATTAATCATACCTTTATTACTTTGATCCGTAAAGTTCAGAATGCTTCTACCCCTGATGATTTTAGACCCATAACGTAATACAACTTACAAATTGTTCTCTAAAATATTAGTCAATAGATTAAAACCTCTTTTAGAAAAAATGATTGTTTCTAATCAATCTGCCTTCATCTTTGGAAGACAAACTACTGATAATATAATTGTGGCTCATGAAATTCTTCACAAGACTTTTTTAGGGTGAAAAAACAAATGTACTGAAAATAGTACTTTATATAGGTTCGAGAGATCAAAATCGTACAAGATGAGCCTAAACCAAGAAATGGCCTTTCATGCCTTGCTTAGGTCAAAAAGGTGGAGATAAAAGGTTGATCTTAGCGGAGGGAAGCATAAAAGGTTGAGAAATCATTGTGTGGTGAAAATGGTAGTGTGTAGTTGAAGACTAGATTATCTCTGGGATAGATCTTTGTTCCGTCATTTCGAATAAGTGCTATTTTATAGTCTTGTAATAAAAACACTGATTTCTTGTAAGTTGTGGAAGTTGTAAAAAGATGGATAAGTGATGATCATGGAGATTGTAGTCATATCCGCTAATTCAGGAGGAATGTATCACCACTACTCCCTTATCCTCTCAACTGCTCCTAACTGTCCCACTACTATTATTTTCTCGTCGTGGATGTGTTGTCATATCGTATGTTCCCTAAGACCGCTAGACCAATACCCCAATGAGAATCCCCCCATGTGACATATTTGATGTCTCGTAGAAAAATAGTAAAGTCATGGACTACTACCATTTTGGTTAGGTCAGGTTAATAATCTGCTAAATTAGTGAGGCCAGTTGCTCAGTTCACTAAGTGGTCCAGTAGATTGATCAGTGTCAAGTATAGTAAAAATAGTAAGTTAGTAGTCATGTACTATCTTAAAAGTAGCATGGCATGAATTTGGAAGTGTTTTAAGCCGATATTACGTAAGAGTTCTCAAGGACCGAAAAAAAAGGCTTAACAAACTGTTTTCGAGAACAGGTAAAGGATAGTCGTGGCGGTAGCAATAGGCTAGAGCCATGAGAAGTATGGCGTTAGCAAATAGGCTCGTTCCATGAGAAATTGTAGCATCAACTCCAAGAGCATGATGCTCCCTCGAGGACCGATCACAAAGCTAGGTTGCGTCCTCAAGGTACGCACACATATCGGTTTCGCATCCCCGAGGATCGAAGTTCAAGTTAAGACGCATCCTTGGGGATCATCCACTCGGGGCGCTGTGAAATAGATGGCGCTATCCTTGAGCTAGCACCATGAGGAAGGGTGGCATAAGGCAAGCGCCACGAGAATTACCAGCACCATCTTTGCGCTGGCTTAAGGAATAGCATGGCGCTGGCACTAGGCCACCGCCGCGAGCTTAGGAGCGCTTCCTCGAGGACCAGACATTGGTCCATGATGCGTCCTCGAGGTATGGTTAGGTTTTGAAGCTGCTTCATCGAGGGATGGATGTTGAGCCATGATGCGTCCTCGATGATCAAATGATAAGATATGACGCTTCCTTGAGGATTTGTTATAAATCAGGTTGTGTCTTCGAGAACAAGGTGTTAAGATGGTCTCATGATATGACCTATTTGGATGTTGTGTCTTACTGGATGCGTATGACAGTAAATTGATGTTGTTTGAATATTTATGCACATTTGAGACAATTTCAAGGAATTTAGCCATGGAAGTTATGTGACTTGAGACTAGTTCGATACGGTATAAATATTATACATATATAAAGAGGCTACATGATCAATGTAGAACACCTGCAGCTATTTGTAGAGTCAGTATTCTTAATTCTCTTGCGGAATATATGTAGAGATACAATATTTCATATTTTTGTTCTAGAGTCAGAAAAATGCGCGGGTATTTCTATTTTTCTGCTACTGGGCGAAGGGAAAATATTATAATTCTAGCCGTTGTCAAAAATCCACCATCAACATTAAGTCCCCTTCTTAGTGATGAACAATAATGTTTCGCAATAAACACTAGATGATAACAATATATTTCTAATAATTATATAAAGTCAGAAATTCGAGAATAGGAAAAGATATACTTCGATTTTGTTTTTCGCGACTAAGCAAGGCACCCTTTAGTGTTAACCCTAGCTTGGATTAATAGATGTTAGCATTGATGCCATAAATACCAATCCATGAGCGATAAGAAAATATTATTGGTGCTAAGAATTCTTGGGCTTTGGCTTTATCTTTTCATCTAACAAGAGTAAGGACCCTCATAATCACATATATATATATATCCTCCCTTCATAACTCGTAGCGCCACCCCCTCTCTTATACTTCTTTTCCTTCTTGCGAACATACCATATGAACATACTTGCCTGCCTCTCGAGTACATTCCTTAAGAAAGAAACAACATGCTCATTCGCTTCTTCAAGGACGTTTCCAGCGAGGACAAGCATTCCGCTCCTGCGCTTTCTTACGCGCGTCAAGTGGTGTCGCTACTTCCTCAAGGGCGTTGTGGTAAAAGAGGACCTGATGCTGTCTTGAGTGCGCTATTGCGAGAGAACAAGTTCAATCCTCGAAGTCAGGGCAGTTCCATGGGGAAAATAATATATTTTCCCAGCCACATGGATGGTCAGACTTGATTTCCCTCAATAAATTGGGGGCTTGTGGAATTAACAAAGGGGATTTTCAAAATAGGGTCATCCAAAAGTAATTCCTAGAATCCCTAGCCATATATTTTTATAAATGATTAAACTACCCTTATTTTATTAGCTTTAATACATATTTAGTTTAGTTAATTAATTAGATTAGATTAAATTAGATTAGTTATATAGATTATGGTTAGGATTAAAGTTAGAGATTTTTTTTAATGAGTAGAGAAGAAAAGGGGCTTTTGGAGAGGGGGGGGGGGGGGGGGAATATGAAAAAAGTGAAAAAGAAAATGAAGAATCCATAACTCAAAACACTCAAGTCAACTACCAATAGCTTACTAATGGTCGATTTTTTTTTTGCTAAAATCGTCGAATCATTGTGAGAAAGCAAACAGACAGTGTAAGGGTCGTCTGAATACTAATCTCATATCTATAGTCGTTATTCGTAGTGAATTAACGAAGCCTAGATAAACCCATGGATTTTAGGATATCTCTTTGAAGATCAACTAATTTCTATCGATTTCTACCCATTCTACCGGTTACTTTTCAATAATTCTATTCCGCTGCGATTATTATCATTTTTACACTCTTCCGATCTGCATCAAAAGGTAGTCATGGTTGTAACATCCAACACTAACGATCCTTACCTGTAACTTTATCAGGCTATAGATAAAAATAGACCATGACGACGCTAACGATACCATCTTCACTTTTTCCTGGATGTTTTTGTTGTGATAGGCTCGCATCGGTTCACACCCTAAACCATGACGACTATAATTTGCCATTATTTGGGTGAGTTGGAGTCATCATGCTCGACACTAATAGACAATGACGACCCAATTAGACTATGAGGTCGTTGTGGTTTATCGAAAGGTCGTCACAAATTATATAAATAGGACCGTCATGGTTTTAGGAAAAATCAATGCAACCCTAAATACACTTCGTTTTCAGGAAAATAACCAGTAAGGGTCGTCATGGTCGAAAATCAACAACCATAACGATTTTTCATAATTTTAATATGCATATGAAAATTCGTTATGGTCTTTGATTTGGGACTATGACGACTTATGACGACGAATTGATTTCAAAAAAAATATGGAGGAATAAGGATCGTTAGGAAGAGGAGAAGAGGAGAGGGTGAATGATTTTAGGTTTTCATTTTAAAATATAAAGGTGACTTGTGGGTTTTAATTTATTTGGATTTAAGATTTAGTTATTAGGGAATGGTAAAATAGTATTTCCACCACCATCCCCCCCCCCCCTATAATTTATAGTGTGTGAATAATTTTTTGAAAGCCCCCTATAAATTCCACGAGCTCTCAATTAAGCCAGGTTGATTTCCCACTATGGAAAATCTGTTCAAAATGAACAAACACCCCGCTATAGCTCCATTAGCGCACGACCAAGTACGTGACGTCCCATAAAACATATAATATCATTTTATAATGATACTGATACACATACAAAGTAAAATATAATAAAATATAATAATGAATACGAGTAAATAACTTCTCCCGTTTTAGCAAAAGTGTTATTATCACTCTTTCATTTTAGCTAGAATGAAAGAGTGATAGTAACACTTTTGCTGAAACGTGGGTAGTATAATATAAGATATAATATATATTGTAAGTACTAAGACAACGTTAAGTAATACTTCCTTCGTCCCATATATAAAGGCGGTATTTTGAATTTTGGTTATCCTATTTGATAAACGAAACTCCAATTTCAAGATGAATTTTTCTTCATATATCTTTATTTATGAACCTTTAATTGGAAAATACCTCTATAAATTGGAGGATACCATATAAAACAAAATAGGGGCATTTTAAAGTAAAACCAAGAACCTCTTATCCATATATTTTTAACAATGGTTAAACTATCCTTATTCAATTAGTTGCTAATTATTTATATCAATTTTTAGATTATATCAAACATTAAATTAGTGAGATAAAAATATACATTAGAGTTAGTTGATTATAAATCGTGTTAGTTTTTGTATTTATAAAAATCAACATGGTCTTTATCCAACATTCATGCCGACTGTGAATGGTTAGCAGTGACACAAATTGAAGATCATGCCGACTGTGAACGCTTGGTATCGACGTAAACTAAAGACCATGCCGACTATTAATGATTTTGATAAAGAAAAAACACAAAAAAAAATAAAAGACAATCTATATAGAGATAAATTTTCAATGATACCGATTGTTATTTAAAATGAAGAACGTGTACAATCGTCAGAACTTTCATCCACCGTACTGTGCCGACAAACAACATAAAAACTATTAAAATATAAGGGTCGACATGGTATTCATGGTGAAGACCCTGCGGACTTCAAACACACCTTCTGTAACTTTTTTTACAGTATTTTTAACAAATGGTCATGAAACATTTTCTTTAGTTGACTAAAAAAGTCGGTAAAAGTATAGACTAATTTAATGGACAAAAAAGATACCATTTTGTAACCAATCATTTTTGAAAGACAAGCAACCTTTACACAACCTTGAAACATAAACTATGTGCTCGTTTGAATGCTCCACTATAAGGTTTGTCTAAACTTAGTTTCTAACTAATTATCTAGAAAGAAATGGGTTTAATTTAGAGTCGGTATAATCTTAATAGATGATATCCATGCCGATTGTAAAATGGTAACTTACATCGTTTATGTTTTTAGGATATCTCTTATCACAATATTTAGTATGGTTTAATTTTGAGCATTCCCTAATTTATGAAGATATCTTCTAATTAAATGTTTTAATTTATAATATATGGGATTGGGTATTTGTAAAAGGTAACAAAACTCTTTGATCTGAAAATGAAAACTATGTTTTATTTCTGATGGAACGATGACTTATATAAGTCTTATAAAACAGAATTCCTAAAAAAACTATAGAGAAATAGAAGACTGAAAATTTTCACTAAACTAGGACTTTTATTAACTGAAATTGACGCAGCACTTACTCCACTCTTTCAACTACGATCTTTATTTTAGGCTAGAATGTTCTGACAAACCCTCCCTTATCTAAGCCTTATGCAATAATCTTAGCTTATCAGCAGCAGAGCAAATGCCAAGTCTGTTTCTCAGATTCTCAAACGCTTCACGCTTCAGTGGTTTTGTAAAATATCATCTACTTGTTCCTGCGATCCATAATGCTTCAGTTGTATCACTTCATCATTAACCAAATCACGCAGAAAATGAAATCTAACACCAATATGTTTGCATCTTCCATGAAAAACTGGGTTTTTAGAAAGTTTGATTGTTGATGTATTATCGCACAGAATAACAGTACTTTCTTTTATTTCATATCCCACTTCCTCCAAGACCCTTCTGAACCAGACAGCTTAACAAGCACAAGCTGATGCAGCCACATTTTCTGCTTTTGTGGTGGAAAGTATCATAATTGGTTGTTTCTTTGAAGACCAAGCTACTGCAGCACCCTCCATAAGAAATACATAGCATGAAGTGCTTTTTCTACTATCAATATCTCCAGCAAAATCACTATCAATATACACCAACAACTCTCATGTGCCTCATTTCTTATACCAGATACCATAATCCATAGTGCCTTTTAGGTACCTCAACACCCTTTTTGCTACTTGGAAGTGTAACTTTGTTGTATTAGACATGTATCTACTCATTATACTTACAGAAAATTACAGATATGGTTTTGTTGTAGTGATGTACATGAGACTTCCTATTATCTGTTTGTAGAGAGTTTCATCTACATGATCTCATCCCTCATCCATGTCAAGTTTGCTTCCAGGTACCATTGGATTACACACAGCATTGCAGTTCTTCATCTCAAAACGTCTCAGAATTTCTAAAGCATACTTGGATTGAGAGATCTGAATGCCCTCAGATGTTTGTAACACTTCAATTCCCAGAAAAAATCTCATTTTTCCAAGATATGTCATGTCAAACTCCTTTTGCATTGACATCTTGAATTCTCTCATCATTGAGACATCATTTCCTGTGTAAATAAGATCATCCATATAAATACTCACAAACAAAATTTTACCTTGTTTGTTCGTCTTCAGAAATAAAGTTTCTTCATTTTGGGACTTCAAAAATCCTTCTTTGATGAAATATTCCTCAATTCGACTAAACCAGGCTCTTGGTGCTTGTTTTAAGCCATATAATGCTTTATGAAGTTTGTAGACTTTATTCTCTTTCCCTTGGATAACGCAACCTTCCGGTTGTTGCAGGTAAACATCTTCCAAGAGAATTCCATGCAAGAAGGTAGATTTTACATCTAATTGGTAGATGGCCCAACCTTTTTGTGTTGCTGTGGCTACTATAGTTCTGATGGTATCCATACGAGCAACAGGTGCATATACCTATGTGTAATCAATGTCGTGCTCTTGTGAGTAACCTTTCTCTACTAAACGCGCCTTGTACTTGTTCACCTCTCCATGCTCATTGAAGTACTGTTCACCTCTCCATGCTCATTGAACTTGGTCTTGTAGATCCACTTTACTCCAATGCACTTCATCCCATTAAGCAAGTATGAGAGTTCCCAAGTCTGATTTTTCATAGTTGAATTCATTTATTCATCCATGGCTTGTCTCCACTTCAAACTCTTTTATGCTTCTTCAAAGGTTGAAGGGTCTCTGGAATTAATCTCAACCATATTCACTTCATCTTTCATCAATAACTTCATTACTAGTGACATAATCAGTAAGTTAACTAGGAGGCCTTCTAGCTCGTCCCTCCCTGGCTTCCACAACCTGCTCTTCTTGAGCTTCATTGTTTGATTCATCACTTGAATTCCCTTCGTCACTATCTTCATCTCCGTTGGTATCACATGTGATATCTTCATCATCATTCCAAGTCAATTCAGAATTGGTATGTTCATTGTTATATTCTTCCCAGTTCCAGCCCTTTGTTTCCTCAAACACCACGTCTTTGCTAGTGACAATCTTCTTGGTTTCGGGATTATATAACATGTATCCTTTAGATTCTTCTGAAAAACCAAGTAATATGCAAGTAACACTTTTATCATCAAGTTTACCTCTCTTCTTATCTGGAATGTGCACATGAGCAAGACTTCCCCACACTCTAAAGTGTTCTACACTTGGTTTTACTCCATTCCATGCTTCTTGGGGTATGATGTTTTTCACGTCAACTGTTGGGCATCTATTAAAATTATAAAATGTCCAATTCACTGCCTCTGGCCAAAAAATTCTGGGTACTTTTCTTGTTGAGAGCATTGACTTGATGTTCATGACTGTGCGATTCTTTCTCTCTGCGATGCCGTTCTGTTACGGTGTGTAAGCAATGATAAGTTGTCTTTGAATCCCTTGTTATTTGAAGTAGTCTGAGAATTCATGAGAATTGTACTCCCTTTCACGTTTATTTTCCTATTTCAGTTTCTACTTTCCTTTTGAACAATTTGAAATGATTGAAAGCCTTTGATTTCTCTTTTAGAAGATACACCCATGCTTTTCTGCTGTAATCATCTATAAAGCACAAAACATATTTTTTTCCACTGCTGGATATGGTACTAATGGGTCCACAAATGTCAGAATGCACCAGCTCAAGAACTTCTTTGGCTCTCCATGTGCTCTTCTTAGGAATGGGGTTCTTAGGCTGTTTTCCAACCAGACAATCTGTAATGTGAATTTTTGTGCATCAAAATCAGGAAGACCACGTACCATGCTTTGTAATATCTTCATGCCATTGTGACTAAGATGCCCATAGTGTTCATTCCAAATTCTTGGCATGTCTTCTGAAGTAATCTGCAAACATTGATGTTGTCTTGCTCTCGCTTCATCGCTGGTTTGGTCGAACAACATGAACATTCTGTTCATACTCATTTTGCTTTCTGCTATTAGACTTTTTTCTTGATGATATATTTTGCAGGCTCCTTCACGTATGATGATTGTCAGCCTCTTTTCTTGTTGTTGACCGGGACTCAAAAGATTGTTCTTGAGTTCCGGCACATAGTAGACTTTTCTTATAATATATGACGCATTATTCAAGATCAGCTTCACATTTCCCTTCCCCATGACTTCCATTCTTTTGTTGTTCCCAAGATTGACAGAGTGTTTGAAGTTAGTGTCTATTGTTGAAAACAGGGTTTTGTCCCCACTCATATGATTTGAACAACCCGAGTGGAGAAACCAGGCCTTTCTCCTCATATTTTATTGTTTTTCATTGTGTTCCATTAAAAAAATCTTTGTATCTTCTTTCATGTCCACCTCAGACTTCATATCTTTTTCATTGCTTTCTTGCTCTTCAATGTACGCCATCAGTAGCATCTCTTCATTTTCCTCAAAATCAGCATAGTTTGCTTCCTCTTCCCACTTTGGGAACTCATTCTGGAAATGTCCAAGTCGATGACACTTGTAACATTCCACAATGCTCTTATTAAAGGACGTCCTGCCTCTACCGGTTCCTCTTCCTGTCCAATTAAACCTCCTTCCTATGGTTTTCGTTCCTTCTCCATGTGTTATCTTCAACACTTGATCATCCTTGTTGTCTCTTTCTTGAACTTCTGTTCATGAACCATTAAAGTACTCTGCAATTCATCAATTGAAATGGTTTCAATATCCTTTGACTCTTCTATGGACACCACCACGTACATGAACTTCTCAGTAAGCGTCCGAAGGATCTTTTCCACCATTTTTGACTCAGCCATCATTTTTCCATTACTTCTCATCTGATTGGTAATGGTCATTACCCGAGTAAAGTACTCGGTTATGTTCTCAGACTATTTCATCTCTATCACCTCAAAGTCTCTTCTTAGCTTTTGCAGAAGCAATTTCTTCACTCGAGCATTTCCTCCAAACTTCCTCTTCATCGACTCCCAGATGATTTTGGATGTTTTTCTGTCCAAGATCTGTTCAAACGTTTCTCTATCGATGAATTGATAATGATAATGTTTGACTTTTTGATCGTTGGTTTTAGCGTTGTCAAGTTGCTGTCTCTGATCTGCTATTAGAACTGTCGTGGTTGTTGGCTCCTCAAAACCAATCTCAATCAGGCTCCACAACCTTTAACTCTGAAGAAATTCTCCATGATTTCACTCCAGTGATCCCAGTGACCATCGAACTGAGGTAGCTTCATCTTTTCCTCACCCATCTTCTCTTACTTTTGAATCTGAAGTTGCGGCTTCTCTGTTTTCAAAGTCTAGTAATAGCTCTAATACTAATTTGTAAAAGGTAACAAAACTCTTTGATCTGAAAATGAAAACTATGTTTTATTTCTGATGAAACAAGGACTTATATAAGTCTCAAAACAAAATTCCTAAAAAAACTGCAGAGAAATATAAGACTGAAAATTTCCACTAAACTAGGACTTTTATCGAAATTGACACAACACTTACTCCATTCTTTCAACTACGATCTTTATTTTATGCTAGAATTGCTCTGACAGTATTATCACAATCTAGAAAATATTTTTAGTTTTGAATAAGATAAAGGATAAAAGAAAAAATAATAAAAACTTAAAAAAACTTTGAGAATTACAAATTCTGCCTATATATGCGGGACCGAGGAAGTAAGTAACATATTTTGTTGATAGCGACAATTCCATTGTCGCTGGTTGTGTATCGATGTACATAGTGACGGTTTGGCCATCTGTTTGTCATATTTGTTCATCCCATAGAGGGATTCCATAGGATTTGCCCTTGGAAACTCATTTGTTTAGGATATCAACAACCGTTCGCAGAGAATTGTTTCTCCTAATTTTCGATGTATTTATGATTCGTAACATTTGTATGGATTATAAACGAATGCCATGAGATGTGATCTTGAACACATATGAAAGTAGGAATAAGACGCCTCTTAATCAACTATGCGTAACCAAGGGTCTCAAGTCCAAAAGTGAGCTCCTATGAGAAATAAAATGATCAAAAGAAGTGTTACTAATTTTCTATTTAGAAGACCATGAAACCAGGTCATATGCATTCTCTACAGTACAAATGGGCACTGGTTTCTTTTGCCCAAGACGGTTACCAAGGAAGTAGCAGGGGTAAAACACAAGTATCAATTGCAGTGATATTTGGTAAGATGCGGGATCATGGTGCAACACTGTCGTCGTCATCATCATTGTCGGACTCAACGTTGTCATCTTATTCTTCACTCTAATGATGAGCTATTTGTGGAATGCCTTTGGTTGACAGAGATTGCTTCACAGTAATTAGTCTCCGCATCATGCATTCGATTTCCAAACATTCCCCATTCTCTTACACACCTTTCCCTTACCTGAAATTACAATCATAAACTTCATTCACTTCTGAACTTAAGCACAACTATTAAATACATTAGCAGCAAAAACCAATATGGTCTACTGATCCATAAATAAGAAAAGAACATAGGGTCATAGGAAATTGGATATGTACCATTTTTTTCTTTCCAAATTTCTCTTTACCCTGCAAGGAGAAAAAAAAAGTTTTCATTCTGTGAACACAAGAATTTCGATGATTAAAGAAAAGGAAGTTCTACAGCTTAACAATGGTCAAGCCTAAGACTAATGGTATGTTTTTCTTACCTGATTCCAAAGCGTTGGAATACCTTGATGAATAATCCATTGAGCATCAACAACTCCTATTTTCTCATGAGCAGGCTATATTTGAAAGATAAAAGTAAGGAATGAGAAATTTCAGTCATGAGTAAGTAGTAAATGTATTAGTAACAAAGAAGAACTTGCTGAGTAGGTTTACTGACCTCTACACATCTCCTAAGAGAAAAATCGATACCCCATCCATGTATTAAATCATTCTGCAGAAAAAAACGATGATAGGATGGATATAACACAATTTGTTTTCAAGGAGTCATTTGAGATGTTTGTAACTGAAAAAGATTATTTACCTGAATCATATGCCACACACAACGCCAGGCCTCTCGAGAAAACAAAGGAGCCTGGATCTCAACAAATCTGCATGGAAGATAGAATAAACTAATGAGATTTAATCACACCCGGCGAAGTTTTTTGGTAGCAGAAATGAGATGGAAGTAGAACGCTGCACATGGTGGCAAATGATCTTTGCAATCCCCTGGTTTCTCTTCTACTACTCTGATAAGGAAAAAACAACCGTAAAACATCAAATATTGAATCAACACTACAAGCAAACAAACTGGAGAAGGATTGGGAGCACTTCTTATCTACGTACTTGTGGACTTCTCCTCCAACTATTCTCCTTGTCATCGGCCATGTGAACTTTTTGTTCTTCTCTAAGCCAGACTGTGATATCTCAAGGCCATGCTTCCTCACCAGCTTTATGTATCTATAATTGACGAGAAAAATACAGAACTCTCAACTTCATATACTGTAACACTATACATATTCTCAGGAAACAAAAGATCTTCGTGTGTCCAAAACACTCACTAATCAGCACTAAAATGTTCAAGCCCCAAGTCTTCATCCCAAATAAAAATGTACTCGTATGGCGCCACAATATCAGGATGCAGGAACCTCTTTGCATACCACCTTGAACAAAGTATCAGAGGAACATAAGAAGCTATATGTTGAAAAGATGCATAAGCATGAGTTGAAAAGTCAAAATAGGTGAAGGACTTTAGTGATATCTCCTCACCATTTGGTTTGCTTGGGGGCACTAACATGGATAGCTCTCTTTGACCATTCAAACTCATCCCATTCGGTAGTAAGACCATCATAGTGAAACAACATGATTGTAAAGTCGTCCGAGAACTGTAAGAGAGGGAGAAATGATCTCATCAACAAAGTATATAAGATTTAACTGCAAAATGGGAGAAACAAACTCAATAGGAAATAGTGATTCGGTTTCACCTTTTTAACTGCTGCATCGATATTGTCTTTCTGTTTGTAACCAACTGTAAAGGTTACAAGATACTTCTGCTTAAAAGTTAAATCCTGCAGGAGTCGAACCGATCAATCTATGATTAAGAAAGACAACGTAAAGAAACAATAATACGAATTAAGCTTTCCGCTTTATTTTGCTGCAGATACCTGACAAAAATACAATGTAATTCACACCTCCAGTTTACACATACCTACAAACAAATCAATTACACCATTTTATACTAATTACACTCAATATGAGATTCATGAATAACTGCTAGTTGTAAAAATGTCAATCAGCTATATCCATATTGAAGAAGCGGAGGGTGCAAGAAAGAGATATTGTTTGCACATTCATCGATGAGCATGTAACTAGTGATTTCCAATTTAACACGGCCAAACTGAGACACCTAAAAGACTAAAAGGTAAACAAAAACAAATTTGATTGATAGCATGTCACTAGATTTTCCAATCAAACTAGTAGAATTTGAACTTGTTTGATGTCTTTCATATAAAGCGTAGGATACACACCTCTGTTGGTTTACCCCACAATCTGCGGAGATACAAGTCTGATTCTGATGCGATAATGCCTGGGGGTAGTGTTTCTGTACCGCGAGGGTTTCGTGGAACTGATCTCTGCAAAAGAAACACAAGGAAACCAGTTTAAGGTCTGCACAGAAAATTAAAGAGCATAGCATATCATTAGAGGTTTTAACGATAATTAACAAATATAGCAGTACCTTTGTGGTAGCACCATAGTTTCAAGACAGGTCTGTGCTAGTTAAATTCTGACACTCTGCCGAAGACCAAGGCTTTTGCGATAAACTATTAATCACCGCGTCATCATTGTGGCTATTGGAATGGAAAAGGCTCGAGTCAAACTGCTCAAAATATAGAAGTTAATTTATAAACATTACTGACTAGCAAATAATATGATGAATGAGAATTACAACCAAAATCCAGAAATTAAAACTAGAATGCAACAATAAGTAATAGTCTTGTAACCTTGTTTACAGAAAACCCTATCAAGAAGCCAACAATAACTCCAACAAAAGCGTTAATAATCATCTTCATGGTCACATTTGTTTTTCGTAACACCAAACTGCAGCATAGCTTAGGTCACTAATGAGTTCATCAAAAACACTAAAAATGATAGAAATCGACTAATGATTAACAAAAATCAAGTGTTTACAATTGTCAAACCTGAATCCGAGACCTCGTGATCTAGTCATTGGTATGTTCTCTTTTGCCTTGACTACAACATCGATGAAACAACAAAATCAAGACAACATAAAGTAGTTAAAGAACCAAACAGAACTGAATACTGTTAGTAGTTACAGTTATCTAACTGTCTTAAAACTACTATTTTTGGTCAAAAACTTTCCCATTCTGAAAATTGGTTGACTAAATCTACAAAAATAGTAATAAGTCCATTTAAGCTAATCAAGAAATTTTGTAATTAACAGCAAATAAAATGAAAAAGAAAATGAAATCACACTTTCAGAAAAAACAAATCAATTTACTTTTAGAAATTCTTGGTATCAACTGCAGAAGTAATTAACAGAGTTTAAGTTTCAAGATTTTAAAGTCCAATGTAAATATAGTAGTTAACTAAGTTCATTAACTATACTACAATTTAATTAAGAACAAAAATAACTTCAAAAATTTGAAGAAAAAAATTTACTGTAATGAACTAACCTGAATATGAATTTCTCTCGGTTAGAGAAATCAAGAAAACACAAAAAATATATTGAATCTTTAAGCAACTTCTTCTACCTTTGGATTTTCTGAAGGAAAAAGAAAGTAGTAAAATTTTGGTGAAAAAAAAATTCGAACTTGAAATCTAATCTAGCTACTTTGATGAATTTAGAGAGAGAAAAGTTAATGAAGAGAATGAATTTTAATCGGTTATTATTATATCTTAAAAATGAGTTATTAGAAAACTTCTACAGTTCTACTACTATTAACCTATTTTGGAGTATTAATTAATTAAATATAAAAGTCAATGAAATCTTATCTCTCTGTTTTGAACAGTACCTTGAGGAAAAGGGTGAAAGAAATGTTTGAACGTATGATAAGCGATATGATAATCTCTCTGTTTCTTTCTTTCCTGTTCTCTCAATTCTTTAAGGCGAAGCACTATGATAAGCGATACTATTTGGCTATGGTTTAATCTAGCCTAAACATAAGTATTATGGATTTTTATTTGGCTATAATCGACCAAATTTTGAGTTGGTTAGAGGAGGATCACATCTGATCTCTTTTATAGCCAAGTTATAGAGACGGATACTTGGTTTCCATCAGAAAATTGTATTTTGTGGAAATCCAGTATCTGTCTCATTTTTGATGGATTTGGAAAATCCGTCTTGTAATAAAATCTAATTTAGTTTTTTTACCTATTTTTAACTCATATTATTTGTATTTTAAATATTTATTTTTTATTTTTCTATTATTTTTCAATATATTTTTTTAACTATTTTATTTACTCTAAAAATAATTTCCTATTATTGTTCCAAATTTCTATCTTAATTTCTATCTTAATTAGTCGGTTTTTTACTTATATTTATTGAAGATACACCTAATGATGATGATTAGGACTGCCACTAGGACTGCCAAGTCAAATCATCACATGGGTTACACATGTGATCACATGGGCTAATTGTACACCTGTACAATTGTTTTGTATATAAAGAGTATTTGTAACAATTCTGAAATTAATGAAATACACTTTATTTCTTCTCATCTATTATGGTATCAGAGCTAAGTTCTGGGAAAAGCAAAATTTTTCTTCTTTATTGATCAGTGAAGCGGCCATTAATGAAAGTCTAGAAAGAAACGAAAGTTTCTCTATTGATTCAATTTCTTTTTCTTTACTCTCTCGTTTTGAATCGATTTCTTGAAAACACAATAAATTGTCAGATTCAACACGTCTTTAAAGTAATTGCTTTAAAGAAATTGTCAGATTCATTGTAACTGTTAGTAATGAGTGTTTCTTGAATTCATCAGTTAGTCAAAAGAAAAAGCATTAATGAGTAAACAGCGTGTTGAGATGGAAACAGCAAGACAGTAATTGTCACTTCAATCAACGTAAAGAAAGTGATTCTTTTCAATTGATATAATCAAAAGTATTAATGAGTGTAGAGACGTGTATCAGTGAATCGATCAGAGTGTAGAGTTATCTAATTTCTTCATCGATCAACGAATTAATTCAGACGCGTGCAAATAATTAATGCAATCTGTCAGTCAATACAAGCATGGCAGACAATAACAGTGGAGGTAATCAATTCTCAGCAAGTTTCGAGAGAAAGTTTCATATATAAAACAAAGATACTGCATCATAGGTGATTTCTTTACAAATTCTTTGTTCATTATTTTTTCTTTCTCTTCACATGTATTCTTCTTCTTTGCTGAATCAACTTCTTCACTGCTGAGATTTTGTCATTATTTTTCTCTTACCTTCACTGATCTTGCTATTACAAAACTAGATCTTTGGTTCTCTATTATTAAGTGGATGCAAATCAATCTTGATAATCTTTAACCAGATCATCTTGTTTCTAATAAATCTGATCAACTCTGTCTCTGATCTCTGATCCAAAAATAGCTTTATTCACACTCAAAGTTTCATGATTGAAATATTTCCATCTTCATCATTATCAAACGATTCAGAAGTCATGGAAAATCCAACATCATCAACTATCTCTAAAATTCCTCTAAGTCAACTAACCAGCTTTGTCAAACTCAACCTGACAGAAACAAACTACAATACATGGCAGAATTTGATGTTACCAGTGATTCAGAAATTCAAGATCCAAAAATTTCTCGATGG
Source organism: Papaver californicum (assembly GCA_023531435.1). Lineage (NCBI taxonomy): Eukaryota > Viridiplantae > Streptophyta > Magnoliopsida > Ranunculales > Papaveraceae > Papaver > Papaver californicum. Next base: position 1,391,834 of record JAJJMC010007738.1, read on the forward strand.
ATCTCATACATGTCCTCCTCAATATTCGAGTCCAAGAAATCAACAAAATGGGATTGAAAATCCATTGTACACAGACTGGGTAGATTAGGATTCTACTATAACTATGTGGATCCATTCGTCTATCTCAGAATCTGTAATTCCTTATTTCTCAACATCCAAATCTTCTGCTGAACTTTGGAAGAACATAGAGGAACGATTTGGGAAGGTATCATCAACACATTCAATCCATCTAAGGACTAAACTACTCTCCATTAAGCAAGGTAAAAAGTCTGTATCATCACTAATTAGTGAAATTAAATCTTTAACTGATCAATTAGCTGCAGCTGGAGAAATAGTATCAGACAAGGAGTTAGTGGTCATTACACTAAAATCTTTGAATGAAGAATATGTTCCATTTGCGACTTCTATGAGACACAGAAATCCACCAGTGTCCTGCATAGAACTGCACAATAACCTCATCAGTGAGGAGTCTGTCATTCAGGAGAGACAACAAGAACAGCAGGAAGAACTGTCTGCAAAGGCTTTCTATGCTACTGGAAGAGGATATCCAAGAAACAATTATTCAACTACAAGAGGCAACCCAAGAATCTACAATCGTGGGCAATATAGCAATTCCAGATATCCAAATCAGTCTTTTTCACCAAGATCGAACTATGACAGAGGACAATCATCAGGATACAGAGTTATTTGTCAACTGTGCAATCTACCAGGTCATACTGCTCCGGCGTGTACTCAGAGACAAATATATACATATCAAGGAAGGCAACCTCCTGGAAATCTAAAGGCAATGATGGCTACATCAGACAATTGCAATAAAGAGGAGTGGATCGCTGACAGTGGAGCAAATCAGCATATTGCAACAAACAAAAAGTTTCTACACAACGAACTACATAGGACCAGAATCTATACAAACAGCAAATGGAGCAGGTATGAAAATTACTCATCATGGTAATTCGCATAAGACAGCTAATTCATATTTGAAGCCTCACACAATCTACTCTCAGTACATAAGTTTACCACTGACAATAAGGTTTCGTTAACTCTTGATTCAAATGGCTTTACTGTAAAGGATCAGACATCTGGGAAGACACTTTTCCGCGGTCCACATAGAGATGGTTTGTACCCAATCACTTTTGGAGGAACATCAAATTCATCGGTAGCATTATCTTCAACAATAAGTGACAACCTATTACTACATCGCAAATTTGGTCATCCTTCATTTCATACAATGCAGAGGATATGCAACTCATTACAACTATCTAGTAAACTTTCAAAACCTTTACAATGTATTGATTGTAAGCTTTGTAGAGCCAAGAAACTTCCATTCCAGTTTTCTACTTCTGCAGCTGTCAAACCATTAGAACTACTGCACATTGATCTCTGGGGACCTTGTTATGTATCATCTAATTCTGGGTGCAGATACTATGCAAATGTAATTGATGATTACAGTAAATTTTGTTGGCTGCTTACTTTGAATAATAAATCAGATTTCAAAAGTACCTTTGTCTCTTTAGTTCATCAGCTGGAAAATTTGTTATCTACAACTGTTAGCATCATGAGGACAGACAATGGTAGAGAATTCATAAACAAATTTCTACAAGAATTCTGTACAATCAAGGGAATCTCACATCAGTTTTCCTGTCCTCACACTCCGGAACAGAATGGAGTTGCAGAGGTAAAACACAAGCATTTACTAGAAATAACAAGGACATTCTTATGTCAATCTTCAATGCCTTCAAGTTATTGGTTGGATGCAATTCATACAACAAACTTCATCATCAATAGATTACCTACAAAATCCATAAATTATCTGTCCCCTTATGAGTTGTTGTTTGGAAAACCTCCAGATTATCAACATTTCAAAGTTTTTGGATGCTCCTGCTTTCCTTGGTTAAAACCATACACGACTAACAAATTGGAAACAAGAAGCAAATATTGCATCTTCATTGGATACAGCTCAAATCATAAAGGTTACAGATGCCTGGATCCGACAACTGGGACTGTGTATATCTCACGCCATGTTATTTTTGATGAAAATACATTTCCATATTCAGTACTTGTGAGAAGTGAACAGCCTTTGGTAATATCACCCACTTCATCATCAATACTTCAAACTGGGTCCTCAACTGTTTCCGGTACTGCATCTGACAAAATAACAACACATAACAATCACATCATGCAGACAAGAGCGAAAACTGGGAACAGAAAACCAAAAGCATATTATGCTACTAGATATCCACTGAACAATGCATTCATGAGTAATATCAGCAAAATTCCAACTTGTATACGCATGGCTCACAAGGAGAAGGTCTGGCAAGTAGCTACTGCTGATGAGTTTCAAGCACTAAAGGATGCAGGGACTTGGACTCTAGTTGACAACCAAGGACTGAATAACATAGTGGGCTGTAAGTGGGTTTTTCACATTAAGTACAATCCAAATGGATCACTAGCTAGACATAAAGCCCAGTTAGTAGCTAAGGGTTATCATCAACAACCGGGCCTGGATTATGAAGAAACCTTCAGCCCAGTGGAAAAACCTACAACAATAAGAGTTATACTAGCATTGGCAGTTCAATACAATTGGAAAATTTATCAATTGGATGTGTCCAATGCATTTCTACATGGAGAGCTCAAAGAAGAAGTATATATGACACAACCACCGGGCTACATTGACAAAGACAAGCCCAATGCAATTTGTCTTCTTCATAAAGCAATTTATGGGCTCAAGCAAGCACCAAGGGCTTGGTATGAGAAGTTAAGCACAAGTCTAACTAGGTTGAACTTTGTTTAATCATCAGCTGACTCAAGCCTTTTTGTTTCTCAAATGGGCCCAACTATAACAGCGGCACTAATCTATGTAGATGATAATGCTCACAGGAAATTCTGAAGCCCATCTAGCAGAAACAATAAAGGCCCTACAAAGAACTGTTCCAATAAAAGACATGGGGGATATGCATTATTTCTTGGGCCTGGAGGTGACAAGAACAAGTAGTTCAATACAAATTGGACAAGGGAAATACATCACTGATTTTTGTTATTGAAGATGAAAATGGAAGGGTGCAAACCAGTAACCACACCAATGGCTGCTTCGGAAAAACTAAGTAAGGCTTCAGGAGATCTACTGAATGATCAAACAACATAGAGAGTACTAGTTGGAGCACTTCAATATGTGACATGGACAAGACCGGATGTTTCATTTGCCGTGAATCAAGTATGTCAATTCATGCATGAACCAAGAACAAAACATATGGAGGCAGCAAAGAGAATTCTTCGTTACTTAAAGGGAACCATGGACTACAAAATGGTTTTTACCAAAGGATCAATCGCACTAACTGCCTTCTCGGATGCAGATTGGGCGGGATCCATAGATGACCTTCGATCAACGGGAGGATATGTCTATTTGGTATCCAATCTAGTCTTTTGGTCTTCGAAAAAGCAAACTACCGTTGCACGCTCAAGCACAGAAGCCGAATATCGAACTCTAGCACATACAGCAGCGGAAGTTGTTTGGATTTGTTACTTGTTGAAAGATTTGAATGTTAAGCTAACAGGGATACCGAGAGTGGCCTGTGACAATATTAGTTCGATTAGCTTAGCGTCAAATCCGGTCATGCATTCACGCATGAAGCATATTCACATTGATTATCACTTCGTCCGGGAGCTTGTCCAAAATAAGGCCATAACAATCAACTATGTACATACACTTCATCAAGTAGCGGATATCTTCACCAAACCATTAGCTACGACAAGGTTTGCAACATTAAGAAGCAAGCTCAAAATTGCTATGGCAAACATGAGCTTGAGGGGGGATATTGAAGATACACCTAATGATGATGATTAGGACTGCCACTAGGACTGCCAAGTCAAATCATCACATGGGTTACACATGTGATCACATGGGCTAATTGTACACCTGTACAATTGTTTTGTATATAAAGAATATTTGTAACAATTCTGAAATTAATGAAATACACTTTATTTCTTCTCATCTATTAATATTAACTTATAATATTTATCTTTTATCTGTTTTACTTATTCTAATTATTTTTTTCCTATTATTTCTTCAATTTTTTATCTTAGTTAGTTTTTTACCTATATTAACTCCTAATATTTCTCTTTAACTATTTTATTTACTCCAAAAAAAATTCCTATTATTTCTCCAATTTTCTATCTTAATTAGTCGGTTTTTACCTATATTAACTCCTAATGTTTCTATTTTTAACTATTTTATTTAGTCTAATTTATTTTTTTCCTAAGATTTCTCAAATATATTTCTATTTTAACTATTTTATTTACTCAAATCTCTTTTTTTTCATAATATTTCTCTAATATATTTCTCTTTATTAGTTTTAAATATATAAAAAACACTATATAAGTAAAAAAAAATAATTGGACGGATACCTGATATCCGTCTTGCACTATTCTGACGGATACCTGGTATCCATCTCATCTGGCCAACCCATAACCAAGCGTCATAGTGGTAATTTTTTGCGCTCTCTATCGCTTGGCTATAATAAGATATAACCAAGCAAAAACGCCTCACCATAGTGCTTGGCCTAATTGTTAAGATACACAGTTTTTTCAAATAAAACCGGTACGTACACACAATTCTTGCACACAATATTGTTCCAAAGAGATTGTAACTACTAATTTTCCTATAGTCTACGTGAAATATGAATATGATAAATATCCAAAGTAAGATGAGTAGTCGTGCAACTCTTACGTAAAGTGCATAAGCAAACCAAAAAGGGTGCATTACTCAGATAGTATGAATGAACAAGCATACTACAGAAATATAAGTAAACATAAAGTAACGCAGAATTAGTAACCAATTCACACACTTAACACAAGGGATTTTACGTAGTTTGGCTATGCTTACGTCCATGAGATAATGAGTTTAATGATTTATTCAGTTATTTAGAATGGTTACAAGTGATAAAAGAAAGGGTATGATTACAATGAAATGACTTGATTATCTTAGGACTTTCTTTTTGTCTTTAAAAATTGTCCGACCCTTTCTCTTGAGATCAAGTCTAGTACTTATAGACTTTCTCTTTGCTAGCTATCCTTAGTTGCGCAGCTGACTGACTAGTCCCTTTTTTGTACCCGTTGCGATCCCACTAAGGATCTAGTCTGTTGAGATGTCTCCACTTGTCTTTGCTTCCTCTGAGCCAGCATTTAATGCTTAGTGGATTCCAACCATGCGTCTGTCAAGTGTGACTCAGGCTACGCCTAGGTGACATCATCAGCAGATCACTTGCGGATCTTCTACGTCTTCTCCTCGAGATGTGGTAAAGTGAATCCAGGAGGTGATTCAGTAGATCTCTTATGATCAATGCTTCTTGTTCATAACACGGGTTTTATATAGATTATGGCTCCAAATGGCGCCACGTTTCCAGCAGAATATTTGTATTCACAGTTTGCTCATTTTCTTTCTCATGCTATCAAGGGTAGGATGGGAAGAAAATACTCACGTCTGTCGCCATCTAGCAGGTTTCCATGATTCGTTTTATCTTCCTTCGTGCTATAATGACTCATAGGATCTGGGTCTGACTGACTCTTGGATATCCCCCCCCCCCTATAAAAAGAGGATCTAGGGAAGACAACAAACATTTACTTTTCTTTTCTTCTTCCCAGAGACCTTGGTCTTTCTCCACCCTCATCATATCTATTGATACGGCTCATCTTTGGTCTTCATCACTTAATCCTCTGATTGTTTAGCTTTGCAATTGAAGTGACTCATTTTCTGAAGTAAGTTGTCTTTCACTTCTCTTGATTTGTTTACCTGTTATTGAGCAAGAAAATTAAGCTTTAGTTTACTTTTCGGTTTTTCGTTGATTTTCCCTGTTTTAATCATGATTTGTGATATCGTGCTTATGCTTTTCTTCACAAGGTCTTATTGTTTTTTGAAATGCTACATGATTTCCGCATCCAGTTGTTGTTTCCAACCTTTATGGATTATCAAGTTCCCATGTATGATATGGTTTTTTTCATTATCATAACCCTCAACTGATATTCTTCAATCATTTTTTATTTTATTTTACTTTTTGATCCTTAAACTCTTTAGTGAGAAATTTTCCCACTGTTTTTGTGTTTTGACCGTCAAAAGTGGTCTTATTGACCTTTGACTCTTTGCATGTATCACACGTGTTGTGATGATAATATTATATTTTATTTTCTAACTAGTTTTCTGCGCATTCACAGTTATCATGAGGTTCCGCGTCGTTCTCATTGTATAGATGATATTATACGCGCATCTCGTTCCAAGAGTAAGTCCAGCTGTTACGCAATAGATAGGGGTAGACGCAGACTACATCCAGATAAATCTCCTTCTCCAGAGATTTATGCTAGCGCTACACCTTCCCCACATCATAGTCCTAGGGAACCATACATTGTATTTGTTGATAAGCCTGCGCTTTCCCTTCCTACACAATTACCTTATCCTCCTATGCTTCCTATAAACTGAGTCCATATGGGTGCTGGTTACAATTATCATGACTGGAATATTGCAGAAATAAAATCTTCTTTTCATTTGGAGGACTTTGAAGTGGAACTTTTTCAAGGTGAAACTTTGATGGAAGAGATGATTCGTCAATTTCCCTTTGATGGTATGAACTTTATTATCATTGTTGGGAAGTTGTTTGCTGGGCTAGTTCTCCCACTCTACAGCGAGAAGGATCCTTTCTTTCTTGACGTACTTGTTAGTCGCCCAAATGCGCTAAGGATAACAAGACTCAGGTTCGCCATATTGCTCAGTATACTGGTAATTGGTGGCACATTCTAAATGAGTGTTGGCATCGTAGCACTGGTAGAACTAATGCTCGTTATTTTTCCCCTCAGTTTGATTCCAAGGATTACATTCCCGATAAATTCAATGCCACATACGCTGATTTCATTCAGAAGACTAATATTATCCCCTAGAGTTATAGTCCTCGTCGTACAATTATGGGCGCAGTGGAGAGGAATAATAGTGGATTCCGTCTTTTGATTGATATTGACCAGAGTAATATAAGGACAGTCTATGATCGTGTTATTAGAACCATGGTGCTAAATGAGGAAGATAAGTTGCGCATTGATCACGGTTTCCGTTGGTACCGCACAGTCTTAAGAATTAAGGGACCTTTGTTTAGAGGCTGGTCTTCTACCAATGTGTCCCGCACCTCCCTTCCTTCGAAGTATGATATGTCTATGTGCCATGGCGTTTCAAGATAATTGGGTGCTTGGATGTAAGTAAATCTCTCTTATATTGAGCAATGATATGTTTTTTTTTATATAAGTTATTCATTGTGTAACTATTTGTGTAGGATGAGGTTCCCGTAGAGTCTTCTGATAGCCATGCTGTTATGCCACAAATTTGTGCTCGAAGGCGTATGCAAGGTTTTGAGTCTGCGCTTGATGAAGTAAGGGTTTGTTTTTCACTCTATTTTTATGCGCTTTATCATGGCTTATAGTTACTTCCAACGCTTATTTAATCAAGCGCTTATGGGTATAGAACCTAAAAAGACGCAAGGGGTCTTCCAATCCTACTAACTCCTTTTTTAAGACCGCTAAAGAAAATAAAGGAAGTAAAGATGGTTTAGTTGATGGCGAAGAGTCCAGTGATGTTTCTGATAATGATGGTGGTGGTGAGTTTGACCAAGAAATTGGTCATGGGGAAAGTAATGTTAAGAATATTGTTGTTAACGCTGAGAAGGTCACAATTAATGTTGATACGGATGCTAGTACTGCTATTGGCATAAGGGGAATTAGTGAGGGGTTTATTAATCCTTCCCAAGTCGCACAATCATTCCCTTCAAATGAGGATTTGGTTGCTTCCTCTTCCGTTACTATGAAGACGAACCCAGAAGATGGAAATGCTCCAAGTGAGCGTGGCAGCGCATCTCTTGAGTCCGGTAATCTTTCAGATCTTAAATTTAAGCTTAGTTTTGGGTCATTCTCTTATGATAAGGTTTCCGCTACTGTTGGAGTTCCAAGCTCAACTAGGGGGCTCAACTACCTTCGCCTTCCCCTCCAAAGATGCAGTTAAAATGGAAAAATATTTCTCCTGTTAAGAGTATCGGGGATGAGACTTGATTAAATGCCCCATCCTCTAAGGATGTTATGTATCCAGATTCTACTACGATGGCTTCTTTTGATGAGGTAGTGACGGGCATGAATGCACATACTGGGTTATTTCAAGTGAATGCCTCTGCTCATCCTCAAGCTTCCGCAATTATGACTGATGCGGTGCGTATCTCTACAATCTGCGCATCCTAGCGTAGATGCTGGTACTCAGGCCATGGCTACTCCTCTTTTGACTCATGATCAAGTCTTTATTCCAGTTTCTATTGATAAAGGCAAAACTCATGTGGATCACTTGGATTTTGATGTTCATGCCTTCGATGATTTTATCTTGGAGTGGGTTTTGAATGAAGCCAATTTTCCCTTCTCTGGTGCTCCTCTACCGGGTCAAAAATTAGTTGCTGATTCTGCTTATTATTAACAACGCACAAATTTTGCAAGAACTCAAGAATTGTATTTCAACCAGTCCCGCTACTCATCTTCTAACTTTTATGCCCAAGTTCCTGATGCTGATGTTAAGACTATGGAGTCTTTTGTCGATGGTTATGCTAACTTCCTGCTCCAGTTTACGCACTTCCTGGTATATGTACATTTCTTTCTTTCGATTTGTTTTTATCTTGTCTCGTTGTCAATTCTATGAGTTTATTTCTGTTTTCAGATGGCGCAACAGCAAGAATATAGCTATCGTATGTTTAAGATTTATCGCATGAAGGCTGCTAAGTATGTTCTCCTCCTTGAACAAGCCCAAAGTGATCTTGAATTAGTGAATATCCAATTAGATGGGTTGAGGAGGCAGTCTGAAGACCAAGGGGATTCTATTATGCTTAAGGAGGCTCTGTATCAACTGAATGAGAGCAAAAAGGCTTTACTTAGCGCCGATGTGGCACGTGACATAGCCCTGCATGAACGTGATCAAGCACATCTAGCTGCTGACGCTGTGCATAAGGCTACGGATTTGGATTATGTAGCTGAGCTCTTCAAGGTTTCAGGTCCGTCAGAACTTTTATCCTTCTTTTTATAGTATCACATCCAACTCGTCTTTTGTTCTGGGTCCCTGCTTAATCCTAGGAACTGTTAAGTTTGAGGAGATATTATGTCTACGTAGAGATAATTTTTTCCTTAAGGGAGATCTCTGGCGGGCTCAAAGGATAGTAATACTCTTCCCCTTGATCTAAACAAATCCATAGCCACAACAGAATTGTTGACCTCCCAAGTTCCTGAACTTGTGGATGAGAGGAATGATTTCGCAACAAGTGGATGCACGCACGCCAAGATTATGAGTTCATGGTTAATTGGAAGGATGACACTATCTCCAATCATAAGAGTGACATAAATGATCATGAGAAGTGCTTAGATTATGCTGCTTCTCAATATACGCTTCGTCTTGATTTGAACAAGGCTAAAGCTGCGTTAGACAAGGTCACCACGGAAGGAGCTCAACTTCGGACGAATATTATCAATCTTAGGAATGAACTTTTCCATACCCGCAAGAGCTTAGATGAAGCCATAAGCGAAATTGCCTCTAGAAAATCTGCCCATGTTGCTCTCAGTCATAAAATGGAGACTCTAGAAGAAAACTTTTACTGTCTTTCTTCTGAAAATTCGGCTCTACGCTTAGAAAAAAAACGAACTTGAGCTTGAGTATGGCCACTTATATGAGGATTTTAGTCGTTTTGATGCTGAAAGAGAGGGACTGGCTCATGCCTTAGAGAAATCTATTTTCTATGCGGGAGATAGCTTGCGCTGAATGTTATATACATTGTTATTTTCTTTTCTTAACATGTGATAAATACCTTGACTTTTATACTTGCTTTTACCAGAACTTGAGGATCATGTGAAAGGTTTATCTGGGAAGATTAACAATCTTGAAGTTGAAGCTGCTGAGCTCAAGATGGAGGTCAAGAAACAGAGTGAACTATCTGCTCGTAATCTTCATCTTCCTGGGACTCATGACTCTCGAGCCAAGGAGTTTGAGTTTAAAAATCAGTCGTTGGAGAATGAGCTTGATAAACTGCACAGATCCTCTGTTGCGGCTTTGGCAACTCGAGAGGAGGAGTTTAAAAGTTTTTACAAGGCTTCTGTGGTGGAGCAGGTTAATACTATTTTCCGCCAAGTAGAGGGTCGAGTTCCTGGTCTCAAGTCTGTTGTCTCCGTTGACGACTGATTGTCCTGAATCTGCTCTTATTTTTTTGCTCAAGTTTATGGGGTTTTTGTAGAAAACTTGTTGTGCATAATTTTCTGAGTTATACTTTTACTTTTGAACAATTTACGTTTTCTTAAGGTTACTCTTATTTTGTTTCTTTTTTCTTTTTATCTATTGCTTGATTTCAAGGAGTTAGCTACACTACTTTGTAACCCCAATTAGATGGAATTAAAATTTATTTTTATTTTTAAGTTGGTGTTCGTGTTAGAATTCTTTTACGTGAGCCCAGCTGGACTCGACCACTATCACATGGCCTTACCTTATTCTTTCAAAGAATAATCGACCTGTACTGTACATAGATTTTACCCTTGATCAGAGGGGTTCAGGTAATGAGTTTTCGATCCCATTCCGGGAAGCATAACCTATAGATGTATATGCCTCATAATGGGCAGCAATTAAGTTGTTTACTTTGATATGAGCGATTTCTTTTGCGTTTTCGCACGAGCCTGCCTTGGACCACATAAGATTATTATTTCACTTGCGTGGTACTCAGAGAGGCACCTGCTTGCATGCATATCTCACATCTATTTTATATGTACATAATTTTGTGCCTTTGATTTCTAGGAAAGAACTTTTTTGATTGATAATAATATTTTCTCTAGAGACAGAAACAAATACGCATAACGCATATCTTCTTCTAGAGTTTACATCATGTTTGCTCCTATTGTATCATGGATGATACCTTTTAAGGAATTTAGCATTTCAAGTTCATTGCAAAACCTCTCCCTTTATGTTTTTCAGGTAGTATAATTCGTTTCCTGCGATGCTTTGAATTATATAGGGACCATCCCACGTTGTACCTAATTTTCCCCAAGCCTTAACCTTTACATATTTTAGGAATGTGCGTAGCACATATTCCCCAACTGAGAAGTTACGCTCATTGACTCTTTTATTTTTATTCTTTTGCTAGTCTGCGTTGATAGTTGACCATCATTTGTAGTGCGACTTCTCTGCGCTCCTCTAGGTCATCAATCTTGGCTAGGATCAAGTCTGAGGTTAAATTCTCTTCCCATGCTTCCGTCTTCGTTGTTGGATGATGGTTTCTGTTGGGATGACCGGGTCCGTTCCATATGTTAGCAGAAAAAGTGACTCTCTTGTAGCTTCTCTTTTTGTTGTACGATAAGTCCATAACACGTTGTGCAACTGCTCCCACCATCTACTCTTGTGCTCATCCAAGGTATTTTTCAAGTTGAGCGCAATTTTTTTGTTAGTTGCTTCTGTTTGTCCATTGCTCTAAGGATAAATGGGTGTTGACTTGTTCTTGAATGTTGAATGCATTAAACAACAAGTCAATGTTCTTACTTTGAAGTTGTTTCTCATTTTCCGAGACTATGGATGCAAGGATGCAAGTATGCCAAATATCCCTATGATATTTTCAAATAGAAATTTAAAAACATCTTTATCTGTAATGTTTGCAAGCGCAACTGCTTCCACCCATTTGGTGAAGTAGTCCGTTGCGATAATAAGATATTTTATTCTTCCCTTCCCTTGTACCAGTGGTCCTACTATGTCTACTCCCTATTTTACAAATAACTATGGACTTAGTATAGAATTTAAATTCGTTGCTGGTGCCTTAATCTTCTTTGCGAACCTCTAGCATTCTTCGCACCTTATTGCCATATGTAACGTATCTTGATTCATGAACTTACAATAACAACCCTGTATCTTTTCCTTGTGCGCAATTGAGCATATTCCGCTATGATTACCAACATCTTCGTAGTGTATGTCCGTTAATATCTTCATCCCTTCTTCTCTGGATAAGCGTCGTAATAGAGGTCCTAAGAAGGACATCTGGTACAAATTTCCCTTCCTTATATGATAATTAACGAACCTTGCTTGATCTTTCTTGTTTGTTTGATATCAGGTGGTAAAGTACCATCCTTGAGATAGTTCTGAATAGGAATCCTCCAGTTTTCCTCAGCTTCATTCCCAGATTCTTATGTTATTATTTCCGTTGCTAAGATCTCCATTTTGTTTGTGGATGGCTCGTAAATGCGCCCTACAGGAATTGCCCTCGCATCCTTGTATTTTAGCATTGACGCAAGATAAGCTAGACGTCTGTGTGTCTATTTTATTTTCGTTTGAGGTGTCTAAACTTCACGTTTCGTATTTGGGATAAATAGTGATGTACCATTTTTGAATATGATGTTAAAGTTTCATTTATGACCTGGTACTTGTGATATATCTGGCGTACAACCAATTGTGAGTCAATGGTTATTCGTACATCATTTAGACCAAGCTCAATGCTTTTCCACAAAGCCTTACCACAACTTTATATTCCGCCACGTTATTTGTTATTTCGAACTCCAACCTGTACGCATGGACTATAAGATCTCCCGTTGGGGTTGTGAGGACTATTCCAATTCATGATCCTTCGTTGTTTTTAAGAACCATCCACAAATATTTCCTATCTTCGTGAGTTTAATTTATCCAGGACATCTTCCGATTCTTGTTCTTCCATTTCCAATCATGGTATGTACGCTACGGTAGCGTCATCCGCAAGGGATAAATATGCTAGAAAATCTGCTAGGACTTGGGATTTTTTTGTTGTTCTTGGCTCAAAGCTGAATTGGAACTGCTTGATTTGTGCATTCCATTTAGCCACTCTCCCTACTCTCTCAGCGCTTTGAAGGACTTTTCCAATTGGAGCTTTGGAAAGTACCACCAAAGAATGGGCCAAAAAATAAGTACGCAACTTTTGCGTAGCGAAAACAAGCGATAATATGAGCTGCTCCATTTTGGTATAATTTCGCTCAGCTGAGTTGAGTATTTTGCTGACGTAATAGACTGGTTTTTCTACTTTGTTGTTTGTCTTTACTAGGACAACACTTATAGCGTTGTCATTCGCAGACGATTAGAGGGTTAAAACTTCTTTCTGCTCTGGCTTTTGCAGGATGGGAATTGATGCCAAATATTTTTTTATCTTTTTGAATGCATGTTCGCACTCTTCAGTCCAAGCAAACCTACTTCCTTTTTGAGTGTGTCAAAAAATGCTTTTCATATATCTGATGACCTTGATATGAATCTGCTCAGCGCAGCCAAACTCTCGTTCAGCTGTTGCACTCCTTTGATATTTTTTGGTGAGGGAATTTCCGTGATGGCTTTTATCTTTGTTGGATCTACTTCTGTCCCCCTCTCTGTTACTAAATATCCTAGGAATTTTCCTGAGGTTACTCCAAACATATATTTTTCTATGTTAACCTTCATTTGATACTTAGGCATTACATCAAAAATTTCTCGTAGATCTACCAAGTGGTTGCTAGCGTCTTTGGTTTTGACCAGTGTTTTAGGTAAATTCGTAAAGGGGAGACCAATCCTAGTCACAACAAGGACTACACCTTGCCTAATTGGGTAAGAGAGAGAAGATCATTTTCTTAATACTATCATTTTTCCTTTTATAGACTTTCCTTTTTCATCTTCTTCTGACACATGTCTTTCCAAACCCCCTAATATTACCCAGATGCCATTCTCTCAGTCCTACCCTCAACTTCTCCTTTTATTCGTGCCTTATCCCTACATTTTCATGGTTATACTTCTTGGACCTAGGCTTAGTCCCCAAATTCCCAAGATATTCGCGGGCTTAAGCCCATCTAATACAAATGAACCCCCTTATCAATGGGTGGTCATTTTTCAGGTATCAACATTAGTCCCGTGACTATTGGGATAACCATTAGGCAGCCCAATAGTCAATCCATGCTTCGTCAGAACAATTTCTTTCCACTAACTCCCCAACGTGCATTCTTTAAGCACGCGCGAAAGTTGGCTTTTCTTCCGTGTGACGTGGCCCTCTACCTTTAGAGTTCCCTCTCAGTTACAATCTTCTAAGTAACTGTCTTACCCTTAGCCATGCAATCAAAAATCTTCACTATATATTTTCGAGACCTCCCTTTTACAGCTGCATCTCTTTTTTTTACTGTTCGTACCCTCTCTCCTTATTATTCTTGTTGTCAAACGATTCTCCCGGACGCTCTTCAGCGGAAGAAGAGGAAGCGGAAAAAATGGAAACCGAAGCGGAAGTTGAGTCTAGCGACCACTTGATAAGTGCATAATTCATATGATTCTAGTGTCAAATCCATTACTTGTTTTAGATATAATTCTTGCATATTAATTTTTACTTCTCTTCTTTTCTACCTTATATGTTATATTAGGTGAATCATCCAAAAGGAGCTACAAAGTGCTAGAATGAGCAAAAAAGTAAAGCATTACAAATGAAGGAGGATCCAAGAACAAATTATACTTATTCAAATCCATGAGTTTTTAATACCATCTTTAAGATAACAAGAAGACGAAGCCAATGCAAAAAGAATAAGGTCATTCCGACATCGGACGAAAAAGTTATGAGCAAAACGAGTTTGAAAAACTTGAGTGTACATAAAGAAGTTCGGCCAAAAATCCATCGTACAATTAGAAGCCAAACCTGACACTGCCTGGAGCAAAAATAAGTTGTCAGGTTCGGCCGGAAAACTCCATATCAAATAGTAGCCGAACCTGAGCATAAAAATCACGTTTTCGAAGAGTCTACACGGAAGTGTTCGGCTAGTAAGTGTCCAATCAATAGTACCCGAAGTTGACACTATTCAGGGACATAGTTGGAGGCGAAATTGATTTCTAACTCAAGGAAACACGGTCACGGAAGGATTCTAAGCCCTATAAAGAGGAGACTTGAAGGCCAAGAATTGAAGGCTATAAAAGAAGACATCTAAGGCTCAAACAAGATATCTATCCAACCTCTCATACTACAATCTATATCTAAAACCTAGGGTTTACCCCTTTAAGGGGAAACCATTCTTCTTTGTAATATGAGTAGCTACACCTTTTGTTGATTAAGGATGAATTCAATTTTCTAAGCGTGATGCTTTATTAGTAATTCAAGTTTATTTGGAGTTTTAATCATTATCATTTGTGTTCAATAAACCTAGGGTTTATGATTGGTTTCTAGATTATTTAAGTGTACAGATTGGATTAATCTATTGATCAGTTTAATGCTAGTATTGAATTATGAGATAAGTAATCTTCCATCGACTCACACACAAGTAGAAATCGCGAGACCTTGCAAAGGGATTTTTTGGAGCAATTACGAGTGAAGACAACACCAGCAAGTGGACCTTGAATTAAGAATTTAACTTCTGGGATCAACCTAAAGCATTCGATTGGGTTTCACCTTGAGTGATCTAATACTTGGTGGTTCAGACGAATAGAATCTGGTAATCGAGAACTTTTGTATCCAATGATAAAAGGAGTTTTGGGGATAATAGTAATCTAGCTAATATTCTACGGTTGGTGATGAATGATTCTAACGAAAGATAGATAAGTATATTACTTGAGTTAACGTTTGGTAACGGCGAATGACTCCCTAATCATCTTTCTTTTTTATTATTTTCGCTATTATTATTAAGTTAATTATTTCCCAAACCCCCCTTTTTAGTATTTATTCTAGTTTTGCTAATCTAAATAACCTATCAATTACACAGCTCTCTGTGGGAACGATCCTTACTATCGCTATGTTACTAGTTAATTAGTGAGAAATATATTGAGTAATTTGTTGCATTTACGACACGCATCAAATTTTGGCACCGCTGCCGGGGAGCAGTGGTTAATTGATTTGTTATTTGTTTTAGCTTGTTTTAATAGTTTATAATATTTTGACATTTTTCTTTAGTGTTTTTCAGATTATTAGGTTTTTGTGGTGATAACAACTCATTGAAGGTGTACAACTGTCGTCAAAAGCGGGAGTTAAATTCTGAAAACAGGTTGTAAGTACCACTTTTGTTTTAAGTTTTAAATTTTTGTTTAGATTTTATTTTTTATTCTTGTGAGTTGTGATGTTTCCATTCGGAAATAACATGTACGGTGCAGAAGAGCAATCATATTATAGTGGTAATCAATTCAATTTTCAATCTCAAATTTATGATATCTACCAACCACACATGGGTATAACCAAAACCAATCTTTTAGTTATGACCAGTACCCGACGGAACCTTATGGTGATTCTCATATATGCCAACAACCCTATAGCGGGTATATAAGTGAACATCCATAGAGATGGGAGGATAGTTATGCTCTTGATCAAAAAGTCTCTAGTTTTGCAGATACTTTCTGTACTATGACAGATGATCTTCAAAGACTAATGGAGCAATATATACAACAGAGTGATCAATACTTTCAAGGGGTCGATCAAGCACTCTAAGAAATCCAAAAGGGCATGAACAACTTAAAAATAGACATTATCAAATTAAGGAGGAAATGGAAAATAATGATCAACCTTTGGAAAGTCCTTGCAATAATGGTAAAGTTATTCCAACTCCGGATCTTAAAATAATGATCACTCACCTATTTAAAAGGAGGAGACTGGATATAACATATTTATTGTTATTAATGGTGTAACGTACTCAAACGAAGATCTTAGGATTTGTACCAATGAACTAGAATTTTTGGGAGAGGATTCCGATTCCGGTGAGGAGGTTTTTAAAGAAATAGTAATTGTAATGGAACCAATTGATTGATTTCGTGGAAGACTCAATTGAGCTTATCAAGGCTTATAATGATACTGGGATTTCGGTTGAAGCAGAAACTAACGAAAAATGGTTTTTAAAGAGTTTTATAGAGGACCACGAGGTACATGAGGTAAATAATTCATTGGATTTCTTTAAGAATGATGAGGATCCTGGAATACAAGAGATTGTGAAAGGTTTGTCTAATCCTTTGCATACCTCTATATCTTTTGATCCTCCCACAATCGAAATAGTTCATCAAAAGTTTGTTAACCCAATTTTTAAGGAGCTTCCTCACTTAGGGTTGGGTATATATGCTACAAAATTCTTAAGAATTATTTTGCTTCTAACTATCCACCACTAAATGTATTTGATTCTAACACTGTGCAGGTTCACCGAGAGGAACCCAAAGAAGTTCCCTTGTTATATGTTCTTTATATACTTCCAAGTGTGGAAAAGACTAAGTGTAGGGGTAGCTTCCACCAAATAACAGTTTTCTTATTTTATTTGTATGCTAACATTTTTGTGAAGCTGTTATTGGAACTGCAAATTATTATCTGGGTGGATCCGTACATTTTCAGATTGTTGGTTTACGGGCACTAACTAGAAGGTCAGGATGAGGACGTTAAACTAAGCGCTGAATGAGAGGCAACCTATTGGTTTTGTATTTATATATTTTGCTTTTAATTTTCTAGTTTGCATATCATTATTTGATTTCCCATCTTGATTTTACATTGGAAGAGTCAATTTACATTGAGGACAATGTAAAGTTTAAGTGTGGTGGAGTGATTAAGCATATACAGTTTTTAGTATTCACTTTTGTAGGTAGAATTCTTAAACTTTTTGTACATATTTGTATGAAAACCTTCAACTTTTAAAGATTTTAGAGTCACTTTATATACTTCTAGCTAAGATTACATACGGAATCTTACCGAAATAACTGAACTTAGAAGTATTAGAGAACTACATTCTTGTTGCTTAATTGTTGAGAGGCTAGAGCTGAAAAAAAGGGACTTAAACTTCTGGTAGAGAGTACAATATTAAAGAAACTGATCATTCAATACCCATGAGTGAGGCACCAAAACTTTAATTCTTTGTAACTGTCTAAACTGTCCGTCTAGAATGTTTCATCTGCGCAAATTCCGGGTAGAATGATGGGTTATCCATACTCGCACCAATTTAAGCACTACTTTTGATCTCTTGAGTGTTATTTCTATCAATCATGAGGGTGACATCAGAATTGCTAACTCTATCATGTTGTCTTGTTTGCAGTTGGCACCATTCTCTTTGATAACAACAAGTCCATATAAACACATTAACATCAACAAGCGGGGCGTCAAAAATTTGAAGGAAAGTTGAAGACGTGCAAGGTTTACAAGCAACAGTACAAGAAAGAGAAAATTTCATATTCAATTAAAGCAACAGTACAATGAGAAGGGTTATATATACATGTGGAAGACTTATTTACAAGATTGGAAGAAATCGAAAGACGAGAGTTAGTGAAGTTCATGATATCGAGATAATACAAGTTGTGAAGAATCAAGTGGTAAAGTCCTTATCCTACGGCCATAGTAGTTTCATTTCTCATTTTATTTTATTTCAGTTTGTATTTTGAGTTCTTCACAAAAAAAATGAGAAAAAAGAAAAAAGAGAAATGAGATTTAGTTTTTTTAGTTTGTATTTCATTCAATAAGGTCGTGGGGAAGAAAATATTTATAAAGAACCTTAAAGCAACAAGGAATTGAGAAAAAGAGTTACAATTGTCAAGGTTCTACGAAGTTCAAGAGTTCATCATCAACAGTTGAAGACCGAAGACGTTTCTATTGGATGCTGTGAGAGTGCTGTTGGTTGTAAATCGTGTGAGAAGGTAAGTAAGCGTTCATATCCTCACATAGTGGTTGATTTCCTTTCTTAGAGGTCATCAGAAACTAAAAAAAAAGGTTCTTTTTCTTCCCACGCTCTATGGGATAACATCTTCATAATTCGGAAGGTTACTTTTCCTTCCCACTATTCAACGTGTGTAGGATTTATGTCTTCACTTCTGCCTGCACACATGAGAATCATAAAGTGCGTCTTTTGAGTGTCAATTTCATAAAACCCTGTTGGTGAGGCAGAACATTCGATCGCTCTTGAGGCTAGATTCTTTCATATGGAGGCTTTATCCTAACTCAAGAGTTAAGCATGATAATGATGTTCTTTAATACTTCTACCTTCTTATTGTTAGTGTGCAAAACTTTATATCTTCGTAGCTCTTTGAATGCATGTGCTCTGAAACATTTGAAAGTTGGAGCAGGTTTTGTGTATACCTCTTGTAAACCCCCACGAGACTATAACTCGTCCACTAGGGACACCTAGGGGTTTAAAGGCTTGTTACACATGCTAAATGTAACCGTGTTCTCGAAGACATGGAGTTTTTTTAGTTTATGTTAGTTTAGATAGTAGTTTGCTCGAGGACTACCAAAAGCTAAGTGTGGGGGAATTTGATAAGTGCTTAATTTACATGTTTTTAGTGTCGATTCCATACTAGTTTTAGCTATAATTCTTGCATATTATCTTGTTATTACTTTATTTTCTATTTTATTTCTTTCTTTAGGTGAATCATCCAAAAATACATGGAAATGGTGTTAAAAAGAGCTAAGAAGAGAAAGGGGTTTATTCCAGAGTGAAAATGAGAAGTTAGAGCTGAAAAGTATACTTTTGGAGTGGAAATCCAGAAGCATTTACGGATGGAAAAGTATCAGAAGCTAGCCGTAGACCTGGGAAGAGAAGGAGAGTTTCGCCAGATTTACGGCTAGGATATTATCTCAACCTAGCCGTAGACAAGTTGAAGTGAAACATGAGTTCCAGATTCACTTATGGTTGAGTCTAGCCATCCAAGCTATCCGTAAAATGTGATGAATAGATATGAAGATTTTGAAGAAACCATTTTGTGGAGCATAAAGATACGAATCTGACGCAAAAAGAATGAGGTTAATCGGACGTCGGATGAAGGAGTTATGGCCAAAACGGTGAAGGAAGAAAGTGAAAACTCAGGCTCACATACGGCCAGGAATGCATTGCACGACCCAGCCGTAAGTGACCCTAGAAAATCACCCGAAAATTGATGTTTTGGTTACGACTAGGTCGTGGGATAGTTCCCAACCGTAACTAAAAGTGTTTGTTGCGAATTGGACTTCAAAAAAAAAAAAAACCGGTCCAGGAAGGAGTCTAAGCCCTAGATATCATGAGTACTATATAAGGAGACTCCCAAGACATTAAGAAGACACCTTTACATAATGTTGTAAGTTCTGGAGAAGAGAACAACACAAGAGGAAAAACCTAGGGTTTCAGAGCGGTTCCATTATCGTAACGATTTCTTATCTACTCTCTTATATGTATAATATGGATGCTTCTACATCCATGAGTAGCTAAAAACCTAATTGATTGAGGATGAATTCTAAGTTCTAGACATGATTATCTATTTTGAGTTCTTCACATGATTATCGTTTGTTTATACTGTAAAGAATGTTTATGATTGGTTGATAGATTGTTTAGGTGGTCAACTGAATTGATTTTTTGATTTAATCTATTGCTAGTAGTGAGGCACCAAACCTTCAATTGTTCGTTTAGAATGTTTCATCTGCTAATTCCGGGTAGAATGATGAGCTACCCAACCTCGCACTAGTTTTAGCACTACTTTTTGACCTTTTGAGTGCTATTTCTATCAATCATGAGGGTGTCATCAGAATTGCTAACTCTATCTTGTAATCTTGTTTGCGGTTGACACCATTCTCTCTCGATAACAACAGTTACACAAAAACACCATCATCATCAACAAGCGGAACATCAAAAATTTGAAGGAAAGTTGAAGACAATCAAGGTTTACAAGCAACGGTACAAGAAAGGGAAAGTTTCATATTCAAGTAAAGCAACAATATAATAAGGAGAATTATACATACATGTTGAAGATTTAAGTACTGGAGCAAAGAAAATCAAAAAAAAAAGAGTTGGTGAAGTTTATGATATCGAGACAATACAAGTTGTGAAGAATCAATTGGAAAGTCCTTATCTCATGGCCATAGTAGTTTCATTGTTCATTTCATTTATTTCCAGATTGTATTTTTAATAATTAAAAAAAATCATAAAAAATAGAAAAAAAAAGAAAAAAGAAAAAAGAAAAAAAATGTTTTATATTTTAGTGTATATTTGTTTTGGTATTCATTCAATAAGGCCATGGGGAAGAAGAAATCTTTAAAGAAGTTTCAAACAACAAGGAATTGAGAAAAAGAGTTACAATTGTTAAGGTTCTACGAAGTTCAAGAGTTAATCATCAACAGTCGAGGACCGAACTGAAGACATTTCTATTGGATGTTGTGAGAGTGGTGCTGATTGTAGATCGGATGAGAAGGTAAGTAAGCGTTCTCATCCTCACATAGTGGTTGATTTCCTTTCCTAGATATCATCAGAAAAAATTGAGGGTTCTTTTCGTCCCACGTTTCTATGAGATAAAATCTTCATATAATTCAGAAGGTTCCTTTTCCTTCCCACTATTCAACATGTGTAGGATTTCTATCTTCATTCCTGCCTGCACACATGAGAACCATAAAGTGCGTCTTTTGAGTGTCAATTTCATAAATCCCTATTGGTGAGGCAGAAATCGAAACATTCGATCGCTCTTGAGGTTGGATTATTTCATATGGTGGTTTTCTCCAAACCCAAGAGTTAAGCATTAGCATAATGTTCTTTATACTTCTTACTTCTTATTGTTAGTATGCAGAAACTTTATGTTTTTGTATCTCCTTTGGATGCATGTGCTCTGGAATATTTGAAAGTTGGAGTAGGTTTTGTGGGTATACCTCTTGTAATTAACCCTCAAGGGACTATAACTCGTCCACTAGGGACACCTAGGGGTTTAACGGCTTGTTACACATTCTAATTGTAACCATGTCCTCGACGAAATGGAGTTGTTGTATTAGTTTTGTTTAGTTTTGTTTAGTTTAGATAGTAGTTTGCTCGAGGACTAGCAAAAACTATGTGTGGGGGAATTTGATAAGTGCATAATTCATATGATTCTAGTGTCAAATCCATACTTCTTTTAGCTATAATTCTTGTATATTAATTTTTATTACTCTTCTTTTCTATCTTATATGTTATATTAGGTGAATCATCCAAAAGGAGCTACAAAGTGCTAGAATGAGTAAAGAAATAAAGCATTACAAATGAAGGAGGATCCAATACCAAATTATACTTACTCAAATACATGATTTCTTAATACCATATTGAAGAGAACGAGAATATGAAGTTAACGCAAAAAGAATAAGGTCATTCCGACATCGGACGAAGAAGTTGTGAGCAAAACGAGTTTGAAAAACTTGAGTGTACAGAAAGAAGTTCGGCCAGAAATCCATCATACAATTAGTAGCCGAACCTGACACTTCCTGGAGCAAAAATAAGTTGTCAGGTTCGGCCGGAAAACTCCATATCAAATAGTAGCCGAACCAGCATAAAAATCACGTTTTCGAAGAGTCTACAAAGAATTTTTCGGCTAGTAAGTGTCTAATCAATAGTAGCCGAACTTGACACTATTCAGGGACATAGTTGGACGCGAAATTGATTTCTAAATCAAGGAAACACGGTCCTGGAAGGATTCTAAACCCTAGAAAGAGGAGACTTGAATGCCAAGCATTGAAGGCAATAAAAGAAGACATCTAAGGCTCAAACAAGATATTTATCCAACCTCTCATACTACAATCCATATCTAAAACCGAGGGTTTACCCCTTTAGAGGGAAACCATTCTTCTTTGTAATATGAGTAACTAAACATTTTGTTGATTGAGGATGAATTCAATATTCTAAGCGTGATGCTTTATTTGTAATACAAGTTTATTTGGAGTTTTAATCATTATCGTTTGTTTTCACTAAACTTAGGGTTTATGATTGGTTTCTAGATTGTTCAAGTGTACAATTGGATTAATCTATTGATCTATTTAATGCTAGTATTAAGTTATGTGATAAGTAATCGTCCATCGACTCGTACACAAGTAGAAATCACGAGACCTGCAGAGGGTGTCTGTGGAGCAATTGCGAGTGAAGACAACACCAGCAAGTGAACCTTGATCTAAGAGTTTAACTACGGGGATCAACATAAATTCACAAAACCCAAAGCATTCGATTGGGTTACATGATAGGATTCTAAAGAACCTATTTAGAATAACCGCAATCACACGGCATCTACAATGTAGAAGCGACAAATACGGGTCAAACCCACAGGGAGCATGGACAATACTGTAACCAATATTCTCAATCGACTAATCAAGGATGATATTTTTGGATTTTTAGAATGCAAACGAAATAAATAAATTAAACTAGACTAGTAAAATAAATGCAACGGGAGAGTCGGTAACCAGGGTTTTCAGTATCCACCACTATTTCTATTCAGTTACTGAAATAAAACATAACTCTTGAATATGAATTTATCATTCGTTCTATCGACATCACCTATTATATGTATTAGAGTCGCAAATATCACTGAGACGCCCTAAGCATGGTGCATCAAAAGCTCTAAGTCTTAGCATACACCATCAAATTGTGTTAGCGAGAAAATTATATGAAACTAAATATAGGTTCACAAATAAAACCCGACTATTCTAAGCATACTCCATCAAAGGATTTAACCCAAGCATGAAATATCAAATAAGTTGGAAAATATATTTATGAACCTATTAATAAGGCACAACTTTACTGTACATGACTGGTGAAGAACCAACTAATTTCATCATTAAATCAAAAGACAATATCAAGAACTAATCAATTCAATTCATAATAGTTTTTTACGAAATAATTCAATTCAATTCAATTCAAATAGTCTAATACTCCATGTGGTTTCAAACATAAAACCCCAGTTATAAAAGTTAGCTAAACATGATTATGGATTTCTTAAAACCCATTAAAATAAATTAAGAAGAGTAAAAAGAAGGATTAAACCCTTTTAGTTTAGCAGCCGTCCTCTTCCTCTGTCTTTCACGCCTCCGCAGCAACACCAGTAAAGTCACCCGTCACCACCACCTATTCACCTCCTCAATCTCTCCACCTTCCTCCCAAGTCTCAACTCAGCCGTCACATACCCAAAAACCCAAAACTAAAAGAGAACCCCAAACAGAGAGCGTCTCTCCTCTTTTATACTATGTTCCACCTCCAACCCACACTTCTCTATTCGTATGTACACTGTCCCCCCACCATCCATCAGACCCTAACTCCACTTGATTTCCTTCTTCCACTTTTGATTTAACCGAGCAACATCCACTTTTTATTCTCTCTCGGTCTTGACACGTGAAGACTTCACCTCACTACCCAACACCTACTTCCATATCAAAAGCCCCACTCTTCTTTACTGCTCCAACTTTCAAGTCCACAAAGAATGGCATGAACTCATTAAAACATAAGACACTTTTTATCTAGACTAAATATGTAGGCTCTTGATAATTAATTAATAAATAACCGTGAATCAGCTATCCCTCTTTCGGGTGCTTGTGTTGTTAATAATTTGGTCCAATTTCCCATGCTTTATTTGTAACTACGGGTTTCGCGGTCAACCTATAAACACATAAAATAGTAAATTAATATAATTAAAATTACAAGCAAATATAAATTAAGCGGTAAGAATATATAAATTAAGTGCTTATCAAATACCCCCAAACCTATAATTTGCTAGTCCTCGAGCAAAATTAATCTAAAAATTGAATAAAAAATCCTAACTCACTTTCGCAGGAATCACTACTACATTTAGCATATGTAATAAGCCTTTAAACCCCTAGGTGTCCTAGTGTACGAGTTTTGTCTCGTGAGGGTTTACAGGAGGTATACCCACAAAACCTTTACTCTAACTTCTAGCTACCTGTGAACGATTGAGGACAGACACTAAACATGCTATTTAGTTGGCCTACTAAAATCTTCAGCTATAAGAATCATTACCCTGTATGAATCTAATATTTGTACACGAGTTTGCACTCAGCGTACTAAAATTCAAATAAGAATGTAAAACTCTACTCAAATAATTATCAAACGTTCTACAACTGGATGGAAATTACAAACATTCACATTGCTCAGAATCAATCAAATTCAAACACATGGATAGATTAGAAGATGGATATAGAAGTAATGAATGGTGCATATGTTGACTAAGGTGAACTGTGTTTCCCATATCTGTCTGAAGGTCAGTGTCAGGATGAATCCTAATGGATTGAGATACGCTCCCACTGGTCTTAATCCTTATATTGATATCGACTTAACTGGTATATACAAGGGTCCCAAAGGTCGACTTATTGAAAATAAAAGAATTTTTTTTTTTTTTTTCTTTTTTTTCTTTCATTTTTTTTTTAGTCTGAATAGTGGTCTACATAAAATACAATAATGGGGCTTGATCTCAAACACACTACTTCATCCTGACGGTAATAAAAAGTCGGTATTAGTGCCCCATCAAGATTGCAAAAAGAAAAACAGAAAGTGATATGGTTATGATGATTCCAAAATATGCTTGTTCAATGATTATCATATTATTTTTAACGCATGAGTACATCCTTCTATGAATAGACCATTTAGCTGGGCACACCAATTCCTATAGATAAGAGCTATGTTTCCATCTACTTAGAATGGTTAGTACATCCTGAATTGTTCACGAGTTTCTAAATTTTGGAGTTTCATTATTGGCATCAATTTTTGGAAACTCTACCCCCAAACCTAAATTTAACATTGTCCTAAATGTTTCAAACTGTGCAACCTAGAATGGTATGCAATAAAAATAAATATGAGAAACAAATATAAATCAAAGAGAAGGGATTGGAAGATTTCACCTTATTGACACAAGAAATGTAGTATTCTCTGTAACACACATCAAACGATAGTAATAACAAAGAACACTGAAAATAAAAATAAAAATAACAAAAAAAGAGTAAAGAAAATGTAAGAAAAACAAACAAAAAAATAAAAATCTACCTACTGGATTGTACAAAAAGGATCTCCATAAATTAACAACCTGAAAATTTGGGGATCAACCCAAAATATAATATTAACAAATGACAGCTTCACACTTATGTTATGACAACGTTGAGATACTGAAACTATCAAAATAGAGGATTACCCCCAAACCAATTTTTACTACACCTGGGAGTGCGTAAAGAACATAATATGAAGATATTATTGGGATATGGGAAGTATCAATTAGTTCATGTACCGTGTCAGGAACAAGCAAGTCCTCTGGGTACTTAGATGCAAAGTAATCCAACAAAGGTGAATGATCTTGTGAGATAGATTCATCTATAGAATTAGGCAAATCATCAACACAATCATCCAAAGGGTCATGTATATATTCTGTCTGGAACAAAGAGTCACTAAAAAACTGATCATTATCAGCATATAATCTCTGGCATTCCAAAACTCTCAATCTTTGATCCAAATTAGACGGTCTATGTGTTATAATACTTTTCATATATTGTTTGAGTGATTCTTGACTTACCATATTCGAAAAATAAACCTCATGGTACTGGGGTTGATACTCAGCTGAATAACCACCTATATCGGAACGATGTGGATGCCAAGTTCCATACATGAGACGATTATAAGCACAAATTTCCTTATACTGTTTCCCATACATATATTCCCCAATCGTCATCTCAGATGACGTCTCCTGAGAAGGAGTCATCATCCATAAAAAGGTACCTGGAATTAAATTCTAAAACACAAAACAAGTCAAATAGAACTAAAAATCCTAAAAGAAAAATAAAATAAAAATAATTTTAAAAAATAAAATAAAAAAATTAATAAAAATTTAAAATAAAAACCTAAACTACGATTAGAAAATAAAAAATAATAAGTACAATATTTCACAACCACTCCCCGGCAACGGTGCT
This sequence comes from Papaver californicum, assembly GCA_023531435.1. Lineage (NCBI taxonomy): Eukaryota > Viridiplantae > Streptophyta > Magnoliopsida > Ranunculales > Papaveraceae > Papaver > Papaver californicum. The sequence goes on from JAJJMC010007738.1 coordinate 1,418,473, forward strand.
AAAAATTGATAGGATTTTGAAGAACCTATTTAGAATAAGCGCAATCGCACGACGTCTACAATGTAGAAGCGGAAAATACGGATCGAATCCACAGGAAGTGGGGACAATATTGTAACCAATATTCTCAATTGACTAATCAAGGATGATATTTTTGGATTTTTAAAATGCAACAAAATAAATAAACTAAACTAGGCTAGTAAAATAAATGCAATGGGAGAGTCGTTAACCAGGGTTTTCAGTATCCACCACTATTTCTATTCAGTTACTGAAATAAAACATAACTCTTGACTATTAATTTACCATTCGTTCTATCGACATCACCTATTATATGTATTAGAGTCGCAAATATCACTGAGACGCCCTAAGCATGGTGCATCAAAAGCTCTAAGTCTTAGCATACACCATCAAATTGTGTTAGCGAGAAAATTATATGAAACTAAATATATGTTCACAAATAAAACCCGGCTATTCTAAGCATACTCCATCAAAGGATTTAACCCAAGCATGAAATATCAAATAAGTTGGAAAATATATTTATGAACCTATTAATAAGGCACAATTTTACTGTACATGACTGGTGAAGAACCAACTAATTTCATCATTAAATCAATAGACAATATCAAGAACTAATCAATTCAATTCATAATAGTCTTTTGCGAAATAATTCAATTCAATTCAAATAGTCTAATACTCCATGTGGTTTCAAACATAAAACCCTAGTTACAAATTTTAGCTAGACATGATTATGGATTTCTTAAAACCCATTAAAATAAATTAAGAAGAGTAAAAAGAAGGATTAAACCCTTTTAGTTTAGCAGCCTCCTCTTCCTCTGTTTTTCACGCCTCCGCAGCAACACCAGTAAAGTCACCTGTCACCACTACCTATTCACCTCCTCGATCTCTCCACCTTCCTCCCAAGTCTCAACTCAGCCGTCACAGACCCAAAAACCCAAAACTAAAAGAGAACCCCAAACAGAGAGCGTCTCTTCTCTTTTATACTATGTTCCGTCTCCAACCCACACTTCTCTCGTCTGTACACTGTCCCCCCACCAGCCGTCAGACCCTAACTTCACTTTTTTTCTTTCTCCCACGTTTGATTTAATTGAACAACAACCACTTTTTATTCTCTCTCGGTCTTGACACGTGAAGACTTCACCTCACTACCCAACACCTACTTCCATATCAAAAGCCCCACTCTTCTTTACTGCTCCAACTTTCAAGTCCACAAAAATGGCATGAACTCATCAAAACATAAGCCACTTCTTATCCGTACTAAATATGTAGGCTCTTGATAATTAATTAATAAACAGTCGTGAATCAGCTCTTCCTCTTTCTGGTGCTTGTGTTGTTAATAATTTGGTTGAATTAGTCATGTTTTATTTGTAACTACGGGTTTCATGGTCAACTTATAAACACATAAAAATAACAACATTAATATAAATAAAAGTACTAGGCATCCCAATAGTCAATCCATGCTTCGTAGAACAATTTCTTTCGACTAACTCCCCAACGCGCATTCTTTAAGCACGCGCGATAGTTTGCTTTTCTTCCATGTGACGTGGCCCCCTACCTTTAGAGTTCCCTCTCAGTTACAATCTTCTAAGTAACTATCTTACCCTTAGCCATGCAGTCAAAAATCTTCACTATATATTTTCGAGACCTCCCTTTTACAGCTGCATCTCTTTTTTTTACTGTTCGTACCCTCTCTCCTTATTATTCTTGTTGTCAGACGATTCTCCCAGATGGTCTTCATCGGAAGAAGAGGAAGCGAAAAAAATGGAAACCGAAGCGGAAGTTGAGTCTAGCGACCACTTGATAAGTGCATAATTCATATGATTCTAGTGTCAAATCCATACTTTTTTTATCTATAATTCTTGCATATTAATTTTTATTACTCTTATTTTCTACCTTATATGTTATATTAGGTGAATCATCCAAAAGGAGCTACAAAGTGCTAGAATGAGCAAAAAAGTAAAGCATTACAAATGAAGGAGGATCCAAAAAAAAATTATACTTACTCAAATACATGAGTTCTTAATACCATCTTTAAGATAACAAGAATACGAAGCCAACGCAAAAAGAATAAGGTCATTTCGACATCGGACGAAGAAGTTATGAGCAAAACGAGTTTGAAAAACTTGAGTGTACAGAAAGAAGTTCGGCCAGAAATCCATCATATAATTGGTAGCCGAACCTGACACTGCCTGGAGCAAAAATAAGTTATCAGGTTCGGCAGGAAAACTCCATATCAAATAGTAGCCGAACCTGACACTGCCTGTATCTTGACGCTCATTTGCACTTGGGAAGTTTTCCATGTTGGATATAGTCCACATATGGATGTCTCCAGTCATCCTCTTTCGTTATGCATACTTCTGCCGGTTGTGGCGGAGCTTGGCAGTCCCTGGAACTATCTTAAATGGTTGTTGCTTGAGCCACCATGCTTGGCCAATACACTCCTTTATAGACGTCTTTACAATCGGACACTGCCGGTTTGTCCGCACGAATCCTTGTGTATCCTCTGTATTATTTCCTCCGTTTTTTTCTTGCTTAGGAAGTGTGCCAATGATCCCCCGGATGCTCTATGATAAAGAGCGCCTCAGGCCGTTAAGAATTGATTTAACACTTTTATCGAAATGGCGTGTTCCCCATCGACCTTTGCTAGGTCCTCGAGGTATATCTTTTGCCATTCATCCGCGTCTTCAAAAGCCATGTCTTCCCTCCATGTGCTTGGATGATCGCTTTGTTTTATTGTCACGATTCCTTCCTCTTTATTATTTAGTTAGATCTTCGCCGCGAGTGTAACTAATGCATCCGCCTATATATTGGAGATCCTTACCGTGTGCTCTATTACGGTTGAGCCCATTTCAGCCATTAGACTTTGTGCTTCTGCGCGGTATGGCCCTAAATGTGCTTCTTTTACCCGGAACTCCCCATTCACTTGGCTGGCAACCAGATTTGAGTCTCCTCTAATCTCCATATTTCCGAGGTCGGGCTCCGTGGTCATCCTTAATCCTAGTATCAATGCTTCGTACTCGGCAACATTGTTGCTGCAATGAAAGTCCATCTTGAAATCATAGGATAAGAGTTTTCCCGTCGGGGCTTCAAACACAATGTTGGTTCCCCCAAACTTCTCATATGAGGATCCGTCAAAGGAAATGTTCCACGACTTCTCTTCATCATGAGTAGGCGTGTCATCGTCTCCTGCGAAGGCCGCTAAGAGATCAGTGATTGCCTGGATGCGGACACCTTGGGGCTTTTGATATTTTAGTTCGATAGCTTTAGAAGCCATCTCGTGGTCTTTCTCGTTAGGACTGGTTTTGCCACAAGTTATGCAATGAGATTAGATGTTGCAATGACGATGGTTTCATGCACTAATATGTACGATCTCAACTTTTGTGCCGCTTATATCACATATAGAAATGATTGCTCGACCTTCGGGTAACGCATCTCGGCGTTCTTTTAGATCCGACAAATGTATAGATTATCATTCCCTCTGTTTTGTGCCAATATTGCGCCTATATCCAGGTTTGTGAAAGCAGTATAAAGATAAAGAGGCTCTCCCTTGACAGACGGTCGGAGCACCTGAGGGTTAACCAAACACTATTGGAGTTTGTGAAAGGCGTCACACTGTGTTTCTGCCCATTCAAAACTAGTATTCTTCCTTAATATCGGGAGAAACGCGGTCATGAGTTGAGCGAGGCCCGGAATAAAACGTCTCGCATATGATATCCTTCCGATGAAGGCATGTAATTCTTTCACGTCTTTGGGAGGCGTCATCGTGGTTATGGATTTCACTTTGTCCGGGTCAACCTGTATTCCTTTGTTCGTTACCATGAAGCCTAGAAATTTTCTCGAGGTCACCCCGAAAGCACACTTCATCGGGTTCATCTTCAGCTTGAATTTGCGGCATCTTTCAAACGTTCGTCTCAAGTGTGCGACATGATCTTCCCTAACTTTAGATTTGACTAAAATATCATCCACATACACCTCGACAATTTAATGAAGGATATCGTGAAAAATTAATGTCATCCTCTAGTAAGTGGCTCCAACATTCTTTAGTCCGAAGGGCATGGATAAATCGAAAAGAACGGAAAAATAAGGAAATTTTATTTTATTTTATTTAGTTAATTTTAATTTTATTTAATCTTCAGTGTTTTATTTATTTATTTTTTTAGAAAATTGTATTATTATTTTTGTAATTTTTCTTTTAATTTTGGACTTTTTCTTTGGACTTTGGACTTTTTTTTTTTGGACTTTTGGACTTTATTATTTTTAAACCCTATGGAAGGGTATTATTGAATATAAACTGCAACAAGGAAGGACGACAATTACGATATTGTTTCATCCCCTCGGGTTCGTACACTGACATAGGAATCGGTGGCCTGAACCGACTTCAACGGTTCATCGCCCGTCTGGAAAGGGAGGTAAGACTCTAACCACCCACAAATACCCTGTCAGTGGGTTTTCTGGATGCTTTTGTAATGCATATATGTTGAGGACCTGAATAGGGATTTACTTTTCTAGTAAAGGGAAAGGACTGGCCATATAAGATAAGGACTCGGATTTCATCATTGTTTCCTTCTTGCCCGCTTTAGGAACACGTTACCAAACGCGAACCTAAGATTAAAATTTTTACTAGAAAGATATCGATAAGGTAACGATCTTATAAGAAAGTAATTGAAAAGGACTGTATTGGTTACTCTGTTAGCCTAACTCAAAATTCAGGAAGATTACTTTTAAGTAGATTCGATCCGCCTTGTAACCCAAGGAAACATTGACAAAGAGGCAGGGTTATCAAAGCTCCTTATAGCTTATCCTGTTTCTATTCGACTTAATCTAATTCGGATCGTTCTAAAAGATTTGCTAAAACTGTAACTAGTTGACTTTTCGAAGAATAAAAGTTGGTTAGAAACAATCTAAGTGGAGCCATCATGCTTTTGTCTTGCTAGATTTAGTAGGTTTTATTTGGTTGAGTCGGCCTTGTTTGTATATGTTTAGAAACCCCTTCCAGTAGGATTTATTTTTAGAGTTTATTTTTTGTAAATATATTAGGAAGTTTTTATCAGAAAATGTCAAACTGGTATTATGAGGAACAATACAATGAAATCCGACTGAATTTTAAAATAAACATTATTTGTATTATCAACATGGTGTGGATGGTAGTCGGGACCACCACCAACCTTTTGGAGGTTATTGTTCATACCAGGGTGATGCTAATTACTATTCATATACACACCCTTCATATGAACATGAAAATGAGCAAAATTCGAGTTCTTTTTCTTGGAGGGATGCCCTAAAGCAGATGCGAGCTAGCACTCCTTATGATCCATGTGTTTTTCTAGAGGATTCCCTCAAGCAGTTAACTTAGAGTACAAATAGATTCGTGTTAAGTGTGAATGAAAGTCTTGCAAAGAATAATATTGCTCAAAATGATCTTAATTGCCAATATAGTGCTACCCTTGATAATTATTCACCTAGTCAAGAGGACGAGGATATAATTGGTAACACTACTTATTTAGACGAGGTTCAAATATCTTCATATTAATATGATGATGAGGATAGTATTGATGAAGAACTTGAAATATACAGGCAGAGTGATCAGGAAATTGTCACTCCAATTGTGCTTCATGATGATAGTGTTATTTCTGGTTCAAATCCAAATAATTTTAATGATTTTCCACCTATTCAAAAGGAAGAGGATTTGACTAGAGACACCAATGAAATAATTTTAGACGATGTAAAATTTTCTTGTTTTGAAGCCGATAATGGTTTAGAGGAACGGGTTTATCCTGAGAATATTGTTTTAGAGTCCAGCGATTTAGAAACAATAGTCGTAGATAAAGAAGATAGACCCGTAGAGATTTTAAATATGAGTGAGGATGCACCACCTGATTATAACCTAGAAGAAGCAATTGTGGGAACGTTTGAATTTCAAACTAGATTCCCTGAGCCTGTTGATATCCAAAAAGAAGTTCAGTTGTTAGAAACCCATCCTATGGTCGATACGGTTCACCTAGGAAATAATATCAACATTGATTTTGTTTTCCCTCCAAAATATTTTCTTCCATATGTGGGAACGTTTGAATTTCAAATATTTCAATTATTAAATTTTGAGACTAAGCCTAATTACTTTAGGGAATTAGAATCGATATATTTTCTTAAGAATGATCACCATTTTCATAGTAGTTAACTGTGTGAGTCAAATCTGATTTACTTTGAGGATCCATAATTATTCAGGTTCTTATTATGTTCTTTTAAGTTCTTGGTTGAGTTTTTCCAGACTCTACAAGTTGATTCTTTTGATCTTGCCTATGAGGAAATCTAGCCCATGAAAATATTTTATCTAGACCCTTTTATAAAGCCTGAACCTGAACCACATCTTAATGTAGTTGTCTTAAACAGAAAATTAGATAAGGGTGTGCTCGGTTTGTTCATTTTATTAGCATGTTGCGTTTCCTTTTATTTGTGATAGCACTATTTGATTCAGATGACCCACAGTTTTTCCGGCTATTGCTATACGATTTTATGAGGTGATTAATTCTTTCTTAGTATGGCTGAAGAATTTAAACTTAGCACTTCTTGGGAGGTAACCCATGTTCATGCGACATGGTAATATCTTTCTTTAACTTATTTCCTTCTATTGGTAACAATTTCTCATTGTTCATGTATTTAATCATTCATCTTTAGAACATTGAGGACAATTTTAGATTTAAGTTTGGGGGTAAGGGAGAAACTTTTAAGTTGAAATATGAAACTCCAAAGTCTAGAAACTTGTGAACAAGTCAGGATGACACTAGCCATTCTAGGTAGATAGAAACTTAGCTATTTTTCTATAGGAATTGGTGTGCCCAGTTAAATGGTCTATTCATAAAAGGACAAAGTTTAGGTGTTAGAAACAACATGATAGTCGTCACCATATCTCGGAGTCTATCTCGACCATATCACCTTCTGTTTTTTTTTTATTTTTGCAATTTTGTGTTTCTTTAAGTGATTTGGTGGGGCACCAATATCGAATTGTTATCGCCACCAGGATGGAGTAGAGTGTTTGAAATTAATCCCTATTATTGTATTTTATTTAGACAAAAAAAATAATCGAATATTGACACTTTGATAGCAATATGTATGTGTTCTCCCTGTCTCCGTCGCCTAACCAAGTATGGAACGCATGACCCATGAGAACTATCATATAAGATGCTGATAAGGAGCATGCCCTTAGATTCATTTGATCCAATCATGTTGTCAGTACATTTAATAAAATAAAGATAATTATTTTATTTTCAATAAATCGATCGCTGGAACCCTTGTATATACCATATGAGTCGATATTAGTATAAGGAGTAAGACCAGTGGGAGCATATCTCAATGCATTAGAATTCATCTTGGCACTGACCTTTAGAAAAATATGGGAAACACCGTTCACCTTAGTCAACATGTACACACTTTTATTTCATTGTCTATCTTCTTAATATATTCATGTGATTGTGGTCTGTTAGATTCTGAGTATCATGGTTGTACAATTATCTCAGTATAACTTTGTTTTCTTATGAATTTTAGTATGCTTAAGTACAAACTCGTGTACAACAATTGGACTCATAAAGGGTAATGATTACCATACCCGAAGAATTTAGTATGTCAACTAAAAAGATTGTTTAGTGTTTACCATCAATCGTTCACAAGTAGCTAGGGTTTGGAGTATAAGTTTTTGTGGGTATACCTCTTGTAAACCCTCACGAGACTAAAACTCGTCTTATAGGGACACTTATGGGTTTAAAGGCTTGTTGCACACGCTAAGTGCAATCGCGATGCCTGCGAAAGCGAGTTAGGATTTTTATTTTATTTCTAGATTAGATTTTCTCGAGGACTAGAAAATAATAAGTTTGGGGGTATTTGATAGACACATTTTTGTGTCTGAATTATCCGCTATTATCTATTTTGTTAATACTTAATTTCGTACTTATTATGGTATTATATGTGTTTGTAGGTTTTTTTGGGAAAAAAACTTTTGTGGAAAAATTGGCTCGAAAAGTGCTAAAGGAACCCGAGAATTTACTAAAGGCACCCCCATAAAAATTACTAAAGGCACCAACCAGATTGATGAAGGCCCCAATCTAATTAGTTTAAAAACTAAAAAAAGGCGGGAAGGAATTCTTTTACGTGAAAGTTATCCTGATTCAATTGGAAACCTATTTTTCAGGGATTTAAAAGTTGATTTCGACTTACCTAAGTTAAGAAATAACCAAAACAGGTAAAACACGTCAATTCTGAGTGTAACAGGCCGAGAAAACAGGCTGGAAATCAATGTTACCGCCGATAAAACATATAATTCCCTAATTTGGATAAAAGAAGATTTTGAGTTGGATTAGGATGGAGTATTGGTTCCTTATCGATTAAGGAATAATTCTTAGGGTTTCCAAGACCCATAAAAGAGAACAGATCGAGAAAATTGGAGGGGGAGCTCGACCAGGAAAAAAGAGGAAGGAATTCTCTTGGAGATTCCTTGCTCCTGTGGTGTAGAAAAAGGTTGTATAAAGTTCTGAAAAGATTGATAGAGGTTGGGTCAAGCTCAGGAAGCTAAAAAGAATAAGAAAAATCATTCCAGAAAAGTTCTCTTCTGATGTTGTTGAAGAACACGAAGAACAGAGAAAAGGAAACTGTTTCTTCAACCGATTTGCAACGTTTATCTTCAGGTTTGCAACATTTATCTTCAATTGCAACGGTTTTTTCAACCCATCTGTAACGGATATCTTAGCATCTGCAACGTTTATGTTCAATGTAAATATTTTCTCTTCTGTAACAGTGAAAACAGTTGTTTGCAATGCCATTACATCGTTGCGAACCATCTGTGTTATTATTTTTTCTTCTTTTTACACACTTTTGAGCCGTGAATAATTGTTTTGAGAGTGTGTACATCATGAAGAGATAAACCCAACCACTGGGATAGTGTAGGAAGCCATATTTCATGAATGAATGTCAACTATTTATTATTCTTAATGACTTTTGTATTGATTTTTGATTTTTCTTAATTAGTTGTGATTTTGTATGATGGTGTATGCTGGGAATTAAGAGATTTTGATGAGCCATGCTTATGATTTACAGTTAATGTTTTAGAAATCTACTTTTGGCAAAGAAACACAGTCGATAAAAGAGCTATAATTATTAAAGAATGATTGTAGAAATCATTCAGAAGTGATTTTGGTGGAATCCTGAGTTCCAGTTCTTCCCAATATTGTTAAAGTTTTATACTTATTTTCTAGTCTAAATCAAAATTAGGTCTAAAACGAATCTTCACAAGTTTCAACGAACGAACTATTTTACCACTTTTTTGAAACGATCAATAATCTCTTCAGGAGCACTATTTATAGCCTCTTCAGGAGTGCTATCTTTGATTGAGATTGATTGGATTTTCCTCTGTCGAGGGACATAATATTTTGATCCAACTGGTCTTTCATGCTTCAGGCGTGGCTTTGATGACTAGTTTTCCGATAAGATCCCAACTTGTCCAGTTGGTATATCAATCCGAGCTGGAGCATTTCTAGCAGGCACATAAATATCGTAATTTGACCAGTATCAGTAAATACGTCAGGCATTTGATTTGCAATATTTTACAGATGTATAATCTTTTACACTTCAATTTCATATTGGTTCGTACAAGGGTCAAGATGAGACAAACTTGGTGTGTATCAAGATATTTCATGTCGTTCTTCTAACTGCTTACCTTCTCCCCCTAACGGCGGGAAAACTATCTCATCAAAATGACAATCTACAAATCTAGCCGTAAAGACATCACCTGTTAAAGGTTCTAAATACCTTATAATAGATGGTGAATCAAAACCAACATAAATACCAAGGCGATGTTGTGGACCAAATTTAGTTCGTTGTAGCGGTGCAATAGGCACATAGACAGCACAACCAAAAGCACGATAATGCAAACTATCTGGTGGCTGCCTCAAAACAAGTTGTAAAGGGATATATTGATGGCTAGCAGTTGGTCAAAGTCGGACTAAAGCCGCAGCATGAAAAATAGCATGCCCCCCATGTGGAAACAGGTAATTTAGTCCTCATAAGCATGGGTCATGCAATTAACTGAAGATGCTTTATAAAAGACTCATCTATCCATTATTGAGTATGCACATGTGCTACAGGATGCTCGACATCAATACCAACTGAAAGGAAATAAGCATCAAAATCCTTAGATGTAAATTCACTAACGTCATCAAGACGAATGGACTTAATAGCAAAGTCAAAAAATGGGCACGCAACCGAATAATCTGGGCAAGCAGTCTGGCAAACGTAACATTACGTGTTGATAGTAAACAAACATGATACCATCTAGCAGATGCGTCTACTAATACCATAAAGTATTTAAATAGTCCACAATATGGGTGGACAGGTCCACAAATGTCACCATGTATCCTATGGAGGAGTGTTGGTGATTCAACAATAATTTTTGTTAAAGATGGTTTTAAAATCAGTTTTCCCAGTGAACAAACAACACAATTCATATCTTTACTCAACAAAAGCTTCTAGTTCTGTAAAGGATGTTCATGAGCATCTTGTAATATTCAACTCATCATGGTAGAACCTGGGTGTCCAAGCCGATCATGCCAAAGCTTGAATGATTCAGGATCATTAAACTTCTGATTAATGACTGCGTGAGATTCGACAGTAAGAATTCTCGTAAAATACAACCCAAAAGAGATAGCCTTAAGCTTCTCTACAACATGCTTTTGGCACGAAACAGATGAAGTAATACATAGATACTCCATATTATGATTATCCGTTATTTCAAGGTGGTAACCATTACACCGAATATCTTTAAAACTCAACAGATTCCTCTGGGATCTATTTGAATATAAGGCGTCTTCAGTAATTAATTTTACCACCCGGTAGTATGATACACGCTTTTCCGGAGCCATCTATCAGACTACTCGAACCCGAAATGGTATTCACATTACCCTTAAACCTTTTTAAGGTTATAAAATATTTATTCCACTATCAACCAAACAAACATCTCCGTCGTCTTCCTTAGAGTAGGATAGATTACTTCTGGAATCCATATCCTTCAATATAAATAGACGAGAGAAAGTATTAACAAAAGTATTAACAAAACATCCACTTGTATTTTACACCAAAAAATGTGGTATACATCAACAAAACATACATAAAAACATACAAAAACAAAAAACTCACAAAATACAAGAAAAGATACTACAAAGCATATGAAGGAAACATTTTGTCCTACAACTCATCAAAAGAAAACTGGATAGGCTCAACACCTTCAGGGTTGACAAGATAATCAGATACATCCAAGTGGTATTACTGGTATTAGGAACATTGGTCTCTATTAAATTTGTCTCTATATCTTCGGCAGGTCGCTTCTGGGACGCATGATATTGTTTAACAAAATTTTATGGCGCACGATAGGTACGCTGCCAGTGACCATTTAAGCCACACCGATATAAAAAATATTTTTGGGGAGGTTGGATAGAAGAACCCTTTTCCTTTTCTTTCTTCGATTCCTTTGGTTCCGTAATTTTCAACGACCGCTAGTACGGCTGTTAGCGGGCATAATTTCCCCCTGCATTTTTGTGGCCCCCATGTTGGTTTGTTTTACAATATCCACGTTTTCTTTTGTTACCATGATTATTTCCTCGTCCAAAAGATGCAGTTGCATGTGCTTCAGGTACAGCTGCGGAACCAGTGGGACGAGCTTCATGGTTTTTCAACAAAAGCTCATTATTTTGCTCAGCAATCAACAAACAAGAAATCAGCTCAAAATATTCTTTAAATTTATGCTCTCGATACTGCTGCTGCAGGAGGACATTAGAGGCATGAAAGGTTGTAAATATTTTTTTTCAACATTTGTTCTTCAGTGACAGTCTCATCACACAATTTTAGTTGTGAGGTTATTTTAAACCGAGCAGAGTTATAAGCTTCCACTGAACGAAAATCTTGCAGCCGCAAGTTCAACCAATCATTTCGAGTTTTTGGAAGTATGACCAACTTCAGGTGGTATATCTCTTTTTCAGACAGTTCCACAAAATAAATGGGTCTTTAACTGTCAAACATTCCTTTTTTAAATCATCATGGAAATGATGTCGGAGGAAAATTATGGCTGTAGCGTGGTCCTTACTGGACACGGTGTTTCCTTCTTGAATTGTCTGTTCAAGGCCTTTAGCTTTAAGATGAAGCTCGGCATCAAGTACCAAAGAAATATAATTATTTCCTGAGATATCGAGACCCGTAAATTCAAATTTCGTTAGATTTGTCATTTAAGAAAAATAATTAAAGAAACGACAACTACCTATACTCCTTGTATTTTAGTTATCGAGTAATAGTAGTTTTACCGTCGACCGTTGAAAGCTTCGTGTTGATAACGTTTTATGTTTAGTACTCAAATATTAAGCTACTTTACTTATTACTTTAGGTACTTAGAAGATAATTGTATATATATATATATATATATATATTTACAGGATCTGTACAAAACTAATGTCTTAATGATAAAGGATCGGTACAAGAGACTACTAGAACAGAGTTGTTATTCATGTAAAGTTGTTACAAAATTAAAACCTATATAGCCTATTTATAGGCTGGTTTGCATAATAGGTTAAACAAGAAAATGACACACGCACACTTACATGTTAGCACCAAATTAAGCATATTATACATCATTATCTGTTTGTTGGATAATGCTTATCTTTGATAAAACTTAAGTGCTAGCAAAGACTATTCTCGATGAGAAAGCGGTGGGACATATGGACGACGTGTTTACACGACATTCCTACTATGGTTTATTGATTTCATTTTAAAAGTAAACAATAGATTTGTATCTTTGTTACGCACCAGGTAGGGGTATATATATGGTAGGTTCTTATTATACAATCTTTTAGATCATTTTGGTACCAAAATCAGGTAAGCCTCGCATCTAGTTTACACTGTTTAGTCTGGATCTGATGTAAATGATTTACACTGTTTTTCATGTCTATTGAGGAGGGGCTTCCCCCGCACCCATTCTTTTAAGAGTTCCGATAAACTATTATATAATTAATATCCAATAAATTAATAATTAAAATAAAATCAGTGCAACTAAAAAAAGTTAATACTTGTAAACCTTATTAAATAGCAGATAATTCTATTTAACATGAATTAACTAAGTAACGTTAAAAGTAGAATAATATTTAAACCATTCTATGCACCATGTACGATGAAAATTGGCCCCCATTTGATGAGGCGGTTTGCCCTGCACCTGTCCCAGAAGGGGTCCCAATTAAGAATTACGGTGTATAATGAAGACACCCTATATCATCTTGTAGATTAGCAATTGGAACCAAATTCATCAATTACATACTATTTAAAGTGTTAGAGAATATAAAAAATCTTTAAAAAAAATACTTTTGAAAAAATATACCAACCTTTGAAATCAGAAAGTAGTTCAAAGTAGCACTACAACTATCCTTAGTCTTGCTAGCTATTAAAATACCTATGCAACATTTCTTGGTTAATCAACTTTTTCAATTTAAAAATAAAAATAAAAATCAAAATAATATTCTACCTCAAAATCGTAATAATGACTTTCAGTTCGGCTAAATCATGTTTGTATTTCACCCGCTATACACCCCTCACCTTCCTTACGTACATATTATATATTTGTGTTAAGAAACTCATTTTCTCAAACAATATATTCTGAGCAAATGAATATTTTAAGGAGGATGATTCATACAAATACGTCAACAGTACATTCTAGTTAGTAAGTTCAATACACCATACTTCATAGAATAAAATTTGTGATGTGAGTTAGAAGAGGTGGAGCATTTTGGTACTGTTTCTACTAAAAAAAATAAAACTACGTTGCTACTAAAAACGCCACCAATCACACCACCCATACTCACCAACAACAACACCAAATACGCCACTGCACACTCACAACCACCACCAATCACCACACTACAATCATCAACACCATAATCACCGACACCACATGGGATCAAGAATAAGTTCCAAATTTCAGAACCTTACTACTTAAATCAATATTCAAACAACTCACTAATATGTAAACTGAAAGTAAAAAGTATACATACCAAGCTACAGTCCACTGGCACGCTAACATCGAATCTAATTTTGGCAAGAATAATTTGTGTACAGACAGAACCATATCCACCAACGTTAACTCCAATAAAAAACTGAAAGTGTATTGTGTTAGTCTGGCTACACGGCCCAGTCATATATTTCTTTTAGATCATTGGTTTAACAAAGATGATATTATCAGGGTTTATAAATATCTGCATCTTTCCAAATGATTACGAAGTTAGAAGCCCAAGAATAGTGGAAGTATTTTATGCGGACTGTGTTCCTGTGTTGATAAATGATTACTATGCACTTCCTTTTGGTGATGTTTTGAATTGGATATTGTTTTCCGTTGTGTTACCTATAAATGAGATACCAAACGTCAAGAAAAATTTAACAAATAATTTTGATTCCCACCATAATCATGAGAAATATATAAATTGTTAATCTAACAGTTTAAACTACTCAAGCCACAATATGCAAAAAACTACTCAAGCATAAAAGTGATATATAAAAACATAAGCCAATTAGGGGTTTGATTTGTAAAGCAAAATAGCATATACAACCAATGAAACCTAAAATTGTTGCTCACAAATAAGTGGTATTACACCACCAGACATAACAGAACCTGGGATTCAGGTTCATACCGTTTTAACCGTGGACCGATTTGTATTCTTTGTTTTCGTTTTGTGTTAAACACAAACCAATATCACCCTATTTGTTGTTTGGTCAATGTCTATAATTGGAGGGACTCGAAAGCCATATACGTACATTGCCTGCAAAGAATATAAAAGAAACACAGAGAATGCTCAATGAAGGGATACTTCGTATTTGATGTGGGATGAAAGGTGTTTTTTTTTTTTTTGACGTACCTTTGAGACACTTTAAAAGAAATAACAAAAATTTAAGGAAAGACAAAAATCAGTATTTTGGCCACCATTCTTACACCCACTGTCCAAGAAACATACCTCAAGCCATAAGCAGCAAGTGTGTGTTTTAAGAAATGCAGTAAAGATCCAGTCTCGGCACCATCAAAGTTATTCTTCATAATAATCATTCACTAATGTATCCAACCACATGACATAGGTCTAGGTGGTATAACCAAGCTTTGTGACTAAGTACAATAAGTACGAAGTGAATAGAAGAAGGAGGCAGAGGAAAATTACCTTCAACGGATGTTAGTGGTCTGACACCCGTCATCATTGCTTCTACTACCTCATCTCGATGCATATGCGAGTAAAAGTCGTGAGTCAAAAAGTGTAGTAAGGAATTAGGAACTTTAACAACACAACAACATAACTTAATCACGCAATGATTTATACCTCCAGACAACATCTGCTCATACTAAATTTGCCTATAAGTCGGTGCTAAGTTAACCCAAGGGCCTCATGCTGGCCATGTCATTGATAGCTGCAAAAGTTGTATCCTCAATGAAAGTGTTATTCTACAATATAAGTAGACTGAAGCTAGTGTTGTAGTAATCTACACACATCCGCAGACCAAATTGGATTAGTCGAACAACTGTTGTAAAATAGTCCACTACATGAGTTTCACATACGAAAATTGCATAGACTAAAAACCAACCATCCACATACAAATTTATTTGGAACTGAAACACCCATAAACTTTTCACATGAGACAAAGAAAAAGTCTACTAACCTTAAGATGCTCACCGGCCGGGAACTACAATAAACTTGTGTATATACTGGTGGATGCTTGTCCTAATGTTATTCTTATATCATACAATTATCTAATGTTATTAACCAACTGCATGAATTGAAACTCTGCTGTTATTGGCTATGATCAAGGGCGACAACTGACCTTAATTCCCGATGCAATTATCTCTAGAGACGACCCTAATTTTCTTGAAACACAAAACTTATATCAGTATCACAGCACGACAACCTACACAACCCATAACAAAGAGATAAAATTAGCTATTGTTTTTGTGGAATTAGTGTGCTTTGTGGTTGAAATAACGCTATCTGACCATACATTAAATTTTCTAGGTGGAAATTAAAGTTAACCAACAGAGCTTTCAGCTTGTGCTCATCGTATGTTTTCTCAATTGTCAAGTTATACGTGTGTATACTTATGATGCAGTTCGACAAACCGAAAGATGTTGCATCATCTTTTTCTACCATACATTTCGGTGGTTGATGAGTATTTCGGTGGTGGATGAGTGTGTAAACACTATATAATTATATCTTTATTATTATTAGTTTTTTATTTTATATAATTTTAATGATTTTCTTAGTTTTGCCGTCTTTAGTAAATAAAATTTGAATGGATTAAAATGTGGAACCTCACCCGTAAAATGAAGGAAATGTATGTTAGTTCAAGACACCGATGAATGAACGTGGCCAACCGGACAGTCGATGAATTACTGGGCTGATATCAAAACATCACTGAAGGCAAACGTATCTACCAAAAGCTAGCCAATTAAAATGGAATGCAAACATATTTGCTGGACCTACTTGGAATTTCAAAACAGTTAGTTTACTGCCTAATACGTGATTAGAAATATGAGAAGAGAAAGATATTAAAATGAAATAAAGAATCAATTTATGAATGGTGTCATTATGGTCGAATATACCTCATTCACAAATCAGGAAATGAATTATCTCCCTAGCTATGTTTGGTCTGAATTTGACATGGGCAACACCTATTCATGGAAAGAATATAATTAGGCATCATATCATTTGGTGGCATTAATCGATAAGTCAAAGCAAATGAAGGAAAAGAAAATATTTCTTTACCAAATTGGTCACGTGAATGGTTAACTTTGGAGGGAATTCGACACTGTGTTTAAATGAGAATATTTCCACGCATTTGCTCATCCCATTAATAGAAAAGAAAAGATCTTCATTTATGGGTAACGAATAAAAGAAAGCTATGTGTCGCCTACAATAGATAAGGGGTTGAGTCGAAGAGAACAGGGGAAGGTCCGGGTCCGAGCAGCAACATTAGTTTTAGGTTTATTTTTATTTTATTTTCTTTTAGTTCTTCTTTATTTTGTAATGTGTTGCTAGACCTTTCTAATGGGATTGAAGATAAAATTAAGTATAAATGAATCAGATATTTTTTAATAAATTATTTTTTTGCATTTAGTTGTTTTATTAACTTGTCTTCATATTAAGTTTTGTTTTTTATTGGTTTTGAGTATTCTTCGACTACTGATCTTTAATAAGCGAAGGAGGTTATATCATTTTGATCTACAACAAAGGTTGTATTTAGTATTTTAGCCGTAATCATGAGATTGACAATATTGTCTTAAGTTATAATATGAATATTTTCTAGAGATGAAATGATGTTTTACATAATTAATTTGGTGGAATCTGAAACCCTAGGTTTTTCTATATTGTTTAGTTTTATTAGATTTAATTAATATTTCTTATTTCGTCTTTTAATTTATTTTTAGCACTAATTCTTTTAATAGCTAGAAATAATATTATCAATCCCTGTGGGAACGAACCGTATTTACCGCTTCTACTTTGTAGATGTCGTGCGAGTACGACAATAGGTTTTAGGCCTATCAGTGGTCTAAGGATCTAGCTAAAGTTTTAGTCACTAAGTTCACAATGTTGTCTAAGGATTCACAAATAAAATTTAGTTCATGGAGATCAGCCATGGTTTTTACCACAATAAAATGGTAAGAAATAATAATTGTTTTGTTTGATAAAACCCCATTTATGATGCATTCCCATAATGTGTTGTACTGTACACCATGGGGTTGTCAATGGTACTCATGAACAACACATTAACTGCATGAGCAATACATTACTCCACAACTCACGGAAATTGGATAAAAAAGAAAAATAATAGAAATGAGTTGCAGCACATCATGACCATCTGTACTAATTTTGCTATTAACACACAAAAAAAGACATCAACTCTTGCATCAATTTCACAAAGAGAAACATGGAATGAAATAAGTCTAAAAACCACAATTATATGTAAAATCAGTGAAAAATCAAAACTATGTAGTAAAAATTAAGACAAATATACAAAATCAAAATCAAATTAAAAAGATAAGAGATAAGGAGGAAACCCTACTTGCTATTTGGTTCAGAGAGAATAACCCTCACCTGAAAAATTAAAACAAACTATTATAGATAGAAATTGTTATTCTGTTATGTACCTGATTTCTCTATCTATAACAATGAACTTTAGTTATTGTAGTTATTCTTCACTGTGATGTTAATCTGTCATGTACCTGATTTCTCTATCTAAGAAGCCTAATCTTAATCCTACAAAATAAAAAAACTCCAGTTTCAGTTAAAAATAATACAAAAGTTGAAAATAGAGATGATGATGAAAGATTTGAAGTTATTAGCTTAGAGGAAAAGCTTCACTCAGTATCGATTAATTTACGGTCTAAGTTTGCTATGACTGTGAGGATTTGGGGCAGAATGACATGCGTAAGAGAAAAACTAAGTGATTTGCGGCAGAAAGAAAGAGTGAAGAGTAAAATGAATAGCTAAGGTTAAGTTTGTTTTTAGGATTTCTAGAGTTAGGGGGTTAAGATATGGTCAGTTGGATGGTAGAATAAAAACCCATAACCGTCCATCAGAAGTGAACGTTACCCACTGTAGATTAGCATAATCCGGTACACTTAAGTAATTGGTGTTAAGGTGGCGTAATTTATTTTATCCCAATCATCCAGTCACACAACGGGTTTTCATGACCTAATAACGTTTCGACTAATCATGATGCGCCAAGTATCCCTTCTAGAATCATCAATGCCCAAAGACCCTCTCTCGGCCAATAGAGATAATGGGTTTCATCACCATTCAACCAGGAAGCCAATATATGACTAAGTTTTAAAGGAGATATTAGTACGTTAAATATTGATATAAGGCCTAGCTATCCCGCGTCCAAGTGGGTTGGTTCAGGCCATGAACCAAAAAATTTGTTACAGATATTCCCCATAACAGACATATGACTAGAAACAAAACTACAATTATTATTTTAACAAATAACAGAAACTAGAGCATCATTAAGTTATGGCCCTTCCACGGAAGATGATTGGTGGAGTTACGAAGAAAATCTAAGTTAATTACAACAAAATTAGAATTTGTTTTCAAAATATTAAAATTTGAAGTAAATCTTTATGAAGTTGCTTTGGCTTGTATTCCAATTAAATGTTGAATATATTTGACGAATCACTTTCAAAATAAGTCATGAACATCCAGTTCTAGCTCTGTTTCTCACTAGAAAATAGTTTTATCTCACTCTTCTTCTAGATCTAAGATGGTTATTATGGTGGAGGGGAAGCATCTGACTCTTCTGAAATGGTTCTTTAAATGTTATAAGTATAAGATAAAAGACTTTTACGAGTTAGAATAAAGGAGGAGGTGGCATAATCTCATTGCAAGTAGTTCTTGGGGACATATTCCTCGTATCAGAAAGATTTTTTTTATCAGACTTGTAGATTAAGTATGAATCCAAGTCGGGGACTATTTCTTTTTTGTTGGCGGAGAACATTGTTTTTGTGGATGACAAAATATAGCATCTACCACGAACCGACAACTGGAGAGTTCTGGAGCTGAGAGTTGAGAAGGAATCTAAAGCTAAGTGGTATATAACCGAAAGATGAGAGGTAATAAATCTAAATCTAAGAGATCGCAACTGAGAAGGAGCTCGAAGCTATGAAGAAATGAACCTAGCAGTTGAATACAAGTATCGGGTCCAGGTCCTCGCATAATAAGGCGGGAAACTGAAGTGTGATTAGCTGGGTCCCAAAAGTCACGTGAATTAGGATGGTCCCCATAAATTACAACTTCGTTATGAGAATCTCCTAAATTCTCACTTGTATGAATAGTTAAGAATAACTCATTTTATAAGAGAACACTCAACTTAATAGAATTACACATTCTACACTTTCTCTTTCTTCTACAACTTGTTACATGTTTATTTATTTAGTGTTCACCAACAACTTTAACCGACCTATAACCAAATCTTGATCAAACCTGACTGATTGTTATATTCATAGTATAATCTAAAGAAACTAAACCTAAGAATCATCATCTAAACTTTGTAAAGGTACATAATTTGTTATCTTATCTTCATTGGCGCCCACAGCGGGGCTGAAATAATGATTTCAACTAGTTAATTTTCTTTTGATCATGATTTTAGTGAAATTTGGCTATTAAATTCTTCAAAAGCGATTTTTCTTTCTTCTACAACTTGTTACATGTTTGTTTATTTAGTGTTCACCAACAACTTTAACCGACCTATAACCAAATCTTGATCAAACCTGACTGATTGTTATATTCATAGTATAATCTAAAGAAACTAAACCTAAGAATCATCATCTGAACTTTGTAAAGGTACATAATTTGTTATCGTATCTTCATTGGCGCCCACAGCGGGGCTGAAATAATGATTTCAACTAGTTAATTTTCTTTTGATCATGATTTTAGTGAAATTTGGCTATTAAATTCTTCAAAAGCTTTTAAAAATAGCATTTATGACGTTTCTCATGATTTTGATGAAGTTTTGATGAAATTGTGTTTTGATTTCATCTCCTATGATGTTATTTACATTCTAAGTTGAATTCATAGCATGTGTTTACGATCTTGTATTTAATACGATGATTTTGGCAGAAAAATTAGCACAATAGACCTAAATTCAATCTGATCCACTTTTTGTGTTTTTGTTGCTTGCACCTGAGAATCAACGGTGATTTTTGATGTCGATCATGGTGAAACAACTTCATCTATGTTTCCATGACAATTCTCGATGATTCTGGTTCAGAAATTTATCGGCACCGACTTTAGAGAACTTATTTAACTTTTTTCAGTTAAATTTAGTCTTTATTATCTGTTCCAGGTTATTTACATAACTTCAACACCTGAATATTTTTTTCATTAAGTAAATCTTCCATTCATCTTTAAAAATTGATATGAATTTTTTTTATCTTCTTCACCGATCATTAACTCCATTGAAATATCTAACCTATGAGATAAGGTTTTTAAAACTCTTTTGTTGAAATTTATATTATAGTTTTAAAATCCAGATCTGATAATTTTCTTTGCTTGTAAAGCAAGATTACTCCTGATTTAAACTTTCTTTAGGTTTCATATTGGTCAAAAACCTGAAAATCTATTTCAGTAGCTGATAAATCTAATTTTATATAGATAGAGCTACTTATTTGATTATTTTAGCTATTTTACTGATGTTATAATACTTAGATAATACATTATACCTAAAGCATGATTTACTCATAAGTCGTATTTTATCTCTGTGAGGAAACATCAACAATGCCACCAAGGAGATTACCAATCAAACCTGGTACAACTTAGTCGTCGAGTATATCCATCCTGACTTCTACACCGGTGTTAGTTTCAGTAACTAACAATACATGTCAGCATCAAGATATGGTATCTGGAGCACCACCGTTCAACGAAATGTTTTTAGACCAACGTCAACAAATGACTTCAACTGTAGAAGAAGTACCAGCAAGAAAAATTCATGCGTGTACAACATCAGCTATAAAAATACCAGTTGTACATGAAACAAATGTACCAACTCTAGAGTTAGGAGCTACATCTTCAATGCAACAAAAAATTATATCTAATCTGGCATCATCAACAATGTTAGGACCTGGAGGAGTACCTATAGTTGTCTTGGTTGGATCAGGTCTAGACTCTACATCTAACACTCAGCCACCTGGTGGACCAGTTTTATCTACAGTATTTGTGGTTCAGGTCATCAGGTGTCTACTTACAAGGCTTATTATGGTCTATCACTCTTTTAGCTGAAAAAGTTAATCAATTACAGGTTTCATCTCGGGCCACTTACAAGGTTTTTTAAGGTCTATCACTTTTTTTAGCTGAAAAAGTTAATCAATTAGAGGTTTCATCTCGGGCCCACCAGATACCATATATACCTATCCAGTCTACTCGTAAACCTATAATCCCATCATTACCTAACCTACCTCTTCGATCACAGAATTAGACGTGTCAACAGGAACTCCTTCGTCAACAAGATCAACTTTACCAGCAAGATCAATTTTGGCAGCAAAAATTAGACGTGTCAACAAGAACTCCTTCGTCAACAAGATCAACTTTACCAGCAAGATCAATTTTGGCAGCAGTTTAGAAAGCTTTGTTAATAATCTTAGTCTACAAGATGAAACACAAAGTCATATAGCTACGGATTTGGAGGCTAGAGTCAATGAGATGCCTATGTTTGAATCCTTTGATTATAATATTAATAATTTATTTCTAGAAATTTATTTTACGGAATGAAATTGTAATATTGGTAGTTCTTTTATAGCAGTGTATTTTGTAGAATGAAATTGTAATATTCGTAGTTCATTTTAGTAGTGCATTAAATGAACTCGTAATATTGGTAGTTTGTTTCTAGCAGTTCATGTTGTTGAATGAATTTGTAATATTGATAGTTTATTCTAACGGTTTATTTTGTTGAATGAACTTGCAATACTGATAGTTTATTCTAGCAGATCATTTTGTAGAATGAACTCGTAATACTGGTAGTTCATTCCTAGCAGTTCATTTTGTAGAATGAACTCGTAATATTGGTAGTTCATTCTAGCAGTTCATTTTGTAAAGTGAACTCGTAATATTAGTAGTTTATTGTAGCAGTTTATTTTTTAGAATGAACTCGTAATATTGGTAGTTAATTCTAGCAGTTCAATTTTTAGAATGAACTCGTATGTTAATTTATTATCTAGTTGATTTTTAGCTAAACAATAACGTGAAAATTAGAGTTTTGAAAAATAGTGAAATTGATACTCATTATATGGTTCTCGTCGAAATCATTCTGAATATATAAAATTTATTAGATTACGATTTGTAGTTTGAGAAATATATTTTTTTTAAGTTTTTTTTCTCTTTATACTTAAAAAGAGTGAGAGAAAAAGGTATTTCCGACGTTGTTTTAAAATGATGACATCATTCCGTGTGTGTACTGTTCACCCTAAGACCAAATATTAATTTTTGGACCAAACTGATAAAATATTTTTTAAAGAGGACCTTTGAACAATTGGACCAAGTCAACAGGACCAAACTGACACATATTATTTTATTCTAGGGCTAACTGATAGTTTCTACAAAAATGAAAGCCTTTTGACAAATATAACAACTAAATTGTTATAGTGATAGACACATTTATATGTCTAATTTGTTCCTAATTTGTATATTGTTAGAACTCGATTGTGTACTTATATTATGTGTTTATTGTATTTGTAGGTATTTTTGAAGAATAAACATTTATGGAAAAATCGACTCGAAAAGCGATAAAGGCACCCAAAAAATACAAAAGGAACCCCTCATTTGGATAAGGGCACTCCAATTACTAAATGCACCCACAACCTGGTTCAAGGAACCCACCTTGTTTGAGTTTGGAAATTGGCGGAAAAACTCTCTTTCGAATCTGTGAAGGATTTTAATCAACAATTTTGGAAAACTTGGGATTTTAAGACAAGAATTGTCTTCTTACCTTATTAAAAGGGATTTATATTTGTTGGGAGACTTAAAAAGATCAAAATTCTCAAGAATGATTATCGGCCTGTTTTAACGGAGAGATATATTCTCGATTCTGAAAAGGGAAAAGAACTATTCTTGCGTGATTTTTGTTAGGACAATAGGGAAACAGAATCAATTCGAGTGGATATATTTCTTATTATACACATATTCTCGTGAATATATTCTTAGTTAAAAACAGAGACGGGAGAATATATATATATATATCGGGAAAATTGGAGATTTTGTTTCTTAAACTCTTCCAAACGTATTGGACAACTAATATAAATCGAGTAATAGACAGAAAGATGGAGAAGGTAAATCAGATTCACAAGAAGAAAATACCTGAAAATATTATTTCCATAAAACAAGAAGATATGTGCGATTAATATAGAATATTTGGAGGAGTTAGTACGAGATATGAGTGTTCTATTATAAATATAAGTCGATTACAAAAGAAAAGGGGGGCTGGCTCTGCCAGAAAACAAAGAAATCAAAAATCATAAAAAAAAAATTACTCGTGATGTAGAAGATGAAGAAACCGTGAAAAAAGGTTGAAGGAACCGTTGCCAAATCTTTAAACTTAGCAACATTTATCTTCACTTTGCAACGTTTATCTTCAGTTTGTAACACTTGATTTGTAACAACCAGTCTGTAAAGTCCATACACCGTTGCAAACTCGCTGCTTTTATTATTTTCTCTTCTTTTCACCTTAGTAAACACTTTGTGAGCTATGTACCTATCTTTTGAGAGTGTTTTGAGCATGATGAGCTAAACCCCAACACTGGGATAGTGGAGAGAGCTATTTTTCACACTTGTTTGGTAACTATAATTGATTCTTTATTATTTTTTGTATTCATTTTAATTTATTTATGATTTTTACTAATTAATTGTCATTTAATTTGATGGGTCATGCTTAACTTAAGTGTTTTGATGGTCCATGCTATTGGTTTATAATCAATGTTTTAAAAATATGCCTTTGACAAAGAAATAGGGTCCATTGGAAAAGATTTATTTGTTAAAAATTGATATATACATCACTCGAGTATGAATAACGGTGGAATCTTAAGTCCCAGTGTTTCATAATATTGATACCATCTTTTTTATATTTGCTAGTTTTAGTATTAAAAATTTAAAATAGATCTAGAATCAATCTCAACGAGTACGAGTGAACGATAATCTTTCTTACCACTGTCTATAAAATGACATCAATTTTTGGCGCCGCCGACGCGGAGTTGTTTTTAGGTTAGGGTTTTAGATTTTTATTTTTTTTAGGTTTAGTTTTTAATTAGTTTAGGGTTTTTATTTTTATTTTTATTTTTATTTTATTTTATTTATTTTGTTGTATTTTACTTGGGTATTTCTCTTAGCTTTTTTGGGCAAGTAAAGTTTTGCAATTTATGGAAATTGCCTACCAAAAAAGGTAAGTAGTATACCTCAATTTTTATTTTTAGATTTTTTTTTTTTTTTATTTGTATATATTTCTTTTAGCTTTTATTTTGTTTTGTATATAAAAAAAACACGTGCACAAACAACATTTTGCATTCGTCAGACTACTGATTTTAAGGAAAACACATGGATAAGTAAGTTGAATCCGTGCATTGGGCCTGATGGGAGTTACCAGTTGAAAATCCACAAGCGTTAGCCTCGTACCTTTGACCAGTCTTTGACTGTAGGTATATTCTGCTAAGGTAACCTGAGCTTACCTATTTAATCGAACCTGTATTTGCACGTGCACTATAAAAAAAATCGAACTGGTATTATGATAACCAATACAATGAATATCCGACTGATTTTCAAAATGGACATTACCCGTACTATCACCATTCTTTCGAAGGTTATGGGTCATACCATGGTGATCCCAATTACTATTTGCACGCTCACCAGTCATATGAACAGGAAAACGAGCAAAATTTGAGTTATTTGTCTTTGAAGGATGCCCTCGAGAAGTTGCAATTGAGTACTATTTCTTTCGAAAATTTCATGAATCGGATGGATATACTATTCCTTTTAGTGATCCAAATACCATTCTAGAAGGATCACCAAAGATGTTGCGACCTAGTACTCCTTATGAACCTATTATGCCTCTACAAGAATCACTCAAGATGTTGGTTGAGCATACAAATAGGTTTGTGTTAAATACGAAAGAAATGATTGCTCTAAATAATCTTAATTGCCAAAATGGTGTTGCCAATTTTACCTTTGATAAGAATTGAAGACACTACTTGTTTTGATAAGGTTCAATCATCTTCATACTATTATGATGATGAGGACCATGTTCAATTTAAGTTTGGGGGTAAGGGAGAAAAATTTAAAATTTTAGTTGTAAAAAAAAACTCCAAAATTTATAAATTTGTGAACAATTCAGGATGACGCTGACCATTCTAAGTAGATGGAAACAAACTTCTTGGCTGTAGGAGTTGAGGGACCCAACTAAATGGTCTATTCATAAAAGAAAAAGCTCAGGTGTTAGAAATAACATGATAGTCGTCACCATACTCGGAGTCTACCTAGACTATATCACCTTCTGTTTTTATTTTTGCAATTTTGTGTTTCTCTAAGTGATTTGGTGGGGCACTAGCATCAAATTGTTATCGTCGTTGGGATGAAGTAGAGTGATTGAGATCGAGCCCATTATTGTATTTTATTTAGAAAAAAATGAAAGACAAAAATAAGTGAATAATTATTTTATTGTCAATAAAACGCCGCTGGGGCCCTTGTATATACCAGCTGAGTCGACATTAGTATAAGGATGAAGACCACTGGGAGCAGATCTCAATCCATTAGAATTCATATTGGAGGCAACCTTCAGACAGATATGGGAAACACCGTTCACCTTAGTCAACATATGAAAACTTCATCATCTCCATATCCATCTTCTAAATCTATTCATGTGATTGAACTTTGATAGACTCTGAGTATTGTGGTCCATTGTACGACTTTCTGAGTAGTGCTTTGTTTTCTTATATATGAATTTTAGTATGCTTGAGTAAAAACTCGTTACATCAATTGGATTCAAAACAGGGTAATTCCTCTCATAGCCAAAGAATTTTGTAGCTAACTACATAGCATATTTAGTGTATACCCTCAATCGTTTACAAGTAGGTAGGATTTGGAGTAAAAGGGTTTGTGGGATATCTCTTGTAAACCCTCACGAGATAAAACTCGTCCACTAGGGACACCTAGGGGTTTAAAGGCTTGTAGCACACGCTAAGTGCAATCACGATGCCTGCGACAGTGAGTTAGGATTTTTTATTTTCTAAATTAGATTTGCTCGAGGACTAGCAAATAATAAGTTTGGGGGTATTTGATAGACACATTTATGTGTCATAATTCGTCTCACATTTATATTGTTATTCCTTAACTTTTTGTACTAATATGATCTTTTTCTATGTTTTTAGGTATTTTGGAAGAATTAATAAACATAGAAGAAATTGACTTTAAAATGGATAAAGGCACCCAAAATGTTAAAGGAACCCCAAGAAGAATTGATAAAGGCACCCACTCTCAAATTCAAAAGCATTTTTTTAGCGGGAAATTACTCTTTCGATCTGTGAAGTGTTGTCATCAAAATTTGGAGAAAATTTCTGAGGTTATTAAGACAAGAATATATTCTTGTCTTAATTAAGAGGAGTTTAACGATGTTTGGAAACTATAAAAACAAACAGAAGCAAATCAAATCGTATCAATATATTTTCGGAAAAAGAATCAGTGCCAAAATTATTCTCGTGAGAATATGGAATTCTATCCTAAAACTTTGGTAACAATACATATGAAAAGATGTTTGAGAATATAAGAGAAAAGAATCATCGAAGTTGTAGGAAAGAAATCAGACCGAGAAAGGAAGAAAAACATCACTGAGATTTTCTTACATCTGCCGAGATTTGGATCATTAAAGAAAGAATATTTCAGGTGATTTGATGAGATGTTGAGGGTGTAGTATATATAGAGGAGTCGTGGGAAGCTTTTGGGGGGGTTGGCTTCGGCCAGAATCATAAAAAAATAAAAATCAGAAAAACAAGTTTCATCCCGTGAAAGAAGAAGAATAACAGACTACACTCAAGAAAAGTCGCAGATACTGTGGCTAATTCATT
>JAJJMC010007738.1:1446224-1488653 GCA_023531435.1 Papaver californicum
GATTCATCTCTGCTCGTGAAGAAGAGGATGAAGAAATCGTTGCCTAAAATTTGAAGAAACTGTTGTAATAAGGTGAACCGTTATTAATAACTGTTGCCTTTTCTTTTAATTTCAATATCTTTTGTAACCGTTCTGTGAGTAGCGTCCGCAACAGTTTCCGAGCTTTATACATAAAAGAACAGTCATTTATTTACTTAGCTCGAAGTGAGTCGTTTATTCATTAAAGCCTTTTATTCATTTTTCGACTTAATTGGCAGTTCTTCTTGTATTTTCCTTCTTCTCAAACACTTTTGAGCTACGCACCTATCTTTTAAGAGTGTTCTGAGCGTGATGAGCTAAAACCCAACACTGGGATAATGTAGGAAGCTATTTTTCGCACTTGTTTGGTAACTATATTCGATTCTTTATGACTTTTTGCACTTATTTTAATTGTTTCATGATTTTTCTTAATTGGTTGTCATTTAATTTGATGAGTCATGCTTAGCTTAAGTGTTTTGATGGTCCATGCTTAGGATTTACAATCAATGTTTTAAAATTTTACTTTTGGCAAACAAAAAAAGTTCATAAAAGAGCTTAAATGGTTAAAAATCAATATTTGTACCACATGAATGTGATAATAAGTGGAATTATGAGTCCCAGTCTTTCATAATATTGCTACCATCTTTTGTATATATTCTAGTTTTAGTATTAGAAATTAAAAATATGTCTAAAATCGAATCTCAAGAAGTCCGAGCAGCGAACTTTTCTTACCACTATAAAAATCACATCAATTTTTGGCGCCGCCGACGCGGACTTGTTTTTAGGTTAGGGTTTTAGATTTTTTTTCTAGTTTTAATTTTTAATTAGGACTTATTTTATTTTTATTTTTATTTTATCTTTTAGTTTTTACTTGGGTATTTTCATAGCTTTGATGTGCAGGTGATCTTTTATATTAATTGTGGAAATTGCCTACCAATAAAGGTAAGTAGTATACCTCAATTTATTTTTATTTATTTTTTTTAGATTTTTTATTTTAAAAAATTATTTGTATATATTTCTTTTAGATTTTATTTTATTTTGTATATAAAAAAAAAAACTTTGCACACACCAATTGCATCCTCAGGCTACCGATTTCAGGAAAACCCGTGGATAAGTAAGATGAACCCATGCCTTGGGCCTGATGGGAGTTACCAGCTGAAAGTCCACAAGCCTTAGCCTCGTACCTTTGACCAGTCTTTGATTGTAGGTATATTCTGCTAAGGTAACATGAGCTTACCTATTTTAGTCGAACATGCATTTGTATGTGCACCAAAAATAAAAATATAAAAAATGTCGAACTGGTATTTTGAGGACCAATACAATGATTATCGACCGAAATTTCAAAATGGAAATAACATGTACAATGACCATGATGTGGATAGTACCTGGGACCACTACCAACCCTCTGGAGGTTATGGTTCATACCATAGTGATCCCAATTACTATTCGCACACTCACCATTTGTAAGAACTAGTAAATGAGCAATATTATACTGAGCAAAATGTTAGTTATGTTTCTCTAGAAGAGGCCCTCAAGCAAATAACTAAGTCGACACGTAAGACTGAGATGTTAGTAAAGAAATTTTATGAAGAGTCATTAGAACAAAATAAAGAACTTGCATCTTTAACTACCGTTCTCATTGAAATTAATGCACGTTTAGATGAGAAAAAAATTGAAGAAGAACGATTAGCTTCTAATATTGCTCAAAATGAACTTAATTGCCAAAATAGTGTGTCCAACTTTACCCTTTATTATAATGACAAATATTTATCTAATCTAGAGGACGAGGTTAGAATTGAAGAAACTACTTGTTCAATAAGGTTGAGGAAAGTATTGACGAAGAATTTGAAATTCGTATTCATAATGACGAGAAAATTTTTACAACAATTGGGCTTCATAATAATAATGGTGTTTTTAGTTCCAATCCTAATAATGTTAATGATTATTTACCTGTTCAAGAGGAAAATGATTTAATTAGAGACACCATTGTTATAAATGGTAAAATATTTCTTGTTATTATGAAGACGATGATGGTTTAGTGATAAGTGCATAATTTATACATGTTAAGTATCATTTCTTTATACTTATTTGCTAGATTTTGTGTGAATTACCGTGTGTTAGTATTACTTTTGTAGTTTATGTGTTTTATTAGGTTACATCTCTGAAACAAGTGAAATGGAGCTTTACAAGAGAAGAATTTCCAAAGATCCACTGGAGGTCATTATATTTCAGGATTTCTACTCTCCATATTGTATAGAATTGGATTACGAAGCCGACGGCGAAAGAACGAGGTCATTCTGACTTCGTATGAGAAAGTTATGGGCAAAACAAGAACTAAGGGAAAATTAGATATTTCCACAATAACTGTTATTGACAACCTGTTATGCGCTAAGGGACAGCTGAACGTATATATTACATGGCACCAGCCATTCCGTTAAGGGCTACCAATATTTGAACACAACTAAAGGCGCCTGAGGTTTTTCTTAGGGCAGCCATGTCTTTAACAAATTCAAATTGAAGCTAGGATTCTTAGTTAATGGCTATCGGTGATGATTGATTTCGACTTTTAATGGGTTTGAGATATAGATATGGTAGTAGTGATGCATCAATGGTTGTTTTGATGGTAGATATGATCGATGAGGCAGTAAAGGCAGTGAACTTGAGTATGGAAGTTAATGGCAGGTGGAAGTGATCTGTGATGATCATGGAAGTGTAGAACAGAACCTGATGGTGATCATCTCGAGTCTGCATCTGCTGGTGATGGTGGTTTGATCTCAGTTCTGATTTTGCTGTTGATGGAAGAGACATGGAAGCAATCAATGGAGGCAGTGATGAACTCGATGGTGCTGGCTGAGGTTAATGGCAGTGATGGGGGTCTGTTGATGGTGATTCAAGAGAGATGATGTTGTTGATGGTGAGCCTGGCCTGTGATGGGGATGAAAGTTGTTGCTTCTTGCTGCCGTTAATGGCTGGAGATGATGAGAACTCGGTGATGATGATGCCTTGATAGAAGACAAGTTGCTTCCATGAGCCTGTGACGATGGATGAGTGTGGCAGTTGATGGCTCGAGCATAGTTTGAATGACGAGTTCGAAGTTAACAGGGAATTATGGACTTTGCTGTTAGGATATGTTGGTTAATAAGGCAGAGTTGAGAAGAATGAGAAGTTTGTGGCTCAAGTTAAGGAAAGTGGGTCTGACTTTGGATAGAATTCGTGCGTGAGAAGTTAGGAAAAGAACTCAGCCTTGTATGACAAGGAAGTTGAGTTTTACACGGACAAGGTTTTTGTTGGCTATATATACACTCATATACCTGGACATACATATACTCGGACGTGCATAGACTTTGCAGACGTTGGGCAGAGAACTTTTGGGCGAGTACACAAACGATTATAGGGTTAGTTTGTATTTCTTTTTATTAATTTTCATGGCTTTTGAGAAAGCCATGTTGGGATAATTCCCTTGTAGGGCGAAAGGATGAACTTGTAGAGATGGTTTTATTTGTGTTTCAAAACTAGGGTTTTCAATTATATAAACTAAATATCATTAATTTGTTTCTCTCTCAACGTTTTACCGTCTCGATGATTTTTCATGTTCTATGCCACGTATAGTTCATTGTTTGATTAGTAGAAGGACTCGTTGAAACCTTGTATGAAATTGTTTTATGAATATTCTTTGACTCTTTATGCCCCGTATACTTAGTACTTCGAAATTCTACTTTAGGTTGAGAACAAACAATTCTTTTTGAAATCGAGACCCTATGTGACGAACGCAATTAAACCCTAATCTACAACGGATTCCCGGAACCTTAACGTTTTCCTCTTATTGTTTTCAAACTTTATTAAATAATATTAATTCATTAGTTAATTAAATTCTTTATAAAACAAAACTAAAAAAATATTTTAACCCAAACTCCTCGTGGGAACGAACCGTATTTGCTCTTGTCTACATCTTTCGACACTGTGCGCTTGCGGTAAAAAAAATCGGTTTTCCGACGCATCATTTAGAGGAACAAGTTTATCTTGAAACTAGCGGTTTAGAGTCCAACGATTCATGAATAATAGTCTCAAACGAAGACGATAGACTCGTAGAGGTTTTAAATATGAGTGAGGATGTTGTCATAACTGTAGGACTATTCATGATCCTTTAGCCTGTACTGTGTTTAACAATCAATTATTTGATGAACCTTTCAGTGAATCGGAGGAAGTCGACGAGGCTTTCTTTGATAATTTATTATATAAATATGATGATCCTCTTGGGATCACTGATTTGGAAGAAGAGGATTTTAGGAACACCTTGGATAACACATTATATGGTTTTGATGATGACTCTTGTGACTTCCAAGTATCCCTGCTTAGAGTACCTCACCTGGGACTTGGCATATGTGCCTCTACCATTTTAAAAGATTATCTTCATACACTTTTTCTCGAGCCTAATTTTGTCCAGAATGAAATTCAATTGTTAGAAACTCATCCTATGGTTGATGTGGTTTACCCGGTCCATGATACCATAATTGACTTTATTGTCCCACCAAATTTTGTTTACCAAATGTGGGAACATATGAATTTCAAATGTGTCAGATATTGAATATTGAAGCTAAGCCTAATTATTTTAGGAAATCTGAATCGACACGTTTTCATGAGAATGACCACCACTCTACTATATTCCATTATGGTCAACCGAGTGGGTCAAAGTCAATTGACTTCAATGATCCACAATTATTCAGATTATTATTAAATGATTTGTAAATTGTGACTAATCCTTTCTTGGTCTGGCTAAAGACTTTAAACTTAACGCTCTATGGGAGGAAACCCATATGCTTTTGGTACATAATGCTGGTAATATTCTTCCCTATTTTTTTACTTTATTCACTAATTCTCTTTGTTTATGCTTTTATTCATTATCTTTAGAACATCGAGGACTATATTCAATTTAAGTTTGGGGGTAAGGGAGAAAATTGTAAGAAATTTAGTTGTACCAAAAAATCCAAAATTTAGAAACTTGTGAACAATTCAGGATGACACTAACCATTCTAAGTAGATGGAAACAAACTTCTTCACTGTAGAAGTTGAGGGACCCAGCTAAATAGTCTATTCATATAAGGACAAAGCTCAGGTGTTAGAAATAACATCATAGTCATCACCATATCTCGGAGTCGTCACCATATCACGTTCTGTTTTTATTTTTGTAATTTTTTGTGTTTCTCTAAGTGATTTGGTGGGGCACTAGTATTGCCTTGTTATCACCGTTAGGATGAAGTTGAATGATTGAGATCAAGCCCATTATTTTAACTGAACTTGACCAATAATTAAAAAAAAAATTGACACTTGGATAGCAATATGTGTGTGTTCTCCCTGTCTCCGTCACCTAAGCAAGCGTGGAATGCAGGATTCATGGGAACTATCATGTCATATGCTGACAAGGAGCATGCGCTTAGATCCAAAAGATCTAATCATGTTTTCAGGAAAAAAAATCAAAATAATAATAATAATAAATAAATAAATTGTATATATTCAATAAATCGACCGCTGAGGCCCTTGTATATACCGGCTGAGTTGATACTAGAATTAGGATTCAGACCAGTGGGTGCATATCTCAATCCATTAGGGTTCATCTTGGAATGATATTCATACAGATATTCTGGGAAACACTGTTCACCTTAGTCAACATTCGCACACTTCTATCTCCATATCCATCTTCTTAATCTATTCATGTGATTGCGGTTTGTTAAATTCCGAGTATCGTGGTCTATTGTACCACTTTCTGAATAGTGCTTTGTTTTCTTATATATGAATTTTAGTACGCTTGAGTGAAAACTCGTGTACAACAATTGGATTTATACAGGGTAATTCCTCTCATAGCTAAAAAGTTTAGTCTCCAATTAAATAGCATGTTTAGTGTCTACCCTCAATCGTTCACAAGTAGGTAAATTTGGAGTAAAAGGTTGTGTGGGTATATCTCTTGTAAACCCTCACGAGACAAAACTCGTCCGATAGGGACACCTATGAATTCAAAGGCTTGTTGCACACGCTAAGTGATAGACACATTTTAGTGTCTAAATTGTACCTTAGTTTCTATTAAGTTAGTATTCGATTTTGCAAATATTACGTGTTTTTATGCTTTTGTAGGTACATTAGAAGAATAAAGATTTGTGGAAAAATTGACTCAAAAAGTGATAAAGGCACCCAAGGACAAGTGTTATTTGGCACCCTAGAAGTGGATAAGGGGTACCCTCGAGTCAACTCGATCAAACCGGGTCAAATCGGGTCAAACCCGAGGCAAATCGGTCAAACCGAGTTGACCAAGTCAACTCAGCACGGGATCGGGACGGGAGTCAACTTTGTTCAACTGTGAACTTCTAATCCACGTGAAAATTGAATTATTTTGCTTCCAAAGTGTCCCACAAGCTAGAAGACATTGATACAAGCCTCAACACGTCAAAAACAGAGAAAAATTGGCCGGAAATCACGGGTAAAAACTAGTTTTCCGATTCCGGCTAGGAGAGGGATTGTTTCATCAATTTGGGATAAGTATTACGAGTTTTATTGGGTTTGGGACTCTCCCTAGGGTTTGTAAACCCTATATAAACCAAGAGAAGCGAAGAAAAAAGGGAAGGAAAACCTAGAGAAGAAATCAGAGCAAGTCCGGCCACTTCCGGTCGCCGCCGGTCACCTGCTGCTGGTCCGGCCGGCGTGTTCTTCATCAGCCACCATCGGAGAAGACGACTCAGCAATATTTATATCTGTTACTGATTCAAACTGCTCCTGTCGCCTATTCTTTCAACCATTTATTGCTTAGAAACACTTCTGTAACGGCTGAACCCTGTTCTGTGACATTTATAAACGTATCTGTTCAGCTGTTGCACTATTATTTCACCTTGTAATCAACTTTTTGAGCAATGAAAAGATCTTTTGAGCAAGTTTTCTTCACCATGGGCTAAGTATATTTACTGGGATGATGGAGAAGGTTTTTCTCTCAATTTTATGTGGTAAGTCTATTTTTAATTAATTAATTATAATTCTTTACTTGTTAAAATTGCATAGTTTCGAAATAGAAAAACGGTTTTCATTCAGTAGTGGTTTTTTTGTTTGATGGGTCATGCTGGGTTGACAACCTCTGATGTCCCATGCTTATTATTTGCCTCTACTTGTTTGTGTAAAACCTATTTTGGCAATATTTGAGCTTAATTTATTTAAAAGAATTACCCGATTAATCACATAAATTGTTAGAAATAACTGATTCCTGATTCCTGGTTTTCCCCATATTTTCTAAAAATCATCTCTAGTTTATTTTCCTGATTTTTATTTAATTAGATTAAGTCCAATATTTTCTAAAATCATTACCTTCACAAGTTCGAGAATCGAACCTCTTATTTACCACTTTAAAAGCTACATCACTAAGTCCAATCGCGATGCCTGCGAAAGTGAGTTAGGATTTATATCTATTTTCTAGATTAGATTTGCTCAAGGACTAGCAAAATATAAGTTTGATTGTATTTGATAGACACATTTATATGTCTAATTTGTATATTGTTAGAACTCAACTGTGTACTTATATTATGTGTTTATTGTGTTTGTAGGTATTTTTGAAGAATAAAAATTTGTGAAAAAATCGGCTCGAAAAGTGATAAAGACACCCAAAAATTACTAAAGGAACCCCTCATTTGGATAAGGGTACTCCAATTACTAAAGGCACCCACCACCTGGTTCAAGGCACCCACCCTGTTTGAGTTTGGAAATTGGAGGAAAAACTCTCTTTCAAATCTGTGAAGGATTGTAATCAACCATTTTAGAAAGCTTTGGGTTTTAAGACAAGAATTGTCTTCTTGCATTATTAAGAGGGATTTATATTTGTTGGGAGACTTAAAAAGATCAAAAGAAATCTCATGAATGATTATCAGCCTGATTTTGACGGAGAGAAAATATTCTCGATTTTGAAAAGAAAAAATAATTATTCTTGCATGATTTTGTTAGGACAATAGGGAAATAGAATCACTTCGAATGGATATATTTCTTGTTTTACATATATTCGTGTGACATCATATGCATATGTCACACACTATTTTAATATGAATGTATATTTATAATGTCTAAATTATATATATATATATATATATTTCATCGTGTATATACGTACTTACATAAAGGTATTTTTTGTCAATAATTATTAACATTGTTAAGAAATTATATTCATAATATATATAATTTGGTAACAAATTTCACTGATTACATAACATATCCGTAGCTTATTTTTTTGAGAATCTGATCGTGTCTATATCGGTGCTATCCAACAAGAGGTAGATTTCACAGAAAGTTTCTAATAGGAGAAGGCAAATGAGGTGATGACATCGATTCACAAATAGTGGTGTTTATGCAAGATTCTTTTGTTGGTATTAGTTTTTATTTCTTTGGTTTTAGTCGTTGGACTTGGCCGTAAAGACACCACTCATCTACTAGCATGCAGACTTTCTTTTTCTGGAAAAGAGGAACTAAATTAAGATAAGACCAAGGAATTCACAGGCCAAAATGTATCTCAACCTTGGATTGAGGAATCTTGGGTTACGTAGTTATGATCTTTTTGTCATCTTACATGGTCAGGGGTTGAAAAAGGGAAATCTCACTTGTATGTGACTAGTAAGTTGTCTGTATTTGGAACTCATACATCACTGATTACCTTTATTCATGATTTGTATGCTTTCAGGTTTCCAAGCCTTTATTGGGTGTAGATGTCAAATGGAATATCTCCTTTGCATTTCATCTGACTTTTTGATTTCCCTCGCATTTCATTTGACCTTTTGATTAGTTTACTTTAGTGTTAGGGCATGTTGAAAGGACAGGATTTAGATCTCCTAGGGACCATTACAAACCATTACAAAGGAGGAAGGGAAACTAACAATACTCGCATCGCAAGGAGACAAATTACAAAGGAACGGAAACTCGAATAGGATCTCTCGAGTTACCATTAGGCTTCTAATTCCTTCTCCCCTAGCACCACCTTTGTCATTTTCAATAAATTCTGGAAGGCTAATACAAGTTCCAATATCGGATATGGTGGCTAGGTACAATGTGATAGTCTCCCCACTTCAAGGATTTCTATGGTTAAAAATAAAGATAGGGAGGAAGGAGTTTTAGACAACATATCACTTTTTACCTAATATAAAAAAGCGACTCCAAATAGAATGATACCACTAAGCAATTCTAAAGAGTCTGCTAAGTTCAATGGCTATGAATCATTGTAAAGTTAAAGAAATCATTGTAAAGTTAAAGAAATCACATGTAAATCTAATTTTCAGGTATCCATTGAATATTAGCCGCTGACTGTGGCCTTGGAATGATGAGAGTTACAGTACACCGATGAACTTTCCCGTGATTTTTGATCCTTCGGGTCCTCCAGATAACAGGTCTTTTTAGTTCAATATTTGCAAAAAAGAAAAAAGGTGTTTGCTAGAAAAAGTTCAATAACAAATTATTGCATCATTCTTTTATTTTTTCTGTTTCAGCTACATAGAGTTAGTTCAAGTATGTATCATTCCTCTGTATTAAAGGGTTCAACATCTCAGGGATATGAAGTCAGACAATGTTCGGTAAGTTGGGGACGTTATATGTATTTATTTCGATGGCAAAAAGAAACACGTTTTAGCATGAATGGGATGATTGTACCCAAAGCTACATTTTACAAAATTTATAACAGTCACCCGAAGAAAAAAAAAGTGAACTAACCAAGAAATGAAGGTGGTTGTCATGTTTGTTACAACTCTATTTCATGGCCGTCACATTGGTGCCAAAGTAACGATCACCGAACTCTCCTACACCTGGAAGTACACGGGAATCCTTGTCTAATAAGTCATCAATCTCTGAAGTCACTACCCTAAGCTTTGGAATTTTCTTGCATACCGCGTGTAGTCCACCTGGAGACTTTATTTAAACAAAAAAAAGAACACTTTTAGGCAAAAAGTTATATGGTCTGAAACTTTAATTTACCAGGGATTTGTAAGATGAAATCTCACTGATATAAGATTAAGGAAAATAATGTTGGATTCCTGTACACCCTTGTTGATTAGCAGAGAAATTGCTTCAACAGCAGAGTTTCCTGATAAAAAATACAGTATGAAAGTCCGATGATTTTAGATATCGCCATTTTCTTGGTAAAACTTGTTATGGCGTTGGTTATGTTACAAACCTGTAGCAAGAACAGGGTCTAGCAATAATACTCGGCGACCTGAAATGTTTTCGGGTAGCCTCTCATAGATTAGCTGCAGTTACAAGTTGTATAAAAGTTATAATAATAGATACAATGGACAGATGATACAAATAAACTGTCTACTGATGTTAAATGTATCAGCAAACCTGTCGTGGGTCGTTGTGTTTCCCATGGATATGGATTTTACCAATTTTGATACCCTTACAGCAAGCTCTTAGTGCATTTTCCATACTTTCTCTACTGGCAATGAAAATCTAAATTAAGGTAGATAATTGATTAACATGGCAGAGAATTTTTGTACTTAATTTTAGAGACTCAACATTTCAGAAGGTGAAATACCTTCTGATTATGGAGACTCCACACAGTTTTCTACAGAAAGATACTCCACTGTATACAGATCCTGCAGTAGTAGATGAGTTGTCTGAATATAACTCCTATAGAAACATCTAACACATAGTAGTGAAATTTTGAAAATAAATGGTGGTGTTTCATAGTTCATATGTTCAACTGAATAAAAACAGACTTCATATTGATCCAAAAATATTTAATCCAAGCTCCAATCTGGATGTACCTAAAGGAGTAGTAATTTGTTTTTCAGTAAATGGAAGGTGACCTAAACCATGCTCCACAACCTACACAGAGTTAGAGCTATCATTAATAACCTGGCAGTGAAGGAAAAGATCAAACTTAAGCAAAGTCTCTTCTAGTTGATAGTTACTGTACCAGGCGGATAAGTCGGTCTGCATAGAATATAAAGTCATGCTTTTTCGTCCTAACATCTCGTATAAGTGTATGCATTTCACGAATCTGGATAAAGAGCGTCATGTAAGTTTGAATGATGAATATTGAAGTTATAATTTCCAAAAAGAGTCGATCAATAATTCCAGAAACTGCCAGGTTGAGATATTAAACATCACAAGTTGCAACAACTTCTGGCCATTCTCAAAAGAAAGAGCATAGAGTAGCATATGGACAAAGATGAAGTCAACGCTACCTGGTGTGTCGAGTGGATAACACTAACGTTTGGGTATATTTTACATAAGTGATGCTGACAAAGTTTCGTGTGAATATGTTGCACAATCAAGTCAACTGCCACATGATTGTCTGATCCGCGTGGGATGATTACATCAGCATATTCTTGGAAGGAAGTATAAACTCCTCGAAACCAGGCTTCACAAATTCAGAGTACTGCAGACCATATTACCGGCAAATCAATAATAGCGTATCAAGGTATTGAACATTTTAACTAGCAATAGTGAATTTAGTATTTACGCATTAATCATAACTTGAAAATTATAGATGGATAATTCTCAAGAGCAACAACAGGTACACCACTATGTGAAGATTGTCCCCTGAGACGAATCTTAGAGTACTAGTCATAAGATGTAAGGAATGTTGGAAATTTAAATCTATTTTTATGTGAAATTTTGTGTTAATAAACCACTTGTGATTCAGATATTCACTTTGATGGTAGGAGTGTCAAGATGGTGGGTAGGCTGCATGAGCACTGTCAAACCCACTGTTGTATCATTAATGCATATTAAGAACCAAATAGACCTGAAACTAATCTAAAACATCAGCAGCAGTCCTAATTCCTAAGTAAAAAGCAAAGAAGATATGGACAAGTTTCAAAAATATTATTTAATCAATAAAGTTGTGACAGTGTACTAACCTGGTTAAGCACAGACTGAATGTCTCTGCCTCTCTCGACAGTATCGCGCTGAATCCTCCTTGCCAGCCGCAAATCAGAATCTGAAGTAGTACAAATAAGCAGGTGAAGCATAACTGTGTAATATTATCAATCTTGTCCACTAACACAATTTATTGTAAAAAGCTAATTCGTTTTCGAAATGCTCTCCTCTTTGCTACTATCAGAACTAGCTGAAAAACAGAATAAATATCCTCGTGAATTTGAGGGTCGCGAAAAACTAATTAGAGACTACTGATAAAATAAAATAAGGTTATTTTGAAATAATCTTAATACATCCCTTATCTATATAATTTCTATAATGGCAAATCTATTTTTATTTAATTAGTGTTAATTTTGATTAATTAGTTGATTAATTTGGTTATTAGAAAATTATTTGATTTAATTTTGGATTAGAAATCGAGAGTGTTTTAGATTGATTTTTCGAGTTATAGTTTTTCACAATCGGTAGTATCGTGATTTATTTTCATTCCGATTGTACAATCGGTAGTTTAATGGAGTACTTAAACTACCGATTATAACTGTCGCCCCAAATTGAATTTCTCAAAACCTTCCAAAATCGATAACTCTTCATCTCTCACAATCGGTAGGAATTGAAAATTTATATCTACCGATTATAGACATATAATGAATTAAACTTTTAATTTTTAACTTTGTAATCGGTAGTTTAAAGATCAATTTTATCTACCGATTATAATGGTTTTGTTGTCCAGGACTTTTATTGCAACAATCGGTAGTTAGTGAACATAAATAACTACCGATTGTGGATAATCGGTAGCACGAGAAATAAATAACTACCGATTGTACGTAATCGGTAGTTTAGAAACATAGTTATCTACCGAATATGTCGATTTTACTTAACATCTAAATTCGTAATACTATTTCAACATCCAGAGAAAAACTTGTTCAAATAAACTTACTACATATTGTTCATTAAACATGTTTTAGAAAAACTAAAAACATCTGAATTAAACGAAACAAAACACATCATAGAAGTTCAAATTGATCAATCTCATTGATCTCATGAAATTCTTCCACTCCTTGTTACTCTGGACTTGGTCCTAGTTTCAACCGGCTTCTTCTTCTTCTTCTTCTCGTCCCCCTTAGGATCAGCCCGAAGTGGACCTATGTACTCTCCAGCTTCATTGTAGTATGTGTTTATGCTTGACAAGTCTTTGTCCCTTAAAATGCACCGAGGATCCAAAACATAGTAAGTTGTCTCGGAATCGGTTGACGAATTGATTTCAATGGTTTTGGACTCCTCTATCACCATCTTTTCCTTTCCCTTCTTTGGTTGTTTAGGTAAAGATTTTGGAGCCATTTTCAATGGAGTACTTAAGGGTAAAAGGAGTAGAAAAATCGGTAGAGGAAAAGAAATGAAAAAAGTTGATGTTTTAGTTGAGAATAGGTTGAGCCACTAATATATTCGAAGTTGGAGAGTTAAAATATATTGGAGGTGCATAAATGAGAAGATGTCACCCTCCTTATATAGATTATAGTCTTAACGACTCTTTTTTTCAAGAAAAAAAACCGTTGAGGCCTGGTGTAACAAGAGTGTACAGAAAATATGTACACTAAGTTCGAACTAATATAAAGAATCAGAAGTTTTGGGTACACCATAATCTACCGATTCTCACAATCGGTAGTTTAAGAAATTATTAAACTACCGATTATAATAAGTAGCCCCAAATTGGATTTCTTAATTTTTTTATAAATCATTTCATTGAATCGAAAAGGCATACATCGCGTAAGATTAAAGGGAATGAAATATAATAAATCAGTAGATTACACTTAAACACTTAAGTAAACCTATTATCAAACCTTCAACGGGTCGTATGACGACCGGGATGACGTTTTTCACTTCTTCGGAGAATAATCAACACAAAAGGATTGTATTCTTCCATCACCCTTAGGATCTCGAAATGAGGTTTGTACCTGAAATCTGAACGTTTCCATCTTCTCAATTCCTCTAGAGATCTGGTAACAACTTCATCATCAGTTTCATTCCTAATTCTTCTTTCATTCACCTTAGCGGTTAAAGAAGAAAATTCTAGTACTTCCCTTGTGATTTCCATATATCGACAAAAAAGGCCTGCTCTGTTCCGGTTGCTGGGGTTACCGGTTTCGTTTCAAAAGTTAGCATGAATATGTTCTAACCATTGTATGCTCATTGAACCACTCATCCGACGTTCATGACCCCTTGCTGGATAATATAATACTATGTTTCGACATAGGGATAAATCTTCTTCTAGGGTAAAATTCTCTGCATTAAGCCTAAAATTTTCGTAACCCGACATTACATGAAAACAAGAGATTAGAAATTTTCTATGAAATGTAAAAGATGTGGATTTGAAATGGGAATGGTAGATATAAATTCATTTATTTATAGGTGTATCAGAATACAAATTATAGCCGTTGATCAACGGTAACATTTCAGAACGGTAACAAAACAATAACAAAATTGGAATTCAAAATTTTTTGAAAAAATTCAACACTTTGTGCAAGCGCAATCGGTAGTTTTAAAAAATCTTAAACTACCGATTTTAATAAGTAGCCCCAAATTGGAAAATCCAAAATTTTTGAAAAATTTTAACATTTTGTCTTGGTGCAATCGGTAGTTTAAGAATTCCTTAAATTACCGATTATAATAAGTAGCCCAAAATTGGAAATCCAATTTTTTTGAAAAATTTCAACATTTTGTCTTGGTACAATCGGTAGTGTTAAAATTCTTAAAACTACCGATTATAATAAGTAGCCCCAAATTGGAAATCCAATTTTTTTTGCAAAACTTCAACATTTTGTCTTGGTACAATCGGTAGTTTAAGAATTCCTTAAACTACCGATTATGATAAGTAGCCCCAAATTGGAAATCCATTTTT
Organism: Papaver californicum; assembly: GCA_023531435.1. Taxonomy (NCBI): domain Eukaryota; kingdom Viridiplantae; phylum Streptophyta; class Magnoliopsida; order Ranunculales; family Papaveraceae; genus Papaver; species Papaver californicum. Next base: position 1,461,028 of record JAJJMC010007738.1, read on the forward strand.
TTTGAAATTTTTTAACATTTTGTCTTGGTACAATCGGTAGTTTTAGAATTCCTAAAACTATCGATTATAATAAGTAACCCCAAATTGGAAATCCAAATTTTTAGTAAAATTTCAACATTTTGTCTTGGTACAATCGGTAGTTTAAAAATTCCTTAAATTACCGATTATGATAAGTAGCCCCAAATTGAAATTCAAATTTTTTTGAAAAATTTCAACATTTTGTCTTGGTACAATCGGTAGTTTTAGAATTCCTAAAACTATCGATTATAATAAGTAGCCCCAAATTGGAAATCCAAATTTTTTGCAAAATTTCGACATTTTGTCTTGGTACAATCGGTAGTTTAAAAATTCCTTAAACTACCGATTATGATAAGTAGCCCCAAATTGAAAATCCAAATTTTTTGTAAAATTTCAACATTTTTTCTTGGTACAATCGGTAGTTTAAGAATTTCTTAAACTACCGATTATGATAAGTAGCCCCAAATTGTCCAATTTTTTTGAAAAATTTCAGCATTTTATCTTGGTACAATCGGTAGTTTAAGAATTCCTAAAACTACCGATTATAATAAGTAGCCCCAAATTGGAAATCCAATTTTTTTTTGTCAAAATTTCAACATTTTGTCTTGGTACAATCGGTAGTTTTAAAAAATCTTAAACCATAAACGATAATTCTTAAACTACCGATTAATGATGAATTTACTCAATCGGTAGTTTGTTCAAACTACCTAACTACCGATTGTACATGTAAAATTTGAAAAACATAACTTGTTAAAAATAAATCGATGGAAAATCAAATGATAACTCAAAAAATGTACATACAATTATCTCAAATGTTATACCTTAAAACCGGAAATGTTAAAAACTAAAATAATATCCTTCAATTTAACGATTACAATCTAATTCCTAACTTTTTTGGTTTTAGGAAGAGGAGCACGAGTAACAGAGGCTTCAGGTTCATTGGGTTGAGGAGCATGGACATTCGCTCGAGGAGAAGCACTCATTGAACCGCGAGAACGTTTAGTCTTCTTAGAAGTTACATTCCTCATCTCCGTCATCGTCGTGCCGGTATCTCCGAACTGGAGAGCATAAGCTTCGTTATCAAGGTTTTCAAGGAGGTCTTTATCTCCCCCATTGAGGCACGAACCTATCTTGTTCGACAGAAATGCAATCCTCTTCTTCTGTTTTTAGGCAATAACAATCAAACGATTATTATTTATAATATTGACCCGTAATACTAAAATCAAAAGGAAATAATATTACGTACCAGCCTTGCTAAGCCCGACGGGTTGTCTTTGATGATGGACCTATAATGGTTTACCCCGGTGTTTTTTCCTTTATCTTCACGGATCACTTTAAGATGAGAATGCTCCCGGTACCATACCATATAGGCTGATGTTATCTCATCACCTCGGTTTACAGGTCTCCCCTCGTCGGTCATGTAATGCATTATGTTGTTCCAACCTTCAACAGATGTGTTGGGCGTGTAAACAACTTGGATCGTGTCCTTACCACAAACACTATTTGGAACGTCCAATTTGAACTTGTCGTGGATGTGAGGCCTAGGTTCTACTTGGACATAACCCATTTAACGTAGGACCCTAGAGGCATTGTAGATGACATATCCTGTTGGATGCCATAAGGGTCCAAAGTACATGGCCTACTCAGACCTTCGAGGTATAGTACGATCAGCTAGCTCTTCCCTGTAGGGATCAAAACATACATCTGGGGCCTCCATGGAGTCTAGGTTCCTCCTCAAAGCAATCAACTCCTGCTCCTTGAACCTTGAATGGTTGCCCGAAAAGATGTATTTTTTGCCTCGGTTTGTGCCTCTCTCCCAATCCGGCTTCTGTCTTGCCAACTCCAGGGAGGGAAAGTGATCGTAGATCCAAGCCTAATGAACATATCAAACCAATTATGAGAAAATTGAAAGAGAAAAAGAAGAAACAATAAATAGCAATCAAACCATCAATGAAGTTACTAAAATACCTGCAATAAGCTCACGTTCCCGGCTATTTGGATAGTCTCCTCCCGGGATGCCTTCCTCATCTCTTCCATCAAAAACGCAAGACAAGTAGTGCCCCACGAATAGTCTCTAACTTTGTGGATGGGATCCAAAAGTTGTAGCAGGTTCGCGTCAACCCGGTTGCCACTAGCATTTGGGAAAATTACACATCCCAAAAAGCACAAAAGATATGCAGTTGCTGCAGCTCTGACCTGGTCATTCTTGAACTATGGGTTGGCCTTCTCTTTTTCCAAGGTGCCTCTCAACCTTTCCATCAGATGAACCATACTAAATTTCCTGGTTCTGTATCTAGCGCACCGGTCAAACTCTTCGTTAGAGGTTTCTCGGTCCCAGCCAAAGCACTTCTCGGTCAAAGCATAAAGCTGGTCCCAGCTTAACTGCTTCACATAATCAAACTTGACCGCCGTACCATGGTCAGTCAGACCTAGAATCTGCACCACATCATGGGGAGTGATGGTCATCTCTCCCCACGGCATGTGGAAAGTATCGTTCTCTGGATAATACCGCTCCATGAATATCCATTTTACTAAGTTATTCAGTAATTCCTTTTGGATATCGTCTTGTTTTAGCTGATCTCAGTATAGGTGTTTTTTTATGGATTTTTCTAGAAGATTTTTTCTTTAATATCAGTCAAAAACATTTCGGGTTGCCTAGTATTCCACCAATTTGTAACCCAGGATTCCATATTTTTATTAAATGAGAGAGAAACACACCAGGCTCGACACACGGTCGTGTTTTAACATGGAGTTTTCGGCAGCCGTAGATAGCCCCGAGCTCAGTACAATTTCCTGGAACCGAGGACACTCATCCTTCAACGGCCAGTCGTTCATCTTGTATGGTACGGCAGTAGGTTTCAGTAGACGGACCACATTAGAATAGTCCTAATATACACGACGAATTAAAAACAATTAGAATAAAAGTTAACTCTTCTACGAATAAGAAGAAAATATGTTAATAATGGTGTTTAATAATTATTACCTCGGTAAAGTAGATTTCATTGTTCCAAGAATCCTTGTAGACAAACAATAGACGTCCTCCATCTCTTGGGATCCCGGGGATTTGACCTTGTCGGGAACCCTTAATCTTCAGAGAGTCGGGGACCTTGTGTCCTCGTCTCTTCCTTGGTTGTTTCATTGTAACAGTTTCTTCTTCTTCTTGGATAGCATTTGGTCCACCTCCTTCTAAGTGTTGAGCTTGAGGAGCACTTGGTCCTCCTTCTTCGTTTTGGCTAGCGCTCTTTTGTCGTCTAACACTAGCGTTAACCTTCTTACCTCCTTCACGACGAGGCCCCGATAGAATTAGATCGTTCCTTTGCTAAGTACGCTTTTCCCTTTTTTGATACAAGATAAAGAAAAATTATTTTAATACATAATCGGTAGACAAAGTAAATAGAACTCAACATATTGTTAACAATCGGTAGGTAAAAACACAATGTAACCACCGATTGTGTAAAATCGGTAGTATAAAAACAACTTAACTACCGATTATGCACAATCGGTAGCACGGGCTCTACACTAACTACCGATTGTGTATAAAAAATGGGAACACAAGTCTATGGACACACGCACAATCGGTAGTTACATAAAAAATTTAACTACCGATTATGTGTAAATTTGTATCCAGTAGAATAATCGGTAGTTTAGGTGTAAAAATAACTACCGATTATGATCGATGTTTTTGAGGTTCACTAACTAGCACAATCGTAAGTTTAACACTAAACGAAACTACCGATTATCACTACTTTTGCATCCAGTGGAATAATCGGTAGTTTAGGTCTAAATCTAACTACCGATTGTGATGGGTGTTTTTGAGGTTCATTGAACACTCACAGTAATTTAAGCCTATACAAAACTACCGATTATTACGAAATTTTTATACCAAAGAACAATCAGGAGTTTTAACCTAAAGATAACTACCGATTGTGCATGATTTTCATGAGTAGTGAAGAACACTGCCACAATCGGTAGTTTAATACAACCACGAAACTACCGATTGTGCAATCTAACCTAAAACCCTTGGTATTCTAGCTAGTAATTCATGCGATTTAAGCAATATAAACACAAATTATAGTAAACCCCTTACCTTATTGGAGCCATCAACTGCTGGAGAGGAATGTTTTCGTAATCGGACTCCGTTTCTACTTCATCCTCATCGCGTTCATCGCTTTCTTCGTATTGTTCTTGAACAATTTCTCGATCTCTTATTATTTCGGAAAATGGCGGCCACTGTGTATTAGGAGGTTGACGACTTGTTTGCTTTTGTCGAGGCATCTTTAGATTTTAGTACGGCGATGAGTTGATTTACGATTAATCGGTTGAAGATGAGAAGAAATGGTGGAAAATCGGTAGTTTTAAGTGTAATCGGTGGTTTTGAAATTGGAGAGGAGAAGAAGAGAGTTGTAAAATCGGTAGTTTGAAATGAAAGTGTGAAATAGGTTTAGGTTTTATTAGTGATAGGTTTTTTGGTAATAATTTGATTACTCAAAGGTTTTATGATAATTTTACATACCCTAGGTTACCGGTTAGCCAAACTCATTGGATTGTTTTAAAAAAGTAGCCCCTAATTAATTTTTAGTGGCCCTTAAATTCGTGTAATGTTGCTTGATTTTCCAATTGGTGTAATGCTGGGCATTCTGCATAATGTTGTTCTTACTTTCCTAAATTGAGGAAATATACATAACTCATCAAATGAAACTACGATAGTCGAGAGAAAACCTGTATCAACAAAGATCTTCATGTTCATAAGATCACGAACACGAGGTTCATGAAAAACTAATATTCCCTCTAAAATTATGATATGTGATGGGTTAACCTACGTAGATTTAGGAAAAATAAATTATTAACAGAATAAAAGAGCTGTTATTCAAAGAAAGTCCTGGAACGAAACATAAAAGACAGTATCTGAACTAAAATAAAAAACTCGGATCTGAGAAATGTTGGTCTCACGTTCTATTTTACAGCTACAAATGCCTCAATTATTAGAGAACTCTCTCTCTCTAACCTGAGTCAACACATAAATGATAGTACTTTTCTTTAGTTACTATAATCAGGAACAGAACACTGGATAACCCATTTTGTGTTAATCAACGGCAGCAAGGATGCAATGTACGGAGAACGAAAAGAGGATCCAGTCCAAAGATTTGAGAATTGCTAGGTTACTCATGGAATAAGAACATTCAGAAGTGCACCATTTCTATAATCCTCCAATTTTCTAAGTAATTATTCATCACAGGTGGGTACCTTGTATGACGACGTCCTTTTCTGCGTCTTGAAATCATAGATAGGGATATCAACAGCCTGCCCAAGTTTCAATCTCTCCATGCACGAAAGCAATAAATCACTATCGAAGGCATCTACAAAAACACAACAACTTGTAGATCAGCAATATGGGGAAACTACCCAAATTCCAATTTGCACATGTATGGTTAGGATAACTGCTTTTTCCTTAAATTCTGATTCTGAACCATCATTCAATGTCATACAATCGAGAATTGTAGTTCTGAAACGATGGTCATCTTCTCTCTTGCAGCACTATTGGCTAGAATGTACCACGAATCCATTCATCCTCTAATTTTTAAACCTCAAAATTCAACAAGCAAATCCAGAAGCTTCTAAAGACGCTATATAGTGCATTTAACTTGCAAGTTGTTAGAACTAAAGAGTTTAATTGTTTTTATGAAGTTAGATGATATACTTATCAGGATGGTCAAAGTTATAACGTTTAACTTGTTTTAAGTTCTCATCGCTCAAAATTTGATAAAACGAATCCTGTAACAGCATAACCCCTTTAATGATACCACAAAGACAGAATCATGTACATGTATTATGAAATCTTGTACATAACTAATTAGCTAACGGAAGGATCACTAAACAGCAGAACATGAGCTACCCTTACACTTTACCATATATTTAGTGTAGAAATAGTTACTGATGCTCCAAACTGCATCAACTGGGAACGTAATGAACAAAGAACTTACTTGATTGACAAGAACAACCCGTTTATTATGGAGCTGAGCAATAATCATATCACAAACTGTTGTCTTTCCAGATGCAGTTCCACCAGAAACACCTATCAGTACATCGGCAAAGTTAACAAAGGACTTCTAAAAACTGGTGAAAAGAATATAGAAGTTTTATGTATATAATGAAATGTACTATTTCCAGAACTATCAGGTTTAATATTGAATGAGCAAGAGCCATAAACATTATCTAGTCTTTTGTACATGTGCTGTCGAAGACTCAAAAGATGTGAGCTCCAAACCAGGAACAAATATCAAACAGAAAAGAAGAAACTCACCAATCACAAAAGGTTGCTTGTTAGCAACTTTTATGGTTGACCCATTAGCTTTGTGACTCTGAAAGTGTTCTTCAATGCTTTTTGTCGAACCGTTTACCAGTTGAGCCTCCACGGCTTTGTTACTGCATAAATGAAAATGATCCCTTGGCATAAGTTTATGAAATACAACAATACATATGCAAAGGTATGATTTTCAGAAAACTCATTGTGAAAAGGGAACCAGAGTGGCAACAGTGAGAATATAGATGTGGAATCGACTCTAAACAAGTAGTATTTGATTTGATGTATAAACTACAATACTAGCATGAAGAACATATGACTGAAAATGTTTCGTATTCTCTGTAACAAATAGACCTCCTCTCCCCTGCATCTCATAATCCCACTATACAAATTCATATTACTAGACAATCTAACAAGCTGATCTGGAACACTTTCTTAACCTGATAGACTCATTTCCAATAAAAAATTATATCTTCTCGACTTCACTAACCCGATAGACCCTCATTTCCTAGACTAATAGTTCAAGAAATTGATCCAATTCTTCTGACCAACTTTACAGTAATAATAAAATCAAATTTGGGTGCATTTGATATACTTAAGAAGTGAAATTTGCTTTGATTTAGCTTGCTTAGTACATAGAAAACGTATCTACTTATTTTGTAATTCAATTACTTGAATCAAACATGTCAAAGTAAAATCAATAGTATCAGTACATGTTGGAATCTTGCAACAATGACAGCAGCGTTAGATGTACCAGAATAATATATAAATAACTGAATTGAAAATAACTCTACCACGGATAACTACGAGGGAAAAATCACAGGTTCAACAAGTTGTCCTTAACACATTAGTTCGCGGGTATACTCGAGAAGAGCAATCACTACAAGAAAAATGGGTTTAAGCGACATGTCGTTTTCAGTCGTTTAAAGCCCTTTTTAAGTCGCTATAACCGTTATAGCGACTAAAATTGGCACTCGCTCCATTGGTTGCCCAAAGCCATGTATGTCAAAGCCTTGCGACCAGGCAGTCGCTCTAGTAATCAACCAACGTACCTAAAGCGAGTACTCTTCTCATTGTTTAACATTTATACCAACTACAATGGAGCAAGTAAAACTCTGATCGCTTAACATGTAGACCAACCAATATAGCAAGTAAAATACTAATCGCTTCAGATATACCAACCATTCTAAAGCAAGTAAAATACCTAGTTGATAGATACATGGAACAACTCGTCGTGAAATTGCTTGGTTAAGGTTTTAGGAGACCAAATAATTTTTCTCGCTAAAAGCGATTTCTTACTTTGATTGGCCTGAAGTTGGTTGCTTAAGTTTTTAAGCTAAGAAATGTTTTACTCTCTAAGAGCGGTTTGTGACTTAGGAGCTATTATTACCTAGTTGGAAGATACATGGAACAACTAAACCTGAAGTTGCTTGGTTAAGGTTTTAAGCGACCAAATAATTTTGCTCGCTAAAAGCCTAAAATTGATTGCTTAAGTTCTTAAGCTACCAAATTTTTTTACTAAGTTGGTTGCTTAAATTCTTAAGCTATTAAATGTTTTTGCTCGCTAAAAACAAATCAGATAATCTTAAATTATAATTTATAATTAAAAATTAACCTTAAACGTTATCACTAATTAAGATTATATAATACTAATTAAGATTATATAATTATAAATGAATAACAAAATCAAATTAAAATTAATATAGAAAACAATTATAAACAAAATCAAAATCTTAATTGATCAACTTTATTATTACTGAATTCAATTTACAGCATCTTTTGGTCAAAAAAATTACAATCATTTTTTACAGGAAAAAAAATAATTTCATTTATAATTCCATCAAACACACTTTAATTTTAAACCTAAAGATGAGGAACACCATTGATACAACTACTTCAACTTTGAAGCACCCATCATGGTTCTTTAAATCTCACTGTACAAAGCTAAAAAACACTTCAAGATTCATACTAATGCAACCTTATACCACTTAATTTGTTTTTTAGCTTTGCTTTTGAGATCAATAGAGTGAGTACTCATTCCACATCTAGTTCATGTTGATCTCTCAAGAAAAAAGGTGATAAACTTGGGTCCTGCATATACGAACAAACAAACAAATACAAAGAAGATCAGAACTAATAAGAATAAGGAGCATTAACCCTGAATTGGACACACAATAACATCAAGAACTGAATCAAGAAACCAAATAATAAAACTGGACATTTTGATACCTTTTTTTTTCAAACATACCCTTCAAGCTCAGTGGAGTAAAACTTCACCTGATTTATCCATTCCAACAAAAATAATCAGTTGGATACTTAAGTTTTAAAATGGATACTTAAGTCACACATACAACAATTGTTTGTTCTATTCTCTGTACATATATTCAAGCAGTTTAACTGAGAACTCCTAAGTTTTGAGGAAGATTCATGCAAAACCAAAATTCCTAAGTTTGAGATAACACATAAAAGTCACAGAGGATAAACCAGAAGAGATATCATATTAGATAAAACTAACAAAAACAGGACTCACATAACAATCTTTTCCTTCTAATGCCGCAGACTGCTGCATTTGAACCAGAATTGGTGAAGATGATGGAATCCAATGCGACAGCAGCTATGCAGTATCTTCAAACCAAAGGTCTCTGTCTCATTCACATTGCTCTTGCAGGAGCCATCTCTTCCAAGAAAGAAGCAGCATCAAGCCCAGACTCATCAAATTAGAAAGAATACGTACTTCACTAATGGCCATCTTCCTCACAACAGCAACCCACCTTGTGCCAATTCAAATGGTCATAATTTTTCTCCTAACTGGAACACAATGCAAAGACAAAACACTCTTAACAACGGTTTTAACAGAGATGTTAAACAAGAAGATTCGGGAAATGCAACAGTATATAAAATTTATATTAGTCCATATACATTTTAAAACTTAAGTATTCAATTAAACTTAAGAATGTTAAAAAAAAATAGCAAGGAAGTCCCCACACCTGAAGATAACGAAAATATCACAAAGTACAGCTGAAAGAGAAGACTAAGTTGAGAGCTTAACACCCATGTAGGAAAGCAAACTAAGGATCGACTAATGCACATGTATCACATTGGAGATTCGCAATGAGAATAGTTGAACTTAAAGACAGGTGTGCTTTCGACTCATAGGTCAAATGCAACAATACTAGAGAGATTGCACTGTAGTTAACCAGAGCAGCAAACTCACATCTATAAATAAACATTACCAGTACAATTCTCAAAATAAGAAAACCTTTAACCTATATAACAGGAAAATGGACTACATATACATGACAAGCTCATGATAACCAATCTATACAGACATGCTTAAAAATTTATAATGGAATGTAGAATGAAAGAAACACTGGATTGCTAAACAACTAGAGTTCAAGGATCAACATCATGAATCTATCCTACAAAGTATTGCACACAATCAAAATAATGCTATCCTTCATCATTACATAAGAGATGCATAACAATACTGACATGAAAAGTAATACCATGCAGTAGAAATAACTGCAACAATAAGTGACCCAATGATTTAATTTACTGGGACATATTCCTACTCAGGTTGATAAAACATGAGTATATCTCAACATTTAAAGCAGTTCCTAACACATAATTCATTAGACAATTCAACTCACAAGTCACAGCTAATTCAACTCACTGGATTCATTTGCAGAAATCATTAGTAGACATGACTTAGTAATTTTTTCACCATTATACTGATAAATAACAAAAAAAAATAAAAATAATTATTCTCTTAAAAAAAAAACAAATCTATTTATTCAAGAACCAAACAAACCCTCAATAGCTTCTCTGGGAGTCTTGAATCCCAAACCGACATCGGTTTTCTCCCTTTCCAGATACTTAGAGCTACAAAAACCAAATCACAGAATCAGTATTTTAACATAAAGGTATCAAAGCATAAAAATCACTTTAAAATTAAATTATTAGTTCTTCTCACCATTGGAACACCTTAAGTTGCTACAAAAAAGCCTTCTCCGTCTACATACAGCAAGAAAAAACACAAACTCATTAGATCTAAAACCAAAAATAAGAAAAAAAAACATCAACCAAATAAAACATTTTACAAAGAACCCTAAATCAAAATCTGAAGTACACATAGATTAGGGTTTTAGGATAAGAAAAAAAAAACAGAATCGAAACTATGAAAATCGAGATTGAAATGGCGATTCCAGATAAAGAAGATTCTGAGATGAAGATGGTGAGTCTGATTAATGGATGAAATACCTGTTCATCCATGGTTGAGTATTTTTCTTCAAAGGCGAGTGAGGAGGAAGAGAGTCGAGAGAGTTTAGGTTTTTATGTGCGATTCTACTCGCGTAAGAGATCGAGCAGAAAATCGAGCAGAAGATCGAGCAGAAGAAAGTGGTTTTGAGTTGAGAGATCGAGCAGAAGAAAGTGGGAAGTTAGAGAGAACTTACGCCGCTGCAGAGAGGCGGAAGAGATCTTGAGAACAGATACGAGAAAAAGTGAAGTGAGTGAGTGAAAACATTTTAGGGTTTTGATTAAGAGATCGTGCGGTAGATCTTGGTTTAAGGTTAAGTCATACGGATGGAGAAAATTTTGGACGGTAGATATTTGTTTAGGGCTTCTCATATGGATCAAGGTAAGTGTGAGGATCATTGAGTTCACCTTGCAAAATGGACAGTAGATTTTTAATCTTCATTCAACATTACAAGATTATTCTTAGATTAACTATCCATAAATTCAACCTTAATATCACTAGATCATATTTATTTTGATTTATTATCTAAAAATTCAATCTAATTAAATCTAAATTTATTTAATTTTATCAAAATTACTAGATCATACACAATATCATTAGATTGTAGTTAGTACGATTGATTATTGATGGTTTGCACAACTAAGTGCAGCTTATTCAAGTAAGATCTCGATGAAGAAATGAAAACCTAAAATAATTTGATCCCAAACCATGAAGGAAGAACATTCTCATTCATTAATTTAGTGAGAGAGACGTTTGATTGGTTCTTCTCTTTCATTTGTGATTTAGGGTTTGGGTAGCTGCGGAGGATTAGTGGGATGAACCGAGAAAGAAAGAGAGAAATAAAATGAAGGGAAATTATTTTTTTAGGGTTTTGAATAGAAGTTTTTGACGTTGGATAAGGATAGTCATACATGTCATGGAAATATAGGATTAAGAACCTACATTTCATGGGTTTATATGGTTACCTATCAATTCAAATCTGAATTTCCATCATCTTCACTTCACTTTGTTTGTTATTCGTCAATCTTATCCAATATCAGTCGACCTCACTCAATTTCTCTCGGAGTCCATCGGTTTCTCCGGTTAGAGTCAAATGAATTTGTATATGTATATATGAATAAATTCATGTGAAATTTTAAGGATGTCGAATTAGGTAAAAAATATAAGGATGACACTAGGTTACTCAATTTCTTTCGGATTCCATCGATTCTACGGTTATCTATCGACTTTGTCACTAGAAATCACTCAATGTTTCATCGATCTTACTTGAGTTCATTCAATTTTCATCAATGTCACTAAAATTCACTCAATTTTTTATCGAACCGACTTGAATACACTCAATTTTGATCGATCTTACTCAAATTATATCAATTTTCATCAATTTCACTCGATTTCACTTAGATTCATTGAATTTTATTCAATCTCAATCAAACTCATTTATTTTTTTATCGATCTAACAAATCTAACGATATCAAACTATGATCTATATGCACTCGTCTAGATGTTTCGAAGTTCCACTCTAATGTGGTACATGACCAAGCATAATATAACAAGTTGTTATCTTCCCTAATGTAAATGACGTTATTGATGGCTCGATTTGGATATGTAACAGGGTCCGGAAGCTAAAATCATCCATGTAGGCTCCGACTACTATGATATTTTGTTGGATGATGTGAGACCGGTGGATATATATTGAGGGGAATTTAGAGATATATTAAAGAAAATTGAATGATCTTCCTCTAATTATATCAATATACATCAATTTCGATTGATTTCACTCGGATTCATTGAATTTTATTCAATCTCAATCAAACTCAGTCATTTTTCATCGATCTCACTTGAGTTACTCAATATTCACAAGATTTAATCAATCAATATAATCTTCGTCTCCAATTTCTTTTTGATCCAAAACCTGTAATACAAAGAAAAATACCCAAAAATATAAAATTGAACAAATAAAAATAAAAATCTAATTAAACTATCTAAACTAAGAAAAAAAACAAATCTAAAAACAAGTCCCCGACAGCGGCGCAAAAAACTTGATCGTTTCAGAAAAGTGGTAAAAATAGTTCGTTCGCTGAAACTTGTGAAGATTCGTTTTAGACCTAATTTTGATTTAGACTAGAAAATAAGTATAAAACTTTAACAATATTGGGAAGAACTGGAACTCAGGATTCCACCAAAATCACTTCTGAATGATTTCTACAATCATTCTTTATAATTATAGCTCTTTTATCGACTATGTTTCTTTGCCAAAAGTAGATTTCTAAAACATTAACTGTAAATCACAAGAATGGCTCATCAAAATCTCTTAAGTCCCAGCATACACCATCAAACAAAATCACAACTAATTAAGAAAAATCAAAAATCAATGCAAAAGTCATTAAGAATAAAAAATAGTTGACATTCATTCATGAAATATGGCTTCCTCCACTATCCCAGTGGTTGGGTTTAGCTCCTCATGATGTACACACTCTCAAAACAATTATTCACGGCTCAAAAGTGTGTAAAAAGAAGAAAAAATAATAACACATATGGTTCGCAACGGTGTAATGGCATTGCAGACAACTGTTTTCACCATTACAGAAGAGGAAGTGTTTAAGGTCAAGATAAACGTTGCAGATGCTAAGATATCCGTTGCAGATGGGTTGAAGAAACGGTTACAGCTAAAGATAAACGTTGCAAAGCTGAAGATAAACGTTGCAAAATGGTTGAAGAAACCGTTGCCTTTTCTCTGTTTTTCTTGTTCTTCAGCAGCAGCAGCAGAGAACTTTCCTGGAATGATTTTTCTTCTTCTGTTTAGCTTTCTGAGCTTGACCCAACCTCTCTCAATCTTTTCTGGACTTGATACAACCTTTTTCTACACCACAGTGGCTAGGAATCTCCAGGAAAATTCCTTCCTCTTTTTTCCCGGTCGAGCTCCCCCCTCCAATTTTTCTCGATCTATTCTCTTTTATAGGTCTTGGAAACCCTAAGAACTATTCCTTAATCGATAAGGAACCAATACTCCATCCTAATCCAACTCAAAATCCTCTTTTATCCAAATCAGGAAGTAATATGTTTTACCGGCAGTAACATTGATTTTCAGCCTGTTTTCTCGGCCTGTTACAATCAGAATTGACGTGTTTTACCTGTTTTAGTTATTTCTCAACTTAGGTAAGTCGAAATCAACTTTCAAATCCCTGAAAAATAGTTTCCAATTGAACTAGGATAACTTTCACGTAAAAGAATTCCTTCCCGCCTTTTTTATGTTTTTAAACTAATTAGGTTGGGTGCCTTCAACAAGATGCTGGGTGCCTTTAGTAATTTCTCTCGGGTGCCTTTAGTAATTTTTTGGGTGCCTTTATCACTTTTCGAGCCAATTTTTCCACAAAAGTTTAATTCCCAAAAATACCTACAAACACATAAAATACCATAATAAGTACAAAATTGAGCATTAACAAAATAGATAATTACGGATAATTCAGACACAAAAATGTGTCTATTAACTATCAAAGAACGTCCTATTTTCTCTGATGAACCTCCTGAATAGGATAAAATCTCGACTGAGACACAGGTACTTGTGAATGAGAAAATTTCCATAAACTACACATGCGACAGAGAAGTATGGGATCATAACACATTTATTGGCGACGACATATTTTCATTCTTAGTAGCTACTGAAATTGCCAATGATAATGATGGTATTGAACCACACTCTATAGAGTAATATCGACAAAGAGACGATTGGAAAAAATGGAAAGTGGCAATCCAAGCTGAATTTGATTCTCTCGCTAAACGCAATGTTTTTGGGCCAGCAATCCAAACACCAGAAATATGAATCATGTAGATTACAAATGGGTGTTTGTGAGAAAGCGTAACGAGAGAAATAAAGTCGTTCGATATAAAACATGACTAGTGGTAAAAGGTTTCCTGCAGAAACCATTGATTGACTATGAAAAGACATACTCCCCTGTTATGGATACAATTACCTTTCGATATTTGATAAGTCTGGCAGTCTCTGAAAGGTTTGACATGCATCTAGTGGACATGGTCACTGCGTTTCTACATGGCAAGCTAGATACAGATATTTACATGAAACTTCCGGAAGGATTCAGATTACCTGAAGGGAAACCACGTCATATGTATTCACTTAAAATAAATAGAGCTATATACGGACTAAAAAAATCCAGGCGAATATGGTATAATCGCCTCAGTGAATACTTAGTAAAAGAAGGATATATAAACAATCCATTTGCCCTTATGTGTTTATTAAAAAGACAGAATCTGGAATTGCAATAATATATATATATGTAGATGACATCAACTTGATTGGAACTCCTAATGAACTCTCCAAAGCAATTGAATGCTTAAAAAAAGAGTTCGAGATGAAAGATCTCGGTAAAACAAAAAAAATTCTTGGCCTACAACTTGAGCGTTATGAGAGTATAATTCTTTTCCACCAATCCACTTATACAGAGAAAATCTTGAAGCATTTCAAGATGAATGAAGTGTATACTAGCACCCCAATGGTTCTTAGATCTCTTGACCTTAAAAGAGATCTGTTTCGCCCTAAAGAGGAGCGTAAAGCACCCCTTGGTCCAGAAGTACCATACTTGAGTACAATTTGGGCCTTGTTATATATTTAACCCAATGTACTAGGCCTGACATTTCTTTTGCAGTAAATTTGCTAGCCATGTATAGTTCTACACCAACAAAACGACACTGGACAGGGGTAAAACAAATTTTTCGTTACCTTCGTGGTACTACTGACATGGGTTTGTTTTACTTGGAAGAGTGTTTAGCTTGTTCGCAGATAACATGATATACATATGCTGGATATCTATCAAACCCACACAAAGGAATCTCTCAAATATGGTACGTTTTTACCAGCGGTGGTACTGCAATTTCATGGCGTTCTTGTAACCAGAGCATGCCAGCTAATTCCTCAAATCACTCGGAAATAATTGATCTCCATGAATCCAGTAGAGAATGTGTGTGGCTGCGGTCATTAATCGAGCACATCAGAAGCTCTTGCGGTCTAAATTTTATGACCAGTGCTCTAACAACAATTTGTGAAGATAAGTCGGCGTGTATAACACAAATTAAAGAGAGCTACATCAAAGGTGATAGAACGAAGCAAATTTCACCAAAGTTATTTTATTCTCACCATCTCTAGAAGAATAACGAGATTGATATCCATATAATAAAATCATGTGAAAATTATGCCGATCTCTTCACCAAGTCTTTACCAACAAAAGTTTTCCGGAAGCTGGTTTATTGAATCAGAATGCGCCACATGTATAAGCAGACAAATTAACGGAGATTTTGGTCAGGGGGAGTTTTGGTTTTTGTACTTTAACATGTTGTACTCTTTATCATTCGACAAGGTTTTTTCCCATTGAGATTTCCTTGTCAAGGTTTTAACGAGGCAGCATATGCGTGTCCAACACTGTTTTAAGAATTTTGTTGTATTCTTTTTCCTTCGTACGGGTTTTGTCCCATTGGGTTTTACCGGCAAGGTTTTAACGAGGCAACGTCTTTAAAATGGTGGTCCAGGAGGGAGTGTTGTGTAAACACGTCATCCATATGTCCCACCATTTTCTCATCGAGAATAATCTTTGCTAGCACTTAAGTTTTATCAAAGATAAACATTATCCTAAAAACAGATAATGATGTATATGTATGTGTGTCATTTTCTTGTTTAACCTATCATGCAAACCAGCCTATAAATAGGCTATATATGTTTTCATTTGGTAGTTGCGAGAAATCCCACAACACACCCATGAACAATCCTAAAGCTAAGAACATGATCAAACATCACAATTAAAAAACTAAATGCTAGAATGTAAAGTAGACGCGAGGTTTTAACGTGGTTCGATCAATGCGATCTAAATCCACGAGATTGGGTTTCACTATGATTGGGTATGTTTACATGAATTCCATAAATGGAGACTCTAAAGAGCTTGAGATCTAAAATGTGGTGGCGGAGAAGATAATAATAAAAATGAAGCCAGCTCCCTCTAAAACCTAATACATTTCTTTATATAGTAGAGAGTAGAAGCAAAATTACATAAAGTCCTTAGTTTACAAACGAAGTTATGATGTCTAGTTAAGGTGTAGACGATTCCATAGATGCCAAGTCGCTTCGGCTCTAATCTTGTGCTACGTGTTGAGTAGGATTTATGCCCTCACATTTTGCCTCTTTTTTCTTGAGTATTGTTCGAAGAAGAATCCTTAAGAAAAAATCCATCCTGGCGTAGTTTCTGTGGCGAGACCCGTGGCGGTGGAACGACTTCGATTTGGACTTGGAGTTTGATTTGGTGTTGTTCGGGTGTAAAAATACATGGCTCCACTCTGATATGTACTACTAATATTAAAGAACTTTGAAACTGTGATGGGCTGACTCATTATTCGACAAACTTCGTTGGGCTGAAGCAAGTTGGGCCTCTATTGGTCATAGGCAACGATGCTTCGGTTATCCAGATCATATGCTTAACTGCTGATTATAAAGATGAGATAATTGGCGAAGTGGATTTTGCTTTGCCTGATGAACTTCATAGGCACTGTGATGGCTCGGGAACGCCTTGGTTTGGATTTTTGCCTCAGTTCTTCTGCGAAGTATCGATGCATCTGCTCTCACTAGATGATATCCTTTCTATGAATAAGTATTAGAAATCCGAAGTATAAGAAATATCAATCCTTGAAGAAATATTCTTTATAAGAAGTATGAAGTATACGAACTAAGATGTATCGTCCTTGAAGTATAAGAAGTATTCATTCCTGAATAAGAATCCTTGAAGCGATATAGCTCTCAATATGGAGTATATTTTCTTGGGTACCTACAACTTATAAAGACAAGCCACAATTGCCAAAACCTTAAGAAATAAACATTTATAAAGATAAGCTATTTGACTATATGAACTTACTGTAAAATCATGAAGGAGATAATAAATTCAATAAAATGTATTGTTAAAACAAATGATACTTAGCTTGTATTCTCATGGAGTAATATCCCGACTTCGCTGAAGCTTTAAATACAATCTTTGTTCTTTTACCATGCTCTGAAGTGCTTATAAGGTTATATTCGCTGTGTAACATGAATCACAGAAGAATATTCGAATTTCAAGTTTTCCTAACAATAGCTAGGTCATCATTTTTTTTTTTTGATATCTCATTTCTTCATTTTTCCTTCGTGAGGTCTTATTTTTGTCTTTATACGCATTCTTGATAGCCATTTACTTCGTCAGCGAAATAAGCGAGCCTAAATACTCCCGCGAGCAATAGCCTCTCAAACCTCGCCTTATTAGGCTACTTCAGCTCCTTAGAGGAGGGTGTCATCCTTTTATGTTCCCCCTGACTGCCCGTTCAAGGAAGCTTACTTCTGGTTGCTACTACCTAGCTCCTCCCATCCCGTTATGCAACAACCAGTTTGTTTTCGTGGACCACTTATTCCTTCGCTGATTTGGCTTAGGGTACGAGGTCCACACCCTAGGAGGGGTGTCTTGGGGACTAGGCATAAACCATCAAGCACTTGGCCATATGGAAATGGTCGGTCACGCTTGAAACGTTTCGGACACCCATGCTTCAACCGTGTACCTCGACGCCTCTTGCATGGTATATACCTTCTGTCTAATGTCTTTCGCAAGGCCATGATACGGCGATAAGCGGCGAACCACAACCCGACGATATTCAGTAAAATTTTTAGGTCTTAAATGCCTCTTGCCTTTGACGGACGAGGTCTTATCGGCCTCCTAATGAGGTCTTAACCGCCCCCTCGTAGGTATTACTCAGTGTGCCTCTTAAATTTTTTGACGAAAGATCCTAGAACCTCACCATATAATGTGTCACAGGTCTTATAATTTACCTCTTGCCTCTTGGGCGAATAGTAGGTCTGTTTTGACTGCCCTCGACTCGTAGGCGGCTTTCGTATCACATTATATGGGGTTCTAGCCTGTAATGCAGGGTTTTTTAGGTATTAATTGCCTCTTAATGAGGTTTTAGATGCCTCTTTCCTCAATCGGACGAATATTTCTATGTTGCATATTTGGCAGATAATTGTCATTCAAAAGTTGAATTATTGTAGCGAAGGAATTGATTATTACTGAAGTTATCAGTTTCTCTTCGCACCATTAATTGTCAGAAATCTTTCAAATCACCAAAATGCTAGACCTTGTCCATATGTTTCTTGTTCCTCGAGGCGAAAGCTTATACGGCTTCTGAAGTCCTGCAAAATAAAATTTGAACAGTAACATTAGTCTAAATTTAGTATTTTGCATCTGAATTCCATACAGCAGCGAACTGGCATTTGGATTTAATATCTTTTGATCCTTGGCTCTGTCCGGGACTTCAAGAATGGTGGACGCTGTAAGGTTTCAATTCTTGTTCATCTGTTTATTGTTTGTCTTGCACATAAATTGTTTCTGTCGCCCAAGTTGCATAAGTCTCGGCAGGCGGCATCAATTTCTTAGTTGTTTGGTACAGAGCTATGTTCCTCTTCGAGTTCTTTTCTTCGCTGGCAGTTCAAATTTGGCATTCTGACATCATTTGTTTATCAATCACGGTTCCAGGACGAGCTTATGTACCTTCCACTTATGATCCAAGTGAGTGGGAGTTGTAAAAACATAAGTACTTTTTCAATTATGTTATTGTATCTACCTTGCTCATGATATATTTTTTTGGCTAAGTCCCATTATATTAAAGAAAAAAAATAGGCTACAAAAAGAGAGAGCTAATAGGTTCCTAAAAAATAAAGAATGCAAAAAAACTACTTATCAGTCCTCACAAGACGCTAAAGAACTCAAAATACACGCACAGCGTGACCTATGAAGCTTGCTTCACTTGGCTTGGCAAGAAATCCTTAATTTTGGCATTGGGCAGTCGATGAATGACCACTCCCTTACAAATACTTATTTGTAGAAATGCAAGTATTGTATATATAGGGAGGGGACGTTGGATGAAAAATGAAAGCTACGCCTAGCTTGGCTTTGCCGAGAATGCCGTTGACGCTTACCAAAAGAGGCTTCATTTTCGTCTTTGAAGGTGATGCATACGCTAAATAACTCAAAATACACGCAAAACGTGATCATCTGTAGCTTGCTTCGCTTGGCTTTGGCAAGAAATCTTCAATTGTGGCTTTGGGCAGTCGATGAATGACCATTCCCTTACAAATATTTTTTTGTTGAATTCCAAGTATTGTATATATAGGGAGGGGACGTTGGATGAAAAATGAAAGCTTCACTTGTCTAGGCTGTGACGCTAAACTGACTAAGGAAGCTTCATTTTTGGCTTCAAATGAAGCTTGCTTCACTTGGCTTTGGCAAGAAAACTTCAAATCTGGCTTTGGCAGTCGATGAATGACCATTCCCTTACAAATATCTATTTGCAGGAATGCGAAAAAGATATATATAGGGAGGGATCGTTGTATGAAATATGAAAGCTTCACGAGGCTCGGCTTGACCCTTACCCTATGACGCGTGGAAGAAATAATGCCAATAGCTAAATGAAACGATAATACATCTTGTTGGGCACTTCAATTAGATTAAGGAAGCTTGGCCTACCCACATAGGTCTCTCTTTCCCCATAATTCAAAAGACAACCCCGCTTTGCCATATTGTCCGCTGCAAAATTAATCTCTCGATAAGCATGATCAAATATCACCACAGAATACCTTGCCTTGGCTGCTAACCATCTATTCTGCATGAACCATGGCACCGCATCCCTTGTGAAAGCCATAATTGCACTAATTGAGTCGGACCTGATTAGAATACACGTGTAATTCCATTGCTCGGCCCACTCTAGTCTATAAAGAATCGCATGTAGCTTAGCTATATAGTTGGATGCAAATCCAAGCCCAATCGAAATAGCTCCAATAACACCTTCGATATTATCTCTGGCCACTACTCCCGCCCTGGATGGGACCGGATTCCCCAACGAAGCCCCATCACAGAATATAAGGATTTCCCCTAAATCCGGAGGCCTCCAAGCACATCCAATTGGAACTGCAAACTTGACGGAACGAAAAGCTACTTTGAAATACCTTAGAATGCGTAAGTCATAAAAAGTATTGTGCATGTGTCCCTTCATGCGCATAGAATTCTCGTTAATGTGTTGATAAATTCGCATTTTGAACTGAGTCCAGTTTATCTTCGCCCCCTCAAACACCATCTTATTGCGGAGATTCCATAGTTCCGCACGCATGGCCAAGTTAGCCACAATCCATAAGTCCCTACTACTCCTCCCTTTTGACACGGCATATGAAGCAACAAGGTCATAATCTGGGGCCATTTGAAAGATTTCAGCTAACCACTTCCAGCCTCTCCTAGCGAAAGAGTAGCTCCAAGTAATATGAAACATTGATTCCTCTTCAGCCTTGCAGAAAGAACATGTAGCACACATCGGAACACTAAACATGCTAGCTATCTTATCAAGAGTAGCGCAACAATCAATATTGATTACCTTCCAGGCTTGAGCAGCAAGTGCAGGATGAACAATTGTTCTCCAAATAATGTTTGCTTCTCGGTTAATAGGACGGACAGTTCTTATCAAATGTCTCGTAGAACGGACAGTGAAGTTACCCCTCTGTTCCAAGACCCAAACTCTTCTATTAGTCTCATTACTTGGAATAGGTAGTGAAAGCAAATCTACTCCAGCTTCCAGCATTCTATCTGTAATGCTTGAAGGAATATTCCAAGACCCATCGCTTATTAGGTGCGCTACCTTAGAGGAAAACTCATTCCTCTTTTCCTGTGGAATACTCAAAGAGAGAGCTAAACTATTGCGACCACACTAGTTATCAAAGAAAACTGAAGTTTACTCACCATTACCGATCATGCATCGAGTGTTGGCTTCAACTTCATTATAAATCCATCTAATTCTAGGCATAATGGAGGACTTAAAGCCATAATCTATCAGTTCCCCATTGACCTTAAAGAACTTGGCACGTAAGAATTTCGCCCATTTCTTATCAGAATTCTTGATATTCCACCAAAGCTTCATCAACATTGCCTTGTTCATTACCTCCATCCTTGGGATAGATAAACCCCCTTCACTCAAAGGGCGACAAAGGGTATCATAAGCTACCACCATTTTACGCCTCACTTTTGAATCTATTGTCCAAATAAAATTACGTATAGCTCGTTCGCAATCTGCGATGGTCCTAAGAGGCTATTTATAAACTGACATTGAATGAATAGCGAAGATGGAGATAACTGATCTTACAAGAACCAATCTAGCTTGAAATGAAAGTAAAGTACCGACCCAACCAGCTAACTTGTCCATGATTTTCTCTACTACGGGCCGTACATGAGCATACCTGACCGTAGGGCTGTCAATATACATCCGAATTCCGAAATCCGTTTTCGACAATCCGATGTCTTATAGGATTTTATCCGATTTATCGGATTTCGGATCCGGAATCGGAATTACTATCGGATTTTACCTCCTTAGGCTAACGGAACCGGATTAGGCAATATCCGGGAGGTTAATGTCCGACATCCGATAACCCAGGGGTGTACTTGTAATTTCCTACCCCTAATACATTTGCACCTTTCCTCTTTCGTCTATCTTCACAGAGATACAAGTCGATTAGAGATAGTGAAGAGAAACTGCCCCCTTTCCCCACTGATCTAATCTTTTCCTTCATCTAATCTTCAACTAGGTTTATTGTGAAATCACCTTCTACTCGGGATATATTATTCATTATTGTGATCAAGGTAATTTATTTCTTCTTTGTTTCGTGATTTGGGATGTTTTTTGTACCTGAGTGTGAAGATTTTCTAGGTTTCGATTTGTGGATGTGTTAATTTTTAGGTTTCAGTATCTGGGTGTGATGATTTGTTGATTTTTGGACATCTTTGATTTCGTTTGCTTTTGGTTATCAACATAAATTTATTGTGGTTTTCACTTATCAGTACTACACTATGCTGTCACTAAAATCAAACATTTCTGCCATCAGTACTGCACTATGATTCACTTGCATAAAGTTTACAGAGAATCAGAACATTGAACCTTTTACGGGATACAAGTAGTTATTGTGTTTAGGGTATTAGTAACTAGTCAATTAGCATACACGATGTCCTTGCAAGAGGTATCCATAAGCCAACATTTATTAAACCTGTTTGGTATTTTAACTGGATTAGCATTCCTGGAAGTACTGAAAACTATAGGACTGTGATCACTGGCAATGGGAGCTAGATGATAAACATGGGATTAAGGATACAATCTGAACTATTTATCATCTCCTAAAAATTTGTCTAATCTTTCTTGAATAAGTCCCAGTCCATGTCTTTTATTAGTCCAGGGGAATTGGTTACCAGAAAAGCATACATCTTGAATACCTAGAGTGTTAATAAAATCTCTAGCAGTTTCTAAAGTGTTAATAAAATCTTTGGAATGGTGATTATTTCACATGAATTTAGTGTTTAGAGAAAAGGGTTTTCTGGTTAATCAATTTTTTTCTCTTTTATTTGTCAAAGGTTGGATTTTTTTTTGTTTGTTGAGTACATAGATGAGTGATATTGGGGAATACAAAATTATCTATTGGAATTGCTTGTTAGGTTGAGATTTGCCAACAACAGCTGCTTTGGTTTTTTACGTGTTCTGTCTTGCTTGTTAGGGTCATCTAATACTTGGTTCTTTTTTTTTTCAGAATGTCTCAAAGAGAATCAATCAAGTTGGAACCCCAAGCTGCAGTCAACCAAATTGTTCACAACAAGAACTAGGAGAACAAAGTGTTGGATGTTCAACAACTGCTTCAACACCTTATAGTAAGAGACCAGCAGTTGAAGCAGAAGAAGATGATCCAATTATTGTTGCTGCAATAAAAAAATTGCGAACAACAAGGTCACTGGTATGGGATGAATTTACTAGGAACGTTAGTAAAAGGCTTGTAAAAGGGAAGGTGGATGAGTATGAGGCTGTCATTGAAGGTAAATGTCATCATTGTGGAAAGGTAATTGAAGCATGTAGTGAAAAAGGAACTAGCCGCTTGTCTGCTCATCTAAAAATCTGCCCCAAGAAAGAAGAAAACAAGCCAGGACAGATGAAGATTTCTACAGCAATGAAAAAAACAGGTAACCAAGCAACTAAAATAGTTAATTGGAAGTATGATCCAAATGTTACTAGGTTATGCATTATTAAAATGATTGCTAAGCATGATTACCCTCTTAACATGGTTGAGCATTTCTACTTTAGAGAGTTTTGTAAGTCTTTGAACCCTGCTGGTAAAATACCATCTAGGAATACAACTAGATCAGATCTAATGAGGTTTTATGTTGAAATGAAAGCTGAATTGCAACTACAATTGGATAATTTGACTTCCAAATGTAGTCTTACAACTGATATGTGGACTGCCAAACATACTAAAGATGGTTATTGCTGTGTGACATGCCATTTTGTAGATGATAAGTGGAATTTGCAGAAGAAAACCTTAGATTACATTGTAGTCCCATCACCACATACCGGAGATGCTCTCTCAGATTTTATCAAAACTTGCACTTTGGAATGGAACATAGATAGGAAATTTTTTGCTTTAACTGCTGATAATGCTAATGCTAATGGCGTTATGATGAGAAATCTGATTAGTTGGCTAGATGGTAAGAATTGTATATTGCTTGAAGGAAAAATGTTTCACATGAGGTGTAGCAAACACATACTACATTTGTTTGTATTGTATGGCATGAAAGTAGCTGCAGAGTTTATAGAGGGTATTAGAGGGTGTATTAAATATGTTAAGTCTTCACAAGCTAGGAAAGAGAAGTTTGAAACAGCATTGGCACAATGTAGATTGTCTGGAAAGTCAGTTAGTTTAGATGTGGACACAAGGTGGAACTCCACTTTTCTAATGCTTAAGAATGCAATTGCACTTCAAGAAGGTTTTGAAAGACTAAATGAGTTTGATCTTGATTTCAATTTTCTTCCATCTAGACAGCAGTGGGAACAAGGAAAAGTAATTTGTAAATGTTTAGAGGTTTTTAATGATATTTCAAATAAGTTTGCAGGGATTAAGTATCCAACAGCAAACTTGTATTATAATGGGGTGTATGAAGTTAACAAATGCATCAAAAGTTGGGAAGATAGTTCTTTTGTCTATATCAAAAAAATGGGGTTAAAAATGAGAGAAAAGTTTAATGCATATTGGAGTGACTGCAATTTGGTTATGAGCATTGGAGTGGTTTTAGATCCAAGGTACAAGGCAAAATGGGTAAAGTACACATATAAGAAATTGTATGGAATTGATAACTATGGAGATGAGTATGAGAAATTCAAAACAGACTTGAGCCAACTTTTCAATGCATATGAATCTGAAAGCAGCACTGCACCTCCTGATTTCTTTGGCAACTCTGTCTCTACCATGGATGTAAGCAGCTCAGGTACAAGTACAACTAACCCAGATTATGCTGAGTTTATGATGGAAAATGATGAAGATGGTATTCAGAAGTCTGAGTTGGAGAAGTACTTAGAAGAACCAATTCTTCCATCTCTGTCACCCCAAGATGAGTTTAACTTTGATATATTGAGTTGGTGGAAGCTAAATGCCCCTAAGTACCCAACTCTCGCAAAGATCGCAAGAGATGTTTTGGCTGTTCCAGTGACTAGTGTGGCATCAGAATCCATGTTTAGTGATGGTGGTAGGGTTCTTACAACACATAGAACTTCATTAGATCCAGAATTAGTCCAAGCATTGCTTTGTCTAAGTGATTGGTTGCCAGACTTCTTTGATCCAGGTTAAAAAAAATTTCCTTTGCTTTATCCTCAATTTTTCATAGTTTCAATTGTTGTTCTTCTGATTTCTGATTGATTTTGAATATTTGTGTACTAATGCAGATATGGAAATTGAAGACTGAAGTTGATGCAACAACATGCAAGCAGCCAAGCAAGAGCACTAGCAGTCTGCCATTGCCTTTATTTCTTTTGCTGCATGTTATTTGTTTGTGACTTTTTATGGGTTGTCTTTGTATTTTCTTTTCATGTGTGAGACTGAGAGACTGAACTGAACTCTGTTTTACAACATTTTGAATGTGTATGAAGTCAGAAGAAGTCATTTTAACTTTGTTTGTTTTTGTTTTTTTACCCAGAATTCAGATTTTATCGGAAAAATCCGAATTTCCGATAAGTTAACCTTAACCTTATCGGATTGGTTTTTTTAGAATCCGTCGGATTTTATCGGATTTCGGAATTCCGATAACCCTTAACCTTAACCTTATCGGTATTGTCAAAATCCGACGGATTTGTGTCCGTTGACAGCCCTACCTGACCGAGCCAGCCATAAGTTGAACCCCCAAATATCTATCAGGGAAGGTAGAAGGTTAAAAATTCCAAAATTTTGCAATGCGTCTCTGTCTTGCTTGTTTGCCTCCCCCAAAGTAAAACTTGCTCTTGGTTGTACTAACACCCTGCCCCGAAACAACTCCATAATTTGCTAGTAAGTCTCTCAAGTTGCGCATACTCTTCATATTGACCTTGCTAAAAATAAGGATGTCATCCGCAAAAAACATATGAGTTGGTGAAATTCCTTTCCGCTTAACCATGTAAGACATCTTACCCTGCTCAAACAACTTGCTAATATTCTGACTCAAGAAATCCTCAATAAGTAAAAAAATTAAAGTGGATAAAGGATCACCTTGCCTCAAACCTCGATTTATCTTGAAAAAACCCTCTGGATTTCCATTGATAAGAACTGAAATACGCGCAGAACTAAGGATGTTGCCTATCCAGGAACACCACCAATCTGAGAAGCCATAGAACTTGAAAACATAATCGATAAACTACCAACTTACGGTGTCGAATGCCTGAGTTATATCAAGTTTTAATCCCACATTACCAAACTTCATATCCACCTCTATTTCATTGATCATTTCAGAGGCTAAGCTAATGTTTTCATGGATATTTCTACCTTTCATAAACGCCACCTGCTCCTCAGAAATAAGCTTTTCAAGAACAACGCTAAGCCTACTATCCATAATCTTGGTAATAATTTTAAAGAATAAGTTACTTAAGCTAATTGGCCTGAAATTCCTAAGCTTATCAGCGCCCTTTTCCTTTGGAAGTAAGACAATCAAGCTAGAATTAAAACCATTAGGAATGTACTTACGTTTCCAGCAAGTCTGAATTGAGAGTACCAGATCCATTGCAATGATGTCCCAGAACTTTTGATAGAAAATTCCGGAGAAACCATCCGTTCCTGGCGCACTATCATCCCCTAGATCAAAGACTTCCTTCTTAATCTCTTCAACTTACGGAATTGCATCCATTGCGAGGCTTTCTGCAGCTGAAATTGACTCATGTTCATAGTTAAAGATTAGGGTATCAATCACCGTTCCTGCACCATTAAAGTTGTCCATATAGTATTGTAAGATATGATCGCGAATTTGAACTGGATCATCCATCCATGTACCTGCATCAGAAACAAGGTTAGAAATAAAACAGTTGTTTCTTCCCCTTCTAATACTATTATGGAAGAAGCTAGTGTTGCTTTCCCCATCCATTATCCAAGTAGCCCTCACCTTCTGCTTTAGCATGATAGCCAAATCAAGTCTTGCCTTCTCAACCTCACTATTGGCATCCGTTAACACTTCAAATTTCCTAAAGTCTTGTGGGTTCTCATCTGACTCCGCCTGAGCTATCTCCAACTTCAACTCAGCCTTCTTATCTTAACGTGAACATTGTGATAGACACATTTTAGTGTCTAAATTGCACCTTAATTTCTAGTGAGTTAGTATTCGATTTTGTGTCTATTACGTGTTTTTATGCTTTTGTAGGTACATTAGAAGAATAAAGATTTGTGGAAAAATTGGCTAAAAAAGTGTTCAAAGCACCCGGGAAAATGGATCAAGGCACCCACACTTTGGATTGGGGCACCCTTGGATCGGGATGAATTGGATCGGGCCAACTCAGCGGGTCAACTCGGCCCAGTCAACTCGGTCAAAGTCAGTTGACCGAGTCAAACCTTCATCGGGATAGTTTCATCGGCAGCAAACATCTGATTTTCAAATCAGATTTTCTTTGTGATTTCAGCGCAAAGTGGGAGTTACCCAATCTAATTCAAGGTTTGTACAATCGATTAGAAGC
>JAJJMC010007738.1:1503653-1579326 GCA_023531435.1 Papaver californicum
TGTGGTCAAGGCAACCACTATAAGGTGTGTTCTTACTTTGGCACTAAGTAGAAAATGGACAATCAAGCAGTTAGATGTGTCTAATGCTTTTTTGCATGGATACTTAGAAGAAACATTGTATATGGAGCAACCTCAGGGTTACATTTCTTCTGAATTTCCAACTCATGTGTGCCATTTGCACAAATCTTTATATGGCCTTAAGCAGGCTCCTAGGGCTTGGTACAACAGGTTTAGTGCTTTTTTACTAGACCAGGGATTCATTATGTCTACTTGTGATCATGCTTTGTTTATTTTTCATACAAAGACTGACATGATGTTGCTCCTTCTTTACATAGATGACATCATTTTTACTGGATCTTCTACTGCTTTGTTAACCAAGTTCATTACACTGTTGGGAAAAGAATTTAAAATGAAAGATCTGGGCTCTTTGAGTTACTTCTTGGGTATAGAGTGTATTCAATCTAAGACATCAGATGTATTTCTACTCACACAGCAAAAGTTGTTAGAGTATTAGTATCTGATTGCACATGTGTGGACTTGTATTTGGCATGCTTGGCATTAGGCTTATCTTAGCATAAGAACATTGCACATGTTAGCAATGTCAAGTTTGTTTTTTCTTTTTTTTTGTTTTCTTGCTTTATAAACCTCATTGTAAAGCTCATTGTGATGTGAACAAAAGAGTGCACAAATAATATCAAAAGCAGAATTCTTTCTTTCAAGTTTTCTTTACAAATCTTTCAATTTCTTCGCCCACGTCTTTTCTTGCTGTTAACACGGTTACCGGAGCTTAGTTCTCCACTGAAGTGGCATTCATTCATCCTTCGCTGTGCTTAGCTACTCTAACTTTTAAACAAGGCTCTCTCCATTTTGTGGCGCAAGATTGTTGCTCATGGTGGTTCCGTCGTGATTGCCCTGACCGAACTAGTTGAGATTTCAGCGAATTGACTTGATATGCCCAAGCTGCTTTACTACAAACTGGTTGCCCATGCTGCAACTTATACCCTTTTTATAGCTTTTCAGCCTCCTGCGATTTTGA
The DNA here is from genome assembly GCA_023531435.1 of Papaver californicum. Classification (NCBI taxonomy): domain Eukaryota; kingdom Viridiplantae; phylum Streptophyta; class Magnoliopsida; order Ranunculales; family Papaveraceae; genus Papaver; species Papaver californicum. The sequence continues at coordinate 1,504,690 of JAJJMC010007738.1, forward strand.
ATCAGATACAAACCCTTGTCTTCATATTGCACCAGAGCCATGAATACTTACTAATTGAAGTAGTCGAGCTGTCTTCATCTTGATCATTATGTGTTTTAACTCTTCCCCATATGCCTAATCTTGAAATGGGTGAGTTGATATGACACCAGCGTATTTATTTGGTTTGTTGGAATTCTGATCTTTGCAACAAGTTCGCAAGATATTCGCTTGTTTAAGCTTGAACTTCGTGAGAAGTTACTTCGCAAAAAAGTTTGCCTGCTCTTTTTTTTCACTCCGCAATAAGTTTACTTTGCTAGCTGATGACCCCTTCCTAGTTAATTCGCTGGAGATTCGCTGGCGGTTTCGAAGTAGTGACGAAGTAATGAAGCTTATGCGGTCTTAGCAAACTGACTTTCTTGCTTTGAGACTGGATTTCGCAAGAACTGAACTTTGCCAGAATTGAACCTCGCAAAAAGTTGATTGGTCTGAACTTGAACTTCGCAAATATTTTCACAAGCTACTTCGTCTGAACTTGAACTTGGTGAGAATTGAACTTCGCTGGCTTTGAGATTCGCAAGTTCTGAGTTCTATGTTTGAACTTTGGAGGTAATTTCTTCGCGTGAAATTGGCCTGTTATGGTGAAGTAATGATAGCTTATGAAGTCCCAGTACACTGACTTGATCTCGCCCATTCTGGATTAGATTTGTTCGAACAATAACTTCGCTGGAATTAGATTTATTTCGCAAGAAATTGGTTTTCTCTGCCCCACAAGTTGATTTGGCATGAACTATCTTACTTCGCCAATAACTTCGGAAGGGATATTCCTTTAAATTTTGGATTTTGTTTCAAAAGGTTCATTCTGAAGTGACCAAGTCTGGTATCTTCTGAGCACAAGTTACTTAATCTTTGTCTGCTAAGTGGTTGATCCTTATTTCATTTAGTTGTGGTGTTATTACATAAAGAACTTCGCAAGAAAATTAACAACAGTCTGGTTCGTTACGAACCATTACATGAAGAGGGTTTATACTGCTGCCTATCACAGAGCAGATGGTTTGCGAGGGATCATTAACAAAGAATCTTCGCTGTATTTGGCCTAATCTTCAGATTCATCTTGTTTTATCCTGCGAATCATATAACTCATAGAATCTTCAGTTATTCTTGGCTTCATCCACAAAATCTTCGCTACATATGTACTAATGAGCTTAGCTGTGATGCATTCCTGGAATCTCTTCCTTGTTCATGCGAATTAATGAGGAAATCAAGCTCGCTCTTGCTTCATTAATCGACTGAACCCATTCTCGCAAACCACTTGAAACTCAAATGGGTTCTCACCATTGTGCCTTCCATCAGCTGCGGCCATCTTTCAGCCTTGCCTCAGGTTCGAAAACTGGTTCAAACTACTCGATCCACCCTCATCTCATTTTTCACTTAAAAATCTGTCTTTTCGCCTTCTCCTCTTCGCAGCGAGGTCTTGACAAGATCCTTGACGAGAGTGCTTCGCTAATTATGTTGCTTGCAAATGTGATTTTTCAACTGGATTAATCCTCCCGAGCCAATGATGGTTGATGTTTTCTACGAACGAAACTGATTCCTTCATCGAAGATCTGATTTTGCTCTTTGGCCATGAAGTTTTCAACGAGACCGAACTATTTCTCCATTTCTTATTACTTCGCTGCAATCAACAATTCAATCAGGTAAGTAACCCAGAAGAACAAGAAGACCAAAATCATCTCAAAGTTTTGATGCTGCATATTTTCAAAATTAACCAAAGGGGTTTGTAGAACAAGACTTTCAACCATAAATCCACAGTTTAACTTGATTTTGGAATGAAAAATTTTAACAGAGAAATCAGATTTTTGTTGTAGAGTTTTTTAAAGTTTTTGTGAAGAACTTTTTCAAAAAATCTTAAATCAACTTCCAGATCTAAGTATTTGAGAACAGAATCAAAGAGAGAGAAAGGGATTTATCCTCTTTTGAACTAATTGCTGGTGGAGAATTTTTGAATACAGCAGCAGGTCCATTTCTCGCCTCCCTGTCCCTTCTTCACATCTTGCTGTCTGAAATTTTTAGTTCGCTTAATGAGATTTGTTATCTGAAATGTATTTCCTTAGACAAAAATCCCCTATTTGTCCCTCCAACTTATTAAACCAGTAGATCCATCCTCAGTGACTATCTTCGGTGAACTGATTCAAATCTTGGCATCTAATTATCTTTCACGAAACCAAAAGTTACTCAGCAAGTTTATAACGTATCCCTGTTTTTAGTGTCAAAATATAATTATAGAAAATCTCATAACACATCTAAAAACAACTTTAAAACTAAAAATATAATCAAACATCACGATTAAAAAACTAAATATTAAAATATAAAGTAGACGCGAGCTTTTAATGTTGTTCGATCAATACGATCTACATCTATGAGATTGGGTTTCACTATGATTAAGTATATTTACATAAATTCTATAAATGAAGGTTCTAAAGAGTTTGAGATCTAAAATACGGTGGTGGAAAAGATAACATAAAAAATGAAGCCAGCCTCCTTTAAAACCTAATAGATTTTCTTTATGTAGTAGATAGAGTAGAAATAAAATTACGTAAAAATCCTTAGCTTACAAACTAAGCTATGATGTCTGGTTAAGGTGTAGACGATATCATAGATATCAAATTGCTTTGGCTCTAATCTTATACCATGTGTTGAGTAGGATTTCTGTCCTCACACATTTTGACAATTTTACATGAATAACAACTCCGTTCCAGTAGTTTCTTTTGTACCGAGCCTTTATCATTAGGACATTAGCTTTGTGCGGATCCTGTAAATATATAAATACACTTATATACTAAGTACCTAAAGTAATAAGTAAAGTAGCTTAGTATTTGAGTACTAAAACATAAAAAGGAAGATATTTTTGATTGAATGAAGAAATGTGATTTAGCTATTTTTGAATCAGATAGAAAACTCTCTTATGTTACTTACAATCAATTGTATTTACCAAGTTCTTTTTATATGAACTGTTAACAATTTCTAACTAACCGACTAACTGATTGAGAGGGCACATGAATGATGCAGAGATAGACATCCTGGATAGTTGGTGGACTACATCCTGGAAGGACAGCTTGCTGATCATCACGTGGGTGGTGTGACAGTCATCATCAGTCATGTGTGTCATTATCCCCCCTCAAGCGCAAGGGTGTGGGAATGAGCTTGAGCTTGGATCGCAAGACACTGAATCTTGGTCCAGGAAGACTTTTGGTTAAAATGTCTGCCAACTGATCAATAGTATGCACATAGAAGACGTCCAATGTACGAGCCTGAACCATCTCTCGCACAAAATGATAATCGAGATGAACATGTTTCATACGAGAATGTTGCACCGGTCTGGAAGCCAAGATGATTGAACTGATGTTATCACATCCTATGCGTGGTACTCCTGTGGGATGAAAATGCAGATCTTGAAGAGGATAACACATCCAAACCAACTATGTTGCGGTATGGGCTAGAGTCCGGTACTCAGCTTCTGTACTGGACCTGGCTACCGTTGTTTGTTTTCTGGATGACCAAGACACTATATTGGAGCCCAAGAAGATGCAGTATCCACCATTTGAGATAAGATCATCAACAGAACCGGCCCAATCAGCATCTGAGAAGCCCGTGAGAGAGGTAGTACCCTTTGTAAATAGCAAACCATGGCTAAGAGTACCTTTTAAGTACTTGAGTGTACGCTTAGCAGCCTCCAGGTGAGAATTCCGTGGTGTATGCATGAACTGACAGACTAAGTTCACTGCATAAGAGATATTCGGACGCGTCCAAATTAAGTATTGGAGACCCCCCACCAATGACCGATACTCGGTTGGATTAGATACCACGATGCCCGAGTCTTTACCCAGTGAGATAGATATAGCTAGAGGAGTGTGGCATGGTTTACAACCTTCCATCTGATACTTAAGAAGTAAATCAACTGCATATTTGGCCTTTCAGAGAAATAATGAGTCTTCAGATCTTTTAACCTCCAGGCCCAGAAAGTAATGGACATTCCCCAAGTCCTTGATTGGAAATGAAACCTGTAGTTGTTGTATTACACAATTTAGATGATCTAATGAACTGCCCGTTAAGAGGATGTCATCTACAAAGACTAACGCTAAAGTAATACGCGAACCTTGGTGAACGAACAATGAAGTGTCGGCCTTGGATTGAACAAAATCTAGTTGAATCAGACTTGAACTCAACTTTTCATACCAGGCCTTGGGCGCTTGCTTAAGCCCATAAATAGCCTTATGCAAAAGACATACAACATTGGGCCTTGTTACATCAATGAAGCCTGGCGGCTGAGTCATATAGACTACTTCCTTTAGCTCACCATGTAGGAACGCATTAGATACATCAAGTTGATGAATCTTCCAATGAAACTGAACAACAAGAGATAGAATTACTCGTATAGTAGTTGGTTTAGCAACTGGGCTGAAAGTAGCTTCATAATCCAAGCCTGGTTTCTGATGAAAGCCCTTAGCCACTAATATGGGCTAATGTTTGGACATCGTTCCATCTGGGTTGTACTTTATTCGAAACACCCACTTGCAGCCCACTAAGTTGTCAATACCCTCTGGGTCCACTAAAGAACAAGTACCTGCATGCATAAGTACCTGGTACTCATTATGAGTTGCCACTCTCCAGACTGCTTCTTTATGGGCTGAACTAATACAAGTAGGAACATATGTGTATGTGCTCAGTAAAGCCATGTTAATTGGATATTTTGTGGACAAGTAAGTCTTGGGCCTTCGAATGCCAGCTTTTCCCCTTATTAGCATCCTATGATTGTTGTGAACATGAGTAGATGGGTCTGGCATGGTAGCAGCAGGAACTGATGTGTCTGGGGATAAAGTGTCAGATAATAGCTCAACAGGTACTGATGTAGACTGCTTAGTAGAATTAGAAGAAAGTAATGTTGTGTATGGGAAAGATATTTCATCAAAGGATACATGTCTAGATATAAAGACAGTTCCAGTAGTAGGGTCTAAGCATCTAGAACCTTTGTGTTGCAGGCTATACCCCATGAACACACAACATTTACTCCTTTGTTGCAATTTGTTAGTTGTATAAGGCCTCAACCATGGGAAGCAAGCACATCCAAAAACTTTCAAGAATGGATAATCAGGAGACTTCCCAAATAATTTATGATATGGAGACATGTATGCAATAGATCTTGTAGGTAGTCTGTTGTCAAGAAAATTGGATGTTTGGAGTGCATCAACCTAGAAAGATGTAGGTAAGCTAGATTGTGACAGAAGTGTCCTAGTGATATCAAACAAATGCCTGTGCTTTACCTCTTGCTCTGGAGTATGAGGACAAGTAAGTTCATGAGTAATACCTTTGGTTGTACAGAATTCCTTAAGAAAATTATTAAGAAATTCTCCTTCATTATCAGTTCTGATAGTGACAACATGAGTAGATAATAGCTTTTCTATTCTAGTCACAAAAGAGACAAAAGCATGTTTAAAAGCTGATTTTGTGGACAAAGAAAAAAGCCAGCAGTACTTTGTATATTCATCAATGATATTTGCAGAGTACAAAAAACCAGAGGCTGAAGCTATATGACAAGGACCCCAGAGGTCAATATGTAATAGCTGTAGAGGTTGTATAGCTAAAGAACTAGACAGCTTAAAGGGAAGTTTATGACTCCTACATAGTTTACAATCAAGGCATGAAAATGGCTTATTTAGTGGACTTGGCAAATGTAGAAGAGAACATTGTTTTTGCATTGTTTGGAAAGATGGATGTCCAAACCTCCTATGCAGAATTAGATTGTCACTTAGTGTAGATGCGAGAGCTTGTGGTGCTGGAAGAGCAGGAGAAAATGATATTGGGTATAGGCCATGCCTATGTGGACCTTGGAAAAGAAGTTTCCCAGACATCTGATCCTTCACATAGAAACCATTAGAGTCAAGAGTTAAGGAACAATGATTATTAGTAGTAAATTTGTGAATATATAGAAGATTATGAGATGCCTTTGGAACAACTAGAACATCATTAAGAACAAAAGAATGTGAATTAGCAAGCTTACTAGAGTGTCCCTGGTGAGTAATCAACATACATTCTCCACTGGCTGTTTGAATAGTCTGTGAACCATCATAAGCAGTAGCTTCCTGTAAGACTTTGCTGTCTGCAGTAATATGGTGAGTTGCACCACTATCAGCAAGCCATTCTTGTTCATCAAAAATATCTGCTGATGCAAGCATAGCACTTAGATTAGATGGTGGTTCCCTTCCTTGGGATGTGAAATTCAACCTTTGTGTACAAGTGGTTGCTATGTGCCCTGGATGATTGCAAATTTGACAAATAAGCTTGTCATTTTGAGAGGTACCCCTGCCAGCATTTTGTCTTTGAAAGATTGCAGGATTTGGAAATCTTTGCCCAAAATGAGAACCTCTTGATGAGTTCCTGTGATAGCCTCTAGAATTTGGGTATGAATTCCTTGAGTAAACTCTTCCATAGTTTGCTACAAATGCTTTAGCACTGTTATCTTCCTTTTGTTGCTTTCTCTCTTGGATTACTGTCTCCCCACTTTGCAAATTGTTGTGCAATTCAATACAAGAGACAGGTGGATTCATGTGCCTCATAGATGTAGCAAATGGGATGTATTCTTCATTAAGAGCTTTAAGAGTAATTACCACTAACTCTTTATCAGAGACAATCTCACCAGCAGCAGCCAACTGATCAGACAAATTCTTGATTTCATTTATAAGAGTAGAAATTATTTTGTTACCTTGCTTGATAGACAAAAGTTGTGTTCTTAGTTGTATGGAGTGGGTAGATGATGCTCTACCAAATCTTTCCTCTATATCACTCCATAGAGCAGCAAAAGAACTTGATCTTGAGAAGTAAGGTATCACAGAATTAGAAATGGTTGAATTTATCCACATTGTTATGGTGGAATCCTCATCCACCCAATCACTATAGAGTGGATTTTCAATCCCATCTTGATGATTCCTTTGATTTGTAAATTGCAGCGGACATGCATATGATCCATCCAAGAATCTTTTCGATCTGTGTTTCTGAATAATTGGATTCAACAAGTTTCTCAATGTTAAGTAATTATCCTCCTTCAATTTGAGATGAACAAAATTGGTTAGTTGGTTTAATGGGACCTTAGAAAGCAAATTGGAGGTTGAATTCTCCATTGATGATGTTGCTGAGAATGTTTCAATCATGAAGAATGAAGACTAATTTTAGAATAAGAGCTTGATTTCCAGAATCTTTTGTTGTAATCTTTTTTAACAAGATCTTGATTCCTGCTCTGATACCATGATTGAATGAAGAATTGTGATTTAGCTATTTTTGAATAAGAGAGAAAACTCTCTTATGAATCGTTACTTACAATCAATTGTATTTACCAAGTTCTTTTTATATGAATTGTTAACAATTTCTGACTAACCGACTGAGAGGGCAGGTGAATGATACAGAGATGGACAACCTGGATAGTTGGTGGAGTACAGCCTGGAAGGATAGCTTGCTGATCATCACATGGGTGGTGTGACAGTCATCATCAGTCATGTGTGTCATTAATTTTTACTACGGAATTCAATCTCGTGAATTTTTGTTTTTTTAAAGCATATGAAAGTATATTAAACTTAAAAATTGGATTACAAGTGGATAGGTTACGCCTATAAAATCATTACAATTTGGTTTGAAAAAGTAGGGACTACACATTCATTAACTGATGTTTGGAAGGATCCTTTTAAATTTTTTTCTGCGGCTTGATTCGTCTATCTAATAACTGCTTGGTTGCCTTCTCTTTAGATGCCGAGAATGTATAACTATGAAATTAGAATGGATTGTGGTAGGTTTTGTGATTATAATTTCGTGAATTGATCATGCTTAATACAGAAAAATATTTTAGACTGTAAATAACGGTTAGATTTCAATTCATAATTTTTCAATGCTAATATCTCTAGTAAACATTTTGGATCAGCATGATAACTCCATATATATATAAACCCTAACGCAAAAAAGTCCGGTCAATGCTTAAAAGTATACAGCTAGCACAATCACATTAATTACTTCCAGCCAGCAATGATCTACCATCGTAATCATAACTTTTGCTACCGGCAACGAACTTACCAAAGTTATCCTGATTGACTGATACAACCGAGTTAAAATACTACGTACAACGCACACACGTACGCATTAACAGAAAAAAAAACTACTTTCACAGAAAACGACAGTAAATGAGAAATTGAAACTCTCAAAAAATCCAAAATCTTCTTCCATAGAAATTCCCTCTCTTCCTGTCCATATTCATTTTACCCGCTTTTTCAGTCCCAAAAGCTTCTCTCTCCTCTCACCTCTCTGAGAGAAAAAAAATTCTTCTCCTCTGCACCTCGCAGTTTATTATTGTGGTGCGCACTTTAAGGATCATCATTTACCGTCTCTCTCCCGTCTCTTCACAGAGAAGAAGAAGAATCATTCTCTATTTTTTCATTCTTCTTCAATGGATTCGGCGACATTAGCAACAAAATCTTCGTCTTATTTCGGAAGGGTATCATCGAATAACAAAAACCCTAATCCATCTTCATTACTTCTTTTATGCATCAAAGATAAAGATAAGAAATATTCATTCAAATCATTGAAAACTTCCATTAGAAACCCTATTTCATCTTCAATGTCATGTTCAGTAGTAACTGAAACTTCGCTAGGAACATCAACATCTGGTGAAGATAACGGTAGTGAACTTGTTATTTCGACATTGGAAAGACTTGTGAATGAATTTGAAACGATTACCGAACCAATTGATAAAGTTAAACGTATTTTACATTACGCGAATCTACTACCTCGATTTGAGGATTCTGATCGAGTAATTGAGAACAGAGTTATGGGATGTACTGCACAAGTATGGTTAGTAACAAAAATGGATGAATATGGAAAGATGAGGTTTTATGCTGATAGTGATTCTGAGATTACAAAAGGGTTTTGTTCTTGTTTGATTATGTTATTGGACGGGGCTTTGCCTGAGGGAGTATTGAAATTGAGAACAGAAGATTTGTTTGCTTTAAATGTAGGATTGTCGACGAGTAAGTCACAATCCAGAGTTAATACATGGCATAATGTATTGATTAGCATGCAGAAGAAAACTAAGCGTTTGGTTGCTGAAAGACAAGGGAAACCTCCACTTGAGCCTTTTCCTTCACTTGTTATTACTGCTGATGATATTCACCCTAAAGGAAGCTATGCTGAATCTCAGGTTATCAACTACTATTTGTTATCCTTGTTTTCTATATGCTGAAAGTCATAATCTGATTGAATTTTGACTGCTTTTTGGCTTTTTATTAAAAAAAGAAAAATGTGTAAATGAGTTCTGTTTTCAATTAATGAGGTTTGAATTATTTTTGTTATTAGTATTTCTAATATGCAATCTTGTGTATGTGTGTGTGTGTGTGCGCGAGTGCGAGTTTCCATGTGGTTCATCTAAGTCTTGTTTTAGTGTGAGCTCATGCATTAGATTGGAATTGAAATTGGTTGATTAACTCGAGTTCTGTTGGGTGCTAGGCGAACCATCTTGGGAATGTGAACTATGTGTCTCATGCATCTCGAGGTTTTTGTGGTTATGCCCTCGTGTTTGTATCTTGTAAATCATTAATTGCACATGAAGTCCTGTTGTGCACAGAACTTTTATTATGTTATTTATTTAGCTACAAGTGATTGGCTTTCAACTAGAAATGGCTAAGTTTTATTGATCTGTAAATCAAATACAGAACACATCTCCATTATGAAATAACTATAGATTACTTTCTGCAACTAAACTTAGGTCTATGCCTTTCCTGAATATTTCTGATTAGCTTATAGGCAACAGGAACACTAAAAACAAAATGATAAAGAAGAAAACTTGAAAATGCTACTCAATATGAGCAACCAAATTTTAGTTAGGAGTATCTTCTTATATTTGTTAACTTTTGTGATTGAGATTGGAGTTATAGTTATATTTTCTTGGTAAAATGATTAAGTATATTGTTCTCTGACTTTGATCATACATGTGCATTAGTAACCAATTGGATTCCTTGACTACATTTTTTACTTTGCTTGCGCAAGTTTGAAGTTTCAAATTGAATTATTTTAACCATTTCATGTAACCAAATCCTGGCAAAATCAGAACCCTAAATTCCATTGTAGTGTAATTTCAGGCGAAGTTCTTGTTCCCTGACGAATTAAAGGTTACAGAACTAGTCAATGTGCTAAAGGAGAAGAAAATTGGTGTCGCGGCACATTTTTATATGGACCCAGAGGTTCAAGGCATCTTAACCATGGCGCAGCAGAAGTGGCCTCACATATATATCTCCGACTCCTTGGTTATGGCAGATATGGCTGTTAAGATGGCAAAAGATGGATGCCAATATATCACAGTTCTGGGTGTAGATTTTATGTCAGAGAATGTACGAGCAATTCTTGATCAGGCTGGGTTTGAGAAGGTATTCTCTCGCCACAAATATGAGTGTCTTTCTGATTATGACATATGCATATGGTTGTGATAAGCAAATTTCGGAGACATGTATATCTTTATACGAAAAATCCATAGATGTTTAGGAATTGCATGGCCTAATCTTCTACCAAAATTGTTGATATGATGACTATTGAAACTATTTTTAGCATGGTGATTTTTTCATTCATTTTTGTTGCCCATCTTCTTCATGTTTTGCAAAGGTGTTCTAGCTTTTTCCAGGGCAAGGTGAAGCTAGTTTGTAGTAACTAATTGATCCTCCTTTCTTGGTCGGATGATCAAGTCCTTGCTCACTTGTCAAATTTTGTGGGAAATCTAGAAATTCGTTGGGGAAAGCTGGACTTATATCTTCATTGGCATTTATATCATTACACTACTGCAACTTTAACCAATCTTCAGAAGAACATTAGTATATATATATATCCGCAAACTTACACCTACTTCATGGATGGATATCCAAATCCGTTATAACAGGGACTTGAAGAAGCATATTTGTTCATTAAATACCTGTCAGTATATTGATTTTAAGAAACATAATGTTCAACTACAACCGAGAAATGGTTCCTTGTTTCCTTTGCCAAATGACAGAAGCCTATCTTTTTTGGTGGTTATTATGCATCACCGTAACTGTCACAAGATATATGCAGGTTGGTGTATACAGAATGTCCGATGAGATAATTGGTTGCTCTTTGGCCGATGCTGCAGCAAGTCCTACGTATACCAGTTATCTTGAGGCAGCTTCGAAGTCCCTTCCTTCTTTGCACGTGGTCTACATAAATACATCATTAGAAACAAAGGCACGGGCCCATGAACTTGTACCCACAATTACCTGCACTTCATCCAATGTTGTGAATACCATTCTGCAGGTTGGTTGTCTTTCTGCTCTTTTGGAGTTACTTTTGTTTTGTTTATGATAACATGACTATGCTATTTTATTCACTATAAGATATGAAACTTTTTCAATTGTGTAAATTTGCGATTTATCAGGCATTTTCCCAGGTACCAGATTTGAACATATGGTATGGTCCTGATTCCTACATGGGGGCAAATATAGCGGAATTGTTTCAGCAGATGGCTAACATGACAAATGAAGAGATCACATTGGTACATGCAAAACACGATAGGGAGTCCATAAGATCTTTTTGTTACCCCGGTTGCATTATTATCAGGTGTTCTCATTTATTATTTATTATATAGCCAATGCAGGTTTATAATCTACCATTCAAGCTTTACCTTAGCTCGTTATAATTTTGCCTGTGTAAATTACCTTAGTTTTACTTGTGAATTCGTGGTTGCGCTTTCCATTGGGTTTCTTACATTTGTTTTGAATTTTCTTCTATATTAGGATGGAGCATGTATTGTGCATGACATTTTTGGGAATGAAGTTGTGAATAGAATACAAGAATTGTATGCTGATGCATACCTAACAGCACATTTTGAAGTTCCAGGAGAAATGTTCACCCTAGCAATGGAAGCCAAGAGAAGAGGAATGGGGGTGGTGGGTTCTACCCAAAACATATTAGATTTTATCCAACAGAGGGTTCAGGAAGCTTTGGACAGGAACCTTGACGAGCACCTGCAGTTTGTCTTAGGAACGGAAACAGGGATGGCAACGTCAATTGTTGCCGCAGTGCGTAAACTATTGGGCTCTGTGATTTCAACTCCTGGAAGAGCAACAATCAACGTTGAAATCATATTTCCAGTCTGTTCAGACTCAGTATCAAGAACCTCTGAAAATGTGTCTGATGGACAACATTCTGCTGAACTAAATGGTATCAGTGAACTCTCAATTATTCCTGGAGTAGCAACAGGGGAAGGGTGTTCCATCCATGGAGGTTGTGCTTCCTGCCCGTACATGAAGGTGAGAATTTTTGAGTCCGTATGCCTTGTAAACTTGGTAATTGTGACTTTTGCAATGTGTTTAGTAGTATGACAACCTGCTCTCACGATTTTTTCGTCTTTTGTTATTTTGTCTGCCAGATGAATACCTTGAACTCGCTCCTAAGAGTATGCCAGCACTTACCAAATGAGAAAAGTATCATTTCATCATATGAAGCAGGAAGATTCGACTTCCGAACCCCACTAGGAAATTCAGTTGCCGATGTTGGGTGTGAGCCAATTTTACATATGCGAGATTTCCAGGTCAGTTTTATTTTATATTTCTATGTTTAAGACTGTTTGAGTTCTTAATCTCAACTGTGTAAACTGGTATAAACTTTCCAGGCAACGGGAAAATTGCCGGGGAAGCTAGTTGATCATATCCTTGATGCTGCAAGTAAGAAGAGATAATCTCTTAGTTAAATTGCAATTTCAAAGGTCGAATGTAAACAAGCCCTCTACTGTGCGAGCATTATTACTTTGGCTGGTTTATGTGCTTGACAACAATCTTTAGACGCCATAAGCAAATAGAATATTGCTCCTCCACTTTTGCTTCTGTTTCTTTCTTTTGATTCTTATCCCCTTTCACTATCAATTTTGTTTTGCTTCGGTTGATGTAGAGCGCATGTTATTTATACAAAAAGAAAAGATAAGAACTGAAAATGAAGTGATTATACACTAGCCATCCTGATTCTTGACTTGTCCAGAAAAAACTAAAATAAATATTTCATGGATTTTATTGTTTATATAGTATTTCCTGCTCTCATAAAAGAGATGATTTTATCTTTTTTGGGGTCTATACGATACCGGGCAAGTATTTGTTTCCTTTGGCTTACTATGCTTCAAGGACTAAGGAGTTTGTGGTGGTAAGCATGTATGAAGTGGTTGATGATGGCTTGAGATGGAGGTTTATGTCTAGACAAAGATACTATCAAACCGTTTCAAGTAAAGTTTTATCCATATCAAATCTTCTTTCTTCCATCTCTATTCAAGAAGGCGTCCCGGATACCCGTCTTTGGGTCGGAAATGATCATGGTCATTACACGGTGAAGGATGGTATTAGGAATGAAGAAGATCAAAGTGAGTCTACTTTTCCAACCAACGTCATATGGAACCGTAAATACCCTCACAAAATCAATTTTTTTCTTTGGCTACTCTTTCATGAAAGAATAATGACAAAGGATAAATTATGAAGAAGGGGTATGGATGTTTCTAGCTTATGTTGCTTTTGTGGCGAAGAGGACGAAATAGCTCGCATCTATTTTATGATTGTTGGAGGACCCGGAGAATTTGGGATTACTTTGCAGAAGGCTTTAGTAGTCGTTGAACTTATAACTCGAATGTCACCACGAATGTTAAATCTTGGAGCTTTAATTGGGGAGACGAAAGACTTAGCCGAATATGGAACAACATATCGGTCGCAATATGGTGGTGCATATGGAAAGAGCGTAACGCAAGAGTATTTGAAAACAAAACGAGAAGTTTGGTAACCCTCATTAGAAACGTTAAACTTAAAGCGTTCTTTTGGGTCGAATCAAACACAAGGATGTTAGACCTAACGGAAAATATGGTGATCGCTCTATGGGATTCCTTATTTTGCTACTCTTGATTTTTTTTTTTACACTTCAATTCCGGTTTTAACGGTTTATAGTTGTTTTTGCTCACATTTGTATTCATTGGGTTGAGGTACCCCTCTTAAGTACCTTCTCTTTTCAATGAATATCCTCTTTTCCGATCAAAAAAAAAAAAAAATGATACCGGGCAAATAAATATGTGGTGAGTTTGGATGTAGAATTTTAAAGGTGGTATTTATAGGTCCAAGGAATTTGGTGGAATTACGTTTCCCTCGTTATGTTTAGTTGTCCAAATCCTCTGAAATCATGTGTTTTATGGCAATTATTTTTTCAGCAAATCCTCCATATGAAGTCCGATCAATTCTTCCTACGGCTTGTTGGGAAACTTATGAACGGATTTATGGATCCATTTTTTTTAATCCTAAAATTCAATTAATATATATATAATATTAAAATTTTGAGAATAATGTCAAACAGTACATGGATTTTAAAAGAAGAAAATTCTATGAATCCTAGATATTTTAAATGAGTTACTGATCGTTTTAGAAAAGTGGTAAAAATAGTTCGTTCGCTGAGACTTGTGAAGATTCGTTTTAGACCTAATTTTAATTTAAACTAGAAAATTAGTAAAAGATTTTAATAATACTAGGAAGTACTGGAACTCAGGATTCCACCAAAATCACTTCTGAATATTTCCACAATGATTCTTTAACAATTATAGCTCTTTTATCGACTATGTTTCTTTGCCAAAAGTAGATTTCTAAAACATTAACTGTAAATCACAAGCATGGCTCATCAAAATCTCTTAAGTCCCAGCATACACCATCAAACAAAATCACAACTAATTAAGAAAAATCAAAAATCAATCAAAAATCAATGCAAAAGTCATTAAGAATAAAAAATAGTTGACATTCATTCATGAAATATGACTTCCTCCACTATCCCAGTGGTTGGGTTTAGCTAGATATGACTTCCTTAAAAGCCATTACAAATTGATTAAGAAAATAATAATTTCTATCTGTCAGATGTTCTCAAAATTGTATCTAGGCTCCCCTTTATATAGGCTTTGGTAACCTCCTCTTGATCCTTATCCAACTAGGAAACCTAGTCTCATTAAACTTTTCCACTTCCTTTTGATTCCTTATCCAATTAGGAGACTTAACCTCCTCAAAAACCAACAAAAACCTTAATTTTCACGTCAAAGGCGAGCCCAAAACGCTTCACTTATTTCTCTTCCCGTGCAGGCCCAATAAGGCCCAACATATACCAAATCCAAGTTGGTTTCACGGTTTTGCTCATAACTTCTTCATACGAACTCAGAATGACCTCATTCTTTTTGCGTTGGCTCCGTATTTCAATTATATACAAGATGGTAACAAGAAATCCTGGATTTGGACTGATTTACACTGGGTCTTTAGCAATTCTTCCTTATAGAGCTCAATTTCACTTCTTTCGGAGATGTAACCTAATAAAATACTTAAACTACAAAAGTTAATAATAATACACAGTAATTAAAACAAAATCTACAAATAAGTATAAGGAAATGATACTTAAAGTATATAAATTATGTACTTATCAAATTCTCCCACACTTAGCTTTTGCTAGTCCTCGAGCAAACTACAAAACTAAAGTAACCTAAACTACAACAACCCCCTTTCGTTGAGGACACAGTCACACTTAGCATGTGTAACAAGATTTTAAATCTCTAGGTGTCCCTAGTGGACGAGTTATAGTCTCGTGAGAGTTTACAAGAGGTATACCCACAAAAACTTTATTCCAAACCCTAGCTACATGTGAACGATTGAGGGTAAACACTAAACTAGCTATTTAGTTGGCATACTAAATTCTTCGGCTCTGGGAATCATTACCTATATGAGTCCAGTAGTTGTACACGAGTTTTTACTTAAGCATACTAAAATTCATATATAAGAAAACAAAGCTCTACTCATATAGTCGTTCAACCACGATACTCAGAATCTATCAAAGTTCAATCACATAGAAGGATTTAGAAGATGGGTATAGAAAAAATGAAGTTTGCGCGTGTTGACTAAGGTGAACGGTGTTTCTCATATTTTTCTGAAGGTCAGTACCAAGATGAATCATAATGGATTGAGATATGCTCTTACCGGTCTTAATCATAATACTAATATCGATTCAACTGGTATATACAAGGGTCCTAGTGATCGATTTATTGAAAACAAAACAATTATAAATGTATTGCCAACATGATTGGATCAAATTGAATCCAAGCGCATGGTCCTTATCAACATCTTACATGATAGTTCTCATGGATCCTTCGTTCCACGCTTTCTTAGACGACGAAGACAGGGAGAACACACACATATTGCTATCAAAGTATCAATAGTCGAATTTTTTTTCTCTTTTTTTTTTTTAAATAAAATATGAATTAAAAATGGGGCTTGATCTCAAACACTCTATTTCATCCTGGCGGTGATAACAAATCGATACCGGTGCCCCACCAAATCACTTAGAGAAACACAAAAATTACAAAAATAAAAATAGAATGTGATATGGTTGAGATAGACTCCGAGATATGGTGATAACTATCATGTTATTTCTAACACCTGAACTCTGTCATTTTATGAATAGACCATTTAGCTGGGCATACCAATTCCTACAGAAAAAGAGCTAAGTTTTCATCTACATAGAATGGTTAGTATCATTCTGAATTTTTCACAAGTTTCTAGACTTTGGAGTTTCATATTTCATAAAAAGTTTCTCCCTTACCCCCAAACTTAAATCTGACATTGTCCTCAATGTTCTAAAGATGAATGATTAAAAATATGAACAAGGAAAAATTGTTACCAATCTAAGAAAAGGAGTTAAGGAAAGATATTACTGTGTCGCATGAGCATGGGTTACCTCCCAAGAAGTGCTAAGTTTAAAGTCTTCAACCAGAGTAAGAAAGAATTAGTCACCTCATAAAATCGTACAACAATAGTCGGAACAACTGTGGGTCATCTGAATCAAATAGTGATATCCAAAATAGAAGGAAACTGCAGCAGACCAAGAAAATGAACAAACCGAGCACACCCTTATCTAGTTTTCTATTTAAGACAACTACTTCTAGTTGTGGTTCAGGTTCATGCTCTATAAAAGGGTCTAAATAAAATATTTTCATGGGCTGGATTTCCTCGTAGGAAGGATCAACAAGATCAGGTTGTAGAGTCTGGAATAACTCAACTAAGAACTTAGAAGCACATAATAATAACCTGAATAATTGTGGATCCTTAAAGTCAATCAGATTTGACTCACACAATTGACTACTATGAAGGTGGTCATTCTTAAACAAATGTGTCGATTCTAATTCCCTAAAGTAATCAGGTTTAGTCTCAAAACTTAATAACTGACACATTTGAAATTCGTAGGTTCCCACATATGGAAGAAAATATTTTAGTGGGAAAACAAAGTCAATCTTGGTATTATCGCCTAGGTAAACCACATCGACCAGAGGATGAGTTTCTAACAATTGATCTTCTTTATGGATATCAACAGGCTCAGGGAATCTATTTGAAGATGATCTTTTAATATGGTAGAGGTGCATATGTCAAGTCCTAAGTTAGGGACTTTTAAAAGAGTCAAAGGTAAAGCACAGGGAGAATGATAATCACCCCCAAACTTAGAATTTTGGGTGTCTCTAGTCAAAATTTCTCTAATTTCTAGATCATTAGATTCCTGAAAATGGTCAATTGCTTCTTCTGAGTTATAATCAAGTGGTGCATCCTCACTCATATTTAAAATCTATACGGTTCTAACTTTGTTATTTAAGACTATTGTTTCTAAATCGTTGGACTCTAGAACAATATTCTCAGGATAAACCCGTTCCTCTAAACCATTATCGGCTTCAAAACAAGAAAGTTCTACATCGTCTAAAACAGTGGTATCTGTAGTCAAATCCTCTTCCTTTTGAATAGGTGAATAATAATTAAAATTATTTTGATTTGAACCAGAAATAACACTATCATCATGAAGCACAATTGGAGTGACAATTTCTTGATCACTGTGCCTGTATATTTCAAGTTCTTCATAAAAACTATCATCATCATCATAATAATATGAAGATGTTTGAACCTCGTCTAAATAAGTAGTGTTACCAATTCTATCCTCGTCCTCTTTACTAGGTGAATAATTATCAAGGGTAGCACTATGTTGGAAATTAAGATCATTTTGAGTAATATTATTCTTTGCAAAAATTTCATTCACACTTAATACGAACCTATTTCTATCCTCAGTCATCTCCTTTATGATTCTTCTTGTATCCTCAGTGCACTTATTGATGGAATTCTCTAGAGAAAAAACTAGATCATAAGTGCTAGATCGCAACTGCTCGTGTGATTCTTCTAGAGGCATAATAATTTCATTATAAGGACTACTAGGTTGCGTCTGCTTTAGGGCATCTCTCTAAGACAAAAACTTGAATCATCAGAGGGAGTAGTAGATTGCATATGATTTAGGGCATCCCTCCAAGATAAAGAACTCGAATTTTGCTCACTTTTATGTTCATAAGACGAGTGTATGTACGAATAGTAATTGGGATCACCCTGGTATGAGTAATAACCTTCAAAAGGTTGGTGGTGATCCCGACTACTATCCCCACAATGTTGATAGTATGGATAACTTCTATTTTGAAATTCAGTCGGATATTCAATGTATTGGTCCTCATAATACCAGTTCGAAATTTTCTAAAAACTTCCTAATATATTAAAAAAAATCTAAGAAAATAAATCCTAACATGAAGGGGGTTCTAAACAATCACAAGTAAGGATGACTCATCCAAATCAAACCTATCGAATCTAGCAAACAAAAAGCATGATGGCTCCACTTAGATTTTTTCTAGACCAACTTTTATTTCTTCGAAAGGTAACTAGTTACAGTTTTAGCAAACCTCTTAGAATGATCCGAATTAGATTAAGTCGAACAGAAACAGGATAAGCTCTAAGGAGATTTGATAACCCTGTCTCTTTGGAAGCTTTTCCCTGGGTTACAAGACGGCTCTAATCAACTTAAAATAATCTTCCTGAACTTCGAGTTAGGCTAACAAAAAACCAATACAGTCCTTTTGAACACGTTTCCTATAAGCTCGTACCCTATCGGTCTCTTTCTAGTCAAAATTTTAAGGTTTAGGTTCACGTTTGGTAACGTGTTCCTAAAGCGGGCAAGAAGGAAATGGTGATGAAATCCGAGTCCTTATCTTATATGCCCAGTTCTTGCCCTTTACTAGAAAAGTAAATCCGTATTCAGGTCCTCAGCATATATGCACACGAAGGAATACAGTAAACCCACTTGCAGGGGATTCGGGTTGATCGAGTCTTACCTCCCGTACCAGACGGGGGATGAATCGGTTGTAGTCGACTCGGGCCACCGACTCCTGTGTCAGTGTACGAACCCGAGGGGACGAGAGAATATCGTAATTGTCGTCCTTCCCTGTTGCATTTTATATTTAAATTACCCTTTCGTAGGGTTTCAAAATAATAATAATGTCCAAAGTCCAAAAGTGTCCAAAAATAAAAGAAATAATTACAGAAATAATAAAAATCTCCTAATACAATTTTCTAAAATAATAAATAAAGAAAACCCTAAAAATAAAGAAAAAAATTCTTGTCTTCTTCTTCCGTTCTTTTCGATTTATCTTTGACTCCAAGTCTTTAGTCAATCAATATAATCTTTGGCTCCAATTTCTTTTTGATCCAAAACCTGTAATACAAAGAAGAATACCCAAAAACGTAAAATAAAACAAATAAAAATAAAAATAAAAATCTAATTAAACTAACTAACCTAAAAAATACTAAAAACAAATCTAAAAACAAGTCCCCGGTAGCGGCGCCACAAACTTTATCGTTTTAGAAAAGTGGTAAAAATAGTTCGTTCGCTGAGACTTGTGAAGATTCGTTTTAGACCTTATTTTAATTTAAACTAGAAAATTAGTAAAAGATTTTAATAATATTGGGAAGAACTGGAAATCAGGATTCCACCAAAATCACTTCTGAATATTTCCACAATGATTCTTTAACAATTATAGCTCTGTTATTGACTTTGTTTCTTTGCCAAAAGTAAATTTCTAAAACATTAATTGTAAATCAAAGCATGATGCATCAAAAGCTCTTAAGTCCCAACATAACCATCGAACAAAATCACAACTAATTAAGAAAAATCATAAATCAATTAAAATCAATGCAAAAGTCATTAAAGAATCAGAAATAGTTACCATTCATTCATGAAATATGGCTTCCTCCATTGTCCCAGTGGTGGAGTTTAGCTAGATATTGCTTTCTTAAAAGCCATTACAAATTGATTAAGAAAATAATAATTTCTATCTGTCAGAAGTTCTTAAAATTGTATCTAGGCTCCCCTTTATATAGGCTTTGGTAACCTCCTCTTGATCCTTATCCAACTAGGAAACCTAGTCTCATTAAACTTTTTCACTTCATTTTGATTCCTTATCCGATTAGGAGACTTAACCTCCTCAAAAACCAACAAAAACCTTAATTTTCACGTCAAAGGCGAGCCCAAAACGCTTCACTTATTTCTCTTCGCGTGCAGACCCAATAAGGCCCAACAGATACCAAATCCAAGTTGGTTTCACGGTGTTGCTCATAACTTCTTCATACGAACTCGGAATGACCTCATTCTTTTTGCGCTAGCTTTTTCTTTCAATTATATACAAGATGGTGACAAGAAATCCTGGATTTGGACTGAGTTACACTGGGTCTTTAGCAATTCTTCCTTATAGAGCTCAATTTCACTTCTTTCGGAGATGTAACCTAATAAAACGCATAAACTACAAAAGTAATAATATACACAGTAATTCATATAAAATATAGAAAATAAGTATAAGGAAATGATACTTAAAATATGTAAATTATGCACTTATCAGTTACCAAACACACAAGGGATTTATTATCCCATGGGATTATAAATTCCTCGGAATTTTGTATTCTGCAACCAAACCCACCAATGGTATTTTTCAAAATTAATTCTATTGATGCGGAGAAAAAAAAGAAACCCCCCTTAAGGCCAAGTCCTATGCATCTCTTAAATAACTAAATTTGGTCTTTTTGAGCCATTATGGACCTATCAAATGAAAAAAATGACCTCTCAAACGTTCAACTTTGGAGGTTTGAACTGCACGTCAGAGTCTTAGTCGAGCGACAAAGACAATGTCTCATGAGAAAGTCTAAGTCGCTAGCGACACAGTCATAGCTGGTGGCCAAGACTCGGTTGCTCGACAGAGATTATGTCGTTTATCACTTATCTCATCCGACAGTCCTGGCTGAACCTCCTATAAATACCCAATTTTAATCTCTACACCTCATCTCTCATACGCGTTTGTGTTAATCTAAATCAAAACTCTCTTCAATTTAATCTAAAAAAAAAATTCTCACAAAAATTTTGCTGCAAAATGGCTGGTAGAAAATTTCAGGGTACAAGTTTTGCAATTACTGAAGATGAAAGCATTTGGAGAAATTATATCTGTTTCACACTAGATAACATCAATGGTTGTTCTCAAGCAGGCATCACCTTGTGGGATAAAATATTTGCGGGGTTTAAAGAGGAACAATGAACATCAATTCATGTGATGCAGAGTCTTTGTCTAGTCGCTTCACTAAAATGAGTAAAACATTGAACAAATATGTTAGTCATATCAAACAATGTGCTTGTAATCCACCATCGAGTGGTGAATCACCAACGGATCTGGAACGAAGGTGTCGTAAGGAATGGCACCACAAAAGCGGTTCATCATTTGAACTTGAAACTTGTTACGATATCTTAAAAGTATTGCCCAAATTTAATGCAGAACTTTTAACAACTATGCAACAAGTTCCTCAAAGGTCACTATACGAAGCTGGTACCTCTATACCAAATTCAAGTCCCGGTTCACCATTTTCATCACCGAGTAACCCACCACCATTCCCTAATTTTAATCTCAATGAAGCTAATACCGAAAAACGAGGGTTTAGGAAGAACAATAACAAAATTAACTAGAAAATTAGCCCATGAAGGAGGAGGTTTGAAAATTTTAACATGAACGATTTTATAAATCACCAACGGACGTCTGAGAAACAGAAGTTCGTTGACCGGAAGGTTACGAATAGGGATTTGAAAAAAGACGTCTTTCTCAACAGCAATTTGTTTGCCATTATGACATGAATAAGATTCTTTCTATGGACACCTCAATAATGAATGAGGATCAAAAAAATTTATGGCATCTACAATGTGATAAGTCAAAAAGGAAGGCATTAGAAGAACAATTGCAATCTCAAATCCCAGTTGAGGAAGAAGAAAATGATGAAGATGATATTGAAGATGGTGAAGTTCAAATCCTTGATTAATGTAATAGTTAGTCAGTTAGTTTAATAATTAAGATGTATTTTCTTTTAATCATTATTATTAATATGTAATAGTTAGTTATTAGTTGAAATGAAATAGCTAGTTAGTTTAATGAAGTTTTCTTTTTTCCATTACTTGAAATACACATTACATAAATGAAGTGGAAACAGTGCAAACAAATTAATAATTCAAACGGGTAATGAGGAACTCCTTAAGGATGTGAAAACAAGCTTCGTATTTGAAATGCTTTCCTTTCCATCTTCACCATTCCTTGAAAGCTCTCGCACCAATTTCATTACCGGTTTCACCCCTAAGTCGGTATCGATTGACAATCCGAACTAAAGCTATAAATTTTACTACTCGTCGCTTTAATTTTGAAATCGTATAAACAACGTTGCTATATTACGATTATATGATTTACCAGTGTCAGCACAAAAGTTTTCATGGATGGTTTTCCATTGAATCTGACTCACTAAACCATTTTGTCGTCGTTTTGCACCTCTGGCCGGGTAGCACAGTACGTAGTTTCTGCAAAGTGATAAATCTTCTTCCTGAGTAAATTTAGCTTGAGCCATATGTTAGGAAATTAGAATGAGATTAGAGTGAAAGAGAGAGTATGTATAAAAGTTTTGTGGGAGGTGTGATTTATCTTCGGGAGGGGTAGGTATATATATAGGAGATGAGTTGAGAGAGCAACGACTATGTTTCTGCCAACAGTTATAAAAATAGCCGTTGCTCTCCACGTCATCCATATTGCCAACTGTTAAAAAAAACAGTTGTTGCACTCCATCCACGTGTAAATATTACTCAGAAAGTTAAAACTTGTAATAAATTACTTGAAAACCCACGGCATACATTGCTTGAAACTAAAAACTAGTACATAAACTAAAAACATAAAACAACAAATCAAATTAAACTTCACATACAGCCGCCCGCTTTTCCAAACTCAGCATAAAAATTCGCATTTAGGTTTTCTCTTAACATGTCTACAAATTTGCGTTCCTTGCAGGTACCCCATGACCTGGTATAACCTCGGGCCTTAAATTTTCATCAGGGTGGTTAGTCCAATCCCTCTTATGTTAAATTTCTTGAATGACCATGTTATGCAGAATGAGGATGTCAGCATAGTCTTATGCATTTCACGAGCACTTAAACCACAGTATGGTCCACAAATGATAGCGAACTTGCACTTCAGAATTCCAAAATCTCATTCCACATTCTTTCTTAAATCCATTTGCTGCGTGTTGAAATACTTCATTGCGCGACCAGCATCGCCTGGGTGTGGGGGGGGGGGGGGGTGACGGTACGCTTGAACTAAGGTAGTCCATCTAGGATAGATTCCATCCGCTAGATAATACCCGTGAGTGTATTGGTGCCCATTGACGTTGAATCTTATATCGGGAAAAATTCCATACTCGAAGTCTTCAAACAGAGGCGACTTGTGGAGAACATTTATGTCATTTTGTGTACCTGGCAGACTAAAAAAAGCATACCATATCCAACAATCATAAATAGTGACAAGACTCCTTAACATTCCTGGAAAGCCCTTATCCTGGTTTTGCTTTAATATTTCTCTGACATCTGCATCTGTTGGTTTTTGTAAATACGTTGAACCAAAATGA
This sequence comes from Papaver californicum, assembly GCA_023531435.1. NCBI lineage: Eukaryota > Viridiplantae > Streptophyta > Magnoliopsida > Ranunculales > Papaveraceae > Papaver > Papaver californicum. Next base: position 1,528,575 of record JAJJMC010007738.1, read on the forward strand.
TTAATCATTACTTCTACTTGTATGAAGTTGTTTTTCCCTTACGAAGATACTCATCGTTAGCATCCGTTGGACGACCGTAACCTAGAATCCTTAGGGACGAGGTAACCTTTTGTTCTGTACTATGACCTCTAATATTCAATGTAACAAATTGACATACTCGACAAATCTCTTCAATAATCTTTACCGTCAAGTGTCGAGGCATGCGGAATCGACGTTGGAAATCTTGATCAGAGAACACGCAACCAACATTGAAATAATCGTGCATTAGCTTCATATGCCACTCTTCCTGCCCACGATACGCATATCATCTTGTGAATACTTCTTTTAGCTCAGGAGATCTTGGTATATGCCCGATGATTCTCCTGCTATCATAAGGTTGGTAAGTTCTCTTTCTTCATCAGACTCAGCTTCCATTTGTTGCAACACCAGAGCATAAGTTTCTTGCTGTGTTTTCAATCGATCCATAATAATTTTAGCTTCATCCTCAGACCAATCCATCTACTGTGAAGTTAAAAGTTAGATAATTTAAGAAATATGTGAATTGATTTAAGAAATAGGTAGAGAGTCTGAGATTTGTGTAAAGATTGGTGTGAGTTGAAAGAAATTGTTGAGGGTATATGTATAGTTGAAGGAGATTTGACCGTTTTTTCCTGAATGTAGTTGTTTCCTGAAAGTAGCCGTTAGCGGCTACCTGTATATCGAGCAACATAGTCTTTATCGTCAGCGACAAAGACTTGATTTTTAGCGACAATGACTCTGTCGCTCGACAGACAACTAGTCGCTTACCGCTTCTCCCATAGTGGCGCAACTTGTTTGTCCATCCACCTGGCTGGACAAACACACCCATTTGATATGAGTGCATAGGACTTGGCCTAATGAAGCAAGGTTTAAAAAATGGTTCGTGATCCTTTTTCACGAATAAACGGTTGTTTTCAAAGCTATAAACTAGACGACATTTAAAAAACAACACTGAAAAATGGTTTTTTTGTCTATCTATGAAGCACCGATACTGATACGGGGATACGGATGCGGGGATACTGATACAGGGATTCGTCAATTTTTATAAATTGGGGATACAGGATACGGAGGGGTATGTTTATTTGTTAAAAATATTTTATATAACAATAATTCATTCTAGTAAAAAATCACATAAAATAAAAAATCTCATAAATATTATTTGGAAGTTGGGATATTAAAAATAAAATAAAAACTATCTAACATCTTGCTCACCCATCACTCATTAATATTGTCTTCATCAAAGAGCATCGTTTCTAGTTCTGGCTCGTCAAGTGAAAGATTTGCAATTTCAAGTTCTCCCATACCGTCAAGTGGATCAAATACATCTCCAGTAATATCCCATATTCTACTTTCTCCTTTCGTATAATTTTTACTTTTTCGTGAAAGGAGACCAATATTACTGGGAACAAACACTAAATCCTCAGCACATTGAGGTTCAATCTTGTTTCTCTTTATAGAATGGATAAAATTATATGTGTTCCAATTTCTCTCCGAACAAGATGAGGAACATGGCTGCCCAAGAAGCCTTAAAGCTAAGTTTTATAACACTTGAGTTGAAGCATCATAAAATGACCACCAAGTTTTGTATAGATTTTGTATATAAAAATATATGTCAAATTATTGGAAGTATCCCCTCCTAGAGTATCTCATAGGTATCCCAAAGTATCCCCTATCCTTTTTGTAATTATAAAAAATAATATTTTAAATGGAGTATCCGATGTGTATTCCCAGATATCCTCAAGTATTCGATATTAATACGGTGCCGATACGGATACGTCACTATTTTTAAAATATCCGTGCTTCATAGTTGACTATTTAATGCCTTTATTTAGATAAGCGTTATATAGACATTCTGGGACGTGACTTTAAGCGTTATAATGTTTTCACGCACTACAAGAAAAACGGGCTTAAGCGTCTAAAATCTTAGCAAGAGCTCGAAAAATTAGTCGCTTTAATAGTTTAAGCATCTAAAATTGCAACTGCCAGAAATTTTAGCGGCTATAAACCTGTGTCCACTATTATTTAGAAAAAATGTGTTTAATCGCTAGATCCTTTGTTCAAGTAATTTATAGCAACCTAAAAAGTGATCATGTAGCTATTTACTTTGAGGCACCGACTCGTAGCAACAACAAAATAAATTGGTTGCTCAAACCTCCCTCAGCAACTAAGTTTGAGCCACAACCAAATATGTTTAATGCTAGATCCGTTTTTCAAGTAATTTATAGCAGCTAAAAATTGATCATGCAGCTATTCACTTTGAGGCACCGACTCGTAGCAACAACAAAATAAATTGGTTGCTCAAACCTCTCTCAACAACTAAATTTGAGCCACGACCAAATATGTTTAATTGCTAGATCTGTTTTTCAAGTAATTTATAGTAGTTAAAAATTGATCATGTAGCTATTCACTTTGAGGCACCGACTCGTAGCAACAAAAAAATATATTGGTTGCTCAAACCTCTCTCAGCAACTAAGTTTGAGCCACGACCAAATATGTTTAATTGCTAGATCCGTTTTCAAGTAATTTATAGCATCTAAAAAAGTGATCATGTAGCTATTCACTTTGAGGCACAGACTCGTAGCAACAGAAAATGAATTGGTTGCTCAAACCTCTCTCAGCAACTAAGTTTAAGCCACCACCACATGTTAAAAAATGAATTACTTGAGGGAGAAAGATAGACCGTGTGATCAAAATCCATCAACGCTTTATATCTAGTTCTATCTAGTCATACGGATTGTGATCCGTGTGACTCATTGGAAAAAAATTGTACCCGTCAATTTTAGTACGATTGTAGTTGGTTATAACACCCTTTTTTGATTATTTTTTGATTATTTTTGTTTGAGTATTATATATTTTTTAATTAGTAAAATATTCATATATTTTAATATTGAGGAATATGTATTTATGGAAGAAAAAAAATTAACAACCTGAGAAAAACTCCAATGAATAATGATTTCCTAAATCTATATTTATATCCGTTGGATCAAATATTTTTGGCTTTCTATTGGCCAGATAAACAATTTAAGGATCATTGTATGTGTGTGTTTTAGACTTAAAAAACAAAAATAATGTTTGTGTTTAAATTACTCCATTTTTGGTCAAATTGATGGATAATGAATAAAATTTGGTGAGATTGAGGAATATTCAGTAAAATTGATGGATAACGAGTGAAATTAAGTGGGAGCGAGTAAGGTCAAATGAAAATAGATGAAATCAAGTAACTGATGATGTGTGAATTCGAGTGAAAATAAAGAATACTTAGTGAATTGGAGCGACATCAATGAAAATTTAGTGAATTTGAGTAAGATCGATGAAAAAATGACTGATAATTTTAATTGAGATTTTAGCTTTCGGACACTGTTACATATCCAAATCGAGCCATCAATAACGTCATTTACATTAGAATAGCATCATTTACATTAGGGAAGATCACAATATGTTATATTAAGATTGGTCATGTACCAAATAAAAACTCAATTTATATGTGCATATAGAGATACAAATTGACATCAACATAGACAAGTTTCATGAAAACCGAAAAGGAAGGCGTCCAGGCTTTTATTAGGCATATACTCATAAGCCAACATTTTTTCATCCCCTTTAAGACAACACCCTAAAAGTCTAACTAGATTCCTGTGTTGGACTTTTGAGATGACAACAACTTCATTCTTAAACTCCTCTAAACCCTGTATAGAACCCTTAGAAAGCCTGTTCACAGCTATTTCCTGTCCATCTAGTAACTTTTCCTGGAAACAAAAAAAAAAGTAACGTATGTTTCATTTTTGGTAATGATAGTTATAATACGATTAAAAGTACGAGAATCAGAATCAGAAGTAACTTCCATATAGCTGAGGTGGTCATGGATGACTCGATGCACAGAATGTAAGCTATAGCATCAAGCCGAGTGACCTCATTTCTGAACATGAGTCTTGCATGTGATGTAAAAACAAAAAACGTCAAATCAGGAAAAGCTCAAAATGGTGTACTACGTATACACATGCTTCAGGCAATTTACAATTACCTTGGGATAGTCGTATTAAACTTTCAAGCATACACACAGTGGTCCTTGCTGCACGGTCAACTCGAGTGCAATCGATTAAATGTTGTTCTATACATGGGAACTGAAAATGAAATCACTAAATATGAACAACACTGCACCTGCACATATGTGAGACTATTCACCAAATTCCCAATGATAGGACCAAATAATGCAGTAGATGCATCTTCCACAACACCATACACAGCAGTAAGTAGTAAAGAATCCGGCCATATGTTGACCATGTATAAACCAACGGAGAATTCCCACATCCTTCAAAACAACAACAAAAACTTAACAATTTCCCATTTGTTCACATTATATCAGCCTATCAGGCACATACTGGTTAATGTAGAGAGTAGAGACCCAAGAGTAAAATTCTGGGTGCCAAAGTTAGCCATAAGAAAGACGTTCAGTGTGTTAGACTGACGTGATAACCAATTACATCTGCAGGTGAATAAGTGATGGTGCAGGTGAATAAGTGATTTAGACTTGGGTTCAAAACAAGGAATGAAGAGAGTGCAAGTGAATAAGTGATGGTCCCTAGTGGTTAACCCATCCCTGAATACGCAGTGCCTGAAAATTAACTAAAATGATCAACTTGAATGGTAATTTTTAGGAACAGAAAACCAAATACACAGAGACGGATAAGGTTAATTCACAAAAATCACATAAATGTCTCCATAGGGAGCTACAATGAGAGAAAAACTTTACTCACAACATATTCTCAGTAACTAATGAACATCTTAGACAAGTTTTAATAGTTGGAATGGAACTGCAGAAACTTCACAACCCAAAAATTCAAGATGCACAGAGCAAAAAAAAAAAAAACAGAAGCATAGAAAAGTTTGAAAAATCCAGATCCAGGTTTTACTACCAGAGTTGTCAGAGTGAAAGAAGAAGATACAGGTCGTATGTCTTGCTAGTCACTAGTGAAGCACTATCAGTGACCGTACTTCTGGAATTCCGACTCACTGTTATCTGCATGACAATAATACACCACACACAACATTAAGTTAATAAGCCCTACTAAGGATAGACAAATACAAAGTGAAGGAGAAGATGCAGGGGAGTTCAACGTACCCAATGGACAAACTTGGCGAGTCTTGAGCCAACGACTGATGCAGTGGAAGTGGAAGGCATGGTTGCACACCCCTATAGAAGTCAACTCCAATGAGTATCTTTAAACAAATTAAAAAGTAAAGAAGAAACACAAACCACAACCATGTACTGTTTGTGATTAAAAGGGAATGCTGATTTTAGTTATACTGGTAGTCTAGTAACAATGATGGCAATAATGCATACATGACAAAATTCACAAGTTCATATTCTCACCCCAGACTACACTAAACAAACGAAAATCATCAATAAAAATGCCAACCTCCAACAATATACAATTTCAACATAAACATACACGATGAAGGTTCCACAAGAGGTTGCCCAGCCTATCCTTGCAAGAAAATACATACCCCAAGCGACAATACACTCCTTGCTCGTTGCACTTGCTTGATTCGCTTGACATTCAATACCTAAAACAAGATACCAAAAAAGCCTAATTACACATTTGCACAATCAAACAAATCAAGAAAATCCTAAACAATTAAAACATTCCACTTACAGAGATCCATAATATGGTTCCTACAAATCACACAATTATCGACCACAATATCTGAAAAAAAAATATATATATCATCATCAAAACCCTAATTCAAACACAAAACAACATCAATAATCAAGAACGAAGGCATATCAGAACATCAATAAACATATTATTAGGTTTTTTTACTTAACCTAGGCCCACAGAGCAACGGCGTTCTACTTCTTGATCTCAAATCTCTTAAGTTTGTCGTTGTTCTTCGAAGAACAACATGAAAAGTTTACAGGAATTCACAAAGAAAATCTCCCCAACCAAACTACCAAATCAAAGAGAGCCCATTACAACAAATCCTTGATTTTTCCCCAATTCTGACTTTTAGAAAACAATTCAGTTTCCTATTTTAAATCAAAATCCACATCGTAATCAAAAAAATCCCTAATTGAAACATTTGGAAACCCCACTTTACAAATCTAAGAGAAATTGAAAAGCTCTAATGAATGTATTAAATTTTTCCAAAAAGGTGAAGCCACAGAATAGCGCTTTCAATTACTACACTGATTTCTCATAAACTACTGTCAGAGGAAACAAAAGGTAGAGATGCCGCAAGCAAAGATCATATAGCCTAATTGACTGCAAGTTGAATAAGCTATGACCCTCTTTGAATCGTTCTGTAATATTCCAGTAGTTTCCGCAAGGAATGACGTCGTAGCTCCTGCAGAAGTAATCACAATCAAAGCCGTAGGTGGATATTCAAATAAAGGGGTGCCAATTTCAAAATTCAGAAAACTTCTATTTTCCCTATTAACAGTGATTTGAAACCAAAACCAAGTACCAAAATTAAATCGTTTCAATAAACTCATACAGAAACACTAGGTTTGAGATTAATTACCTTTCCCTTCATCATTGATTTCAGATATGGGTTTTGTTTAGTGTTGATAAATAAGGGGTGAGAATTTTGGGTTCAATTTCGGTGAGAGAGAAACAAGGGGTGAGAGATTCTTTAGGATCAAATGAGATAGAATGAGAACATATGATCCGACCAAAAGTAAGGCGCGAATTTTGGATTTCATCCAAATTTTTGGCGCACACCGAATAGTTTAACCGGTAATTTTTTATTTCAACCCAAATTATGGCGGTAATTTTTCATCCGTTGGATGGGTGGTAATCCGTATGATTTTATAATCTTGTATTTATACTCGTTGGATTAGACTTTTTTGGTTTTTTTTTGGTCGAATGAACAATTTAAGGATTATAGTCCTTCTTTAACAAGTAAGAGAGATGAAAAACGAATGATCTTGAGTAAGGTTGAGTGAAACCGATGAATATTGAGTGAACTCATGTGAGATCGAAGAAATCATAGTTTGATATCGTTGGATTTGTTAGATCGATAAAAAAATGAATAAGTTTGATTGGGATTGAATAAAATTCAATAAATCTAAGTGAAATCGAGTGAAATTGATAAAAATTGATATATTTTGAGTAAGATCGATCAAAATAGAGTGTATTCAAGTCGATCCGATAAAAAATTGAGTAAATTTAGTGAGATTGATGAAATCATAGTTTGATATCGTTAGATTTGTTAGATCGATAATAAAATGAATAAGTTTGATTGAGATTGAATAAAATTCAATAAATCTAAGTGAAATTGAGTGAAATTGATGAAAATTGATATAATTTGAGTAAGATCGATCAAAATTGAGTGTATTCAAGTCGGTTCGATAAATAATTGAGTGAATTATGCATAAAATTGAATGAAAAATTGAGTGATCAAAACACCTGTAGCAAGACGAAGTAATTTTTTCCTGATCTTTCATATGTAGCTAGTACTGTTGAAACCCACTTCAAAAAACTCAAATATCCCTTGTAACATCAACACCCAAATCAGAAACACAGGAAAAAACACAGGAATTCACAAAGAAAACCTCCCCAACCAAACTACCAGAACCCTAACATTGATTTTCAAGAGTAGGCGAGAATTTATGCCTTAGGTTTTAATCATAAAGATTAGCCAACATGAATTTTAGATTTCACCCCCAAAAAAGTAAAAGAAAACACGCCAACATTCCCGCGAAAAAATTTCTCACCATTGGATAAGGTACTAATCCTTATCTCTATTATGTTTTTTATGTATAGCCACATGATTGGAGACTCTGGATTTTCTATTGGCTATATATATGATGTGGATCCTATTTGTTAGCTTCGTTGTGGTAAGCGTCTTCCGTGACCAATTTTATATTATTTATTGTTAGCTTCGTTGTGGTGAGCGTCTTCTGTGACCAAGCGAAATTAACTGAAATCGGTGGAAATTCGATTTGAGTTAAACTGGATAAATCGATTGAATCTTATAAAAATTGAGTAAGCTCGACCGACATTTTATGGTCCATTGCTATATTTAGGGTTTCAGTATAGATATTCCGACTAATCGGAGATAGGACGAGGCTTATTTTTGTTTACATTGTTAGATATTGACCTCTGGTATACATTCTGGTCAAAATTAGATATAGATACAAATCAGAGTTGGAACTATTTCGCTTAAGAAAATACACCAAAATGAAATAATATGAGTGAAAGTGGGGAAATGGACTCTCGACAAAGTCGATAGATAACCGTACAAATCGATGGAATCCGAAAGAAATTTAGTAACCTAGTGACATCCATATATTCGACCTAATTCGACATCCTTAGAACTTCATATGAATTTATTCATATATAAATATACAAATTCATTTGACTATAACCGGAGAAAAAGATGGACTCCGAGAGAAATTCAGTGAGGTCGATCGATATTGGATAAGATTGAAATTTTTTGATAATGAGGTGGCGATCCATGTGGTATTTTATATATGCATAGGGTATGGTTTTCTATTGGCCAAAATGAATATCATACAGATCGTACTATGGGTGAATTATGTGATGATTTTTTTGGGTGAACATTATTTCCAATTTTACAATATGACCAAAAAATTATAAATTTTTAACGTGTTTATAAATAGTGAATGCGTATTAATTTTGTAAATTATGTATGGTGAATTATAGTTTTTTCATATGTGATATTGGTTATCCCGTGAGAAAGCGATAGAATCTTAGAGAAATTGAGTGAGGGCGTCCGAAATTAGGTAAAATTGACCGACAACAGACGAAATTAAGTGAAGTCGGTGAAAATTCGATTTGAATTAATAGGTAACCGTATAAACCGATGGAATCCAAGAGAAATTGAGCGAGGTCAATGATATTGAGTAAGATTGATATATAACTGGTGAAATTGACTAAGGTCGATGAACATTATGGTAAAGTGATGGATAAACTGAAGAAACCGATGTAATCCATTACAATTTGAGTGAGGTTGACCGACATTCGACCTAATTCGACATTCTTAGAACTCAATTGAAAAGCTATTAATTTTTCTCAAATATCATAATCTCCTTCGTCATTCCAAAATTATCGTAATCTTAATATATACAACTACAAATTTCGGCTCACGGGGCAAGTTATGAGGAGAGATTGACGTAGACCGACGTATGAGGAGAGATTGACGTAGACCGACGTATGGGTGTGGTAGTACAAATGTCGGGTGAGAGGCTTTTGATGAAAAAGACGAAGAAGAAGAGTGAGTTAGGAAACGGAAATAAGGAGTTAGGGTTAAAGCAATTGTAGTGGGGTGAGCATTTTGACTAATTTTCCAATTACCATCCCACTGGGATGGGCAAATTCAAAAAGATGGATTAGTAAATGGGTATTTTCCCATTAAGGTGTTAGTTAACCAGGGATAAAAGGTCAGTTTACAAATCAATAGTAAAAAAGTTGTTTTTTTGGTCATATTATAATTAATAACCTAATCGATTGACTAAGAATCTTTATTGTAACCTTAAATATACCTATATTGTTGATATTATGCTTCAAGACCTAGTCGATTGAGTATGAATCAACGAAACCTTAAATGTACATATGTTGGTCATATACTACTTAATGACCTAGTCGATTGAGGAGAAAGTTTTAGTTGAACCTTAAATGTACGTGTTATAGTCATATTATGCTTGATGACCTAGTCGATTGAGTATGAGTCTTCAACGATGTCATATTATGCTTAATTAAGATGTTTTGGTTACTTTTAATCTCAATTAAAAATGGATAATTATAATTATATAATCCTAATTAGAAGTTGCTATTTATGATTATAGAATCTTAGTTAGTAAATTTGTTCAGATTTTTTTTTATCAGTTAATTAATAACCTCTTTCACTAAGTTAGAATCTTCACAGGAACCCTAAACCTACCGATATTGTTCATATTATGTCTTTAATGACTTTTTCCACTAAATCGAAATCTTTACCAGAGCTCTATCGTCGATAATAATATCCAAATTAATTTGTATATATTTTTTGGATTTTTTTATACCGAAGTTTGATAGTAAAATTGAATGTACTAATTTGTTTTAGCACAAAGAAAACCGCACATGTTTCTCACACACTTATCTCAATCCGTATGAGAACCCAAAATCAAATCTGTACCATCCAAAAAATCTCATGATCCGTATGATTCCATTATCAACCGTCCAAAAATTCTATTTAAAACCCTAAACGATTTTTCTTCTTCATTTTCCTTTCCCTCTTTCTCTCTCTGTCTCGGGTTGTGCTCTCCTCTCCGTCCAAAAATTTCAATCCCTCACTCCATATTCGAATCAACTGTATCTAAGAGTATTACCCATCATCAAATCTACATCATTTCTCGTTTGCATCTACCCTTCGTCTGTATCTAGGATTCCGACGATGTTCTCTTCCCCGTTGTTTTCAACTGTATCACCTTCAAACCGTTTAAGAGAGAGATCTTGTGTGGTGTAGTAAACAAGATCATGAAACATGGGGTTTTACTAAGCTTCGGTCCCATTGAAAGGGTTTTTCTTGTAGCTACAAAGATTGGAGATTATTACTTCCCAGAAATATTGAAGGTAAACAAAATAAAAACCCTAGAAATTAATTCGTTTCTATTTTGGTTATGATTAAATTGTTCAGGGTTTTCTTAATTTTAATACATGTTAGGTTTTAGATATTTTAATGGGTTGTACAGAAGTGGAGCAAAGGTTAATAGCATGCTATATTAAGTATATTGATCTCTCTAGAGACAAAGAACAAGAGATCTCGATTCTGTTTTTTTTTTCTTATCATAAAACCCTAATTTATGTGTACTTCAGATTTTGATTTAGGGTTCTTTGTTAAATGTTTTGTTTGGTTGATGTTTGTTTTCTTATTTTGGTTTGTAGATCTAATGAGTTTGTGTTTTTTTTCTTCTGTATGTAGACGTAGAAGGCTTATTTGAAGCAACTTATGGTGTTCCAATGGTCAGAAGAACTAATAATTTTATTTTAAGTGATTTTTATGCTTTGATACCTTTATGTTAAAATGTTGATTCTGTGATTTGGTTTTTGTAGCTCTAAAGAATATGGAAAGGGAAAACATCCTGGAAAGGGAGGAAACATTGGCTGATGGTGAACACCACGAAGATGCTGAAGTTTCACTGGGTGGTAAGTAAACTCTTGCAGCCAGGAATTTTACTGTAGTAGTTGTTTATGAACAAATGTAAACGCTATATGTTTTTCTTTGTCCAAGTAGGATTATGGATAAGAAATCTTCAAAGTTGTTCTTTTATGGTTTGCAAAATGAGGGTTTAAAGGTTCATCTCATGGTTGACGCAAGGTATAGAACTGTGATTTAAGTGGGTATTTCTTTGTTACTGTCATGTGTCTCACATTATTCTTAATGAGACAGTATTTTTATGAAGACTTGGCAGCTTTTTATGTTAGGATTGGTATATTTGTTAGACCCTGTAATTTCTCTATTTGGGTTATCGAATTCATGAATATGCATTTACGAAATTTGGACTAATAAGCATTATTTATTGTGAGGTGGCTTTTATGTTCCTATTGAAGAACACTCCCTATACCCAATGCTATTGTAAAGTTGGTTTTACACAATAATTAGTTGTCTTCTAGCTCTTTCGATTGTCCACAGAACAAAGAACTCTTACAAATGCTGTTAGATATTCACGAAGATGGTATAGATGGCGGAATTGCTATTGACTCCCTGTCTGAAGTTTTGAGGAACAAAGAAATCTGACAACATTTGTGAGAGTTCGTTGTTCTTTGAAACTTGAGACATTATGGAAATTGTAATAAAATATACTAGGGTGACCTAGTGCATTATCATGTTAAAGAAAAATCCTCTTCTTCTTGATCATCTATGCATTACAACGTTTTTTTAGATCTTTATATGGAGAGCGGCAATGGGATATGTAATTAACCTATTTAGAGAGTGGTGGCAAAGAGTATTAGATAGTATCTGTTGAGTCACTATTACTAATTTATTTTCCTTTCTGTTGCAGTTATGAACTTATTATGTATTTTTTCTAGTGGATTATTTGCATCTGTCTTGTAAAATATTACCAAATATGAAATTTTGAAAATTCTTTCGGTGTAGGAAATCTGACGTGGACGAAGCTGAATTTACACGCTTCCATTCTGGTGTCAAACGTGGTGACATTATTGGCGTTACTGGATTTCCAGGTATTAGAACTTGCAATATTTTTGTTGTTTTCAAAGAGATTATATAGACATAGGGAAAATTTTGTGCAATATATTATTGGGGTGAACTACTGATTAGTTCAGTTGTCTCACTTGAAATTAGCTGATTTATTAGTAGTACGTGAATAGTGTTACCACTTACCACATTTGAAATTGTGTATGAAGCATATTCTTACCCACATTTGAAATTGTGAATAATGTTACCACTTACCCATATATTTGAAGTTGTATCTGCATTTATTAAAAGTCCAATGGTTAACATTATCTGCTGGTTTCAAAATGAACTTTGCTCATGTATGGCAATATTTGAAATATTACTTTGCAGGAAAACGCAAAAGAGGAGAACTAACCCAAATCTTTTGTTGTTTTTGCATCTCACTGTCTTCGTATGATGCCAAGAAATAAAGCAGGTCCTGGCGGTGATAATGCAAATGCCAAGGAAAAAATACAATTTCTGTGAATGTACTTTTTCAACAAAGACGGATATGACATTATGCGGAAATATACAAACATACCTTACGTAATAATGAGTGAGTTGATTGGCCCTTGGAGACTAAATGATTATAATTTAGAGACTAAATGATGTTGTAAATTAAATGTAAATTGAATTCATTAATAATAAAGTTGATCAATTATGATTTTAATTTAGTTCATAATTGTTTTCAGTATTAATATTAATTTGATTTTGTTATTTTTAATTATATAATCTTAATTAGTGATAATGTAAAATATTAATTGTTAATTATAATTATAATTTGGGATTATCTAATCACAATTTGTTTTTAACGAGCAAAGAATTTGGTAGTTTAAAACTTTAAGCAATCAATTTTAGACCAATCAAAATCAGAATTTTAAATAATTTGGTCGCTTAAAACTTTAAGTAATCAACTTGAGTAAAAACTTCGATATCTTAAAAGTTTAAACAACCAACTTCAGGACAATCAAAAGTAAAAATCGCTTGTAGCGAGCAAAGTCATTTGATCGCTTAAAATTTTAACCAAGTAAAATCAAGTTAAGTTGTTCCATGTATCTTCCAACTAGGTAGTTTAATAGCTCCTAAGTCACAAGTTGCTTCTAGAGAGTAAAAAATTTTGTACCTCAAAAGCTTGAGCAATCAACTTCAGGCCAATCAAAATCAGAAATCACTTTTAGTGAGCAAAATCATTTGATCGCTTAAAACTTTAACCAAGCAATTTCAGAAAGAGTTGCTCCATGTATCTATCAACTAAGTAGTTTACTATGATTGGTATATCTGAAGCGATTGATATTTTACTTGCTATATTGGTTGGTCTAGATGTTAAGCGATCACAATTTTACTTGCTCTATGTTAGTTGGTCTAAATGTTAAGCAATGAGAAAAGTACTCGCTTTAGGTTAGTTGGTTTATTACTAGAGTGATTGCATGGTCGCTCAAGGCTTTGACATACATGGCTTTGGGCAATCAACGGAACGAGTGCCACTTTTAGTCGCTACAATGGTTATAGCGACTTAAAAGGGGCTTTAAGCGACTTAAAACGAGTAGTCGCTTAAACCCAATTTTTTTGTAGTGACGGTTATCTTGGCCGGTACAAGACCCGTACTATGCATCGGATATACGATAATTTTGCTCTTTTAATCACCCATACATTAGAATGAACTTGCAAAACCCAAAACTCGGTTTTATACAATCCCCTTGTCCAACATATGTTGAAGAAAGTTTTCTTATAGGAAGAAGTTTTGTATTTTTTCGATCTTGTCAATGGAACTAAAACAACAACAAATTATAGAAATGTTTTCCTTGTTCAACAAATAGAGAGATAACGGAGGAACGTGTACGCTCTAGTAAGAAATTCGTTTTCATCTTTTTTTCTTCTTCCCAATCTCTATTCTCTAATCTATTAGAGTGTTAATATATTACTCAATAGTGTAGTTAGTATTAAGAGGGAGTACATAATTTTGCAATAATTAACATAAGTTTGTTAAACATGACTTTTATTGAGTGAATTGGTGAGTGCACGTGAACATTAGGATGTGTGTGGCCATGAACTATAAGATGGTCACATACATTATAGGTGAGAGTTGACCTTGGAGAGTTAAACTTATTTCAGTTGTTTGGGTAGATCAATAAACTTGATTTTCATCGATCAAGTATAGGGGTGAGCGTGAATTACCGGATGATCACATATATTATAAGATGATCTCATATATTATTGGGTAAATAATTAATATATTTACCGCTCATTTGATTGGGAGAATTATGGGAATACGAAATCAATTATAGGCAATCCAATTGCATGAAAAGAAATCTATATTCAAATAATTTGAAAAAAAATGAAGTGTTTGGTTAAGACAATCCAAATTTCAAAATTATAATATCAAACTTGGTAACATTGATACCTTTATTCTATTAGTGAACGTAAATACAAAAAGATCATGATCGTTGATCCTACGGTCACAATCTATTATTCCTATATCATAAAATTAACATTCATCCATAAAACAGTAAAGTAAATTGTATAAGTAAATTAATATCATGATTTACGTGGTTCGACAATGCCTACTCCACAGGATATTGAGGGATGATTTCACTATGAATGTTTCAAAAAAATTTACAAGATAATCAAGGTCAATAAGATCTTGATGAAGAGAAGTAAAAACTAAAGTTTGAACAAATGATTCACTCACCTAAATTCTCACTTTCTCACTATTACAAACTCTCAGTGTTTTCTTCTACCTGAAAATTGTTGAACAAGTTAAGTTAGGTATTTATAGATCTAACTTCCGTGTCCCACCAGTCCTAGATGTTTACCACTTTGCCAGCTGGAGCGCATCTTAATGGTCTTTCCTGCAAGGAAAGGGTGTGGTCCCTCCTTGCCCCCTTTCTTCATGCGGGACTGGCCGCATCATAGCTTCGGCCTCACCTCTTGTTCATACAACATATGTCTTGGGTCTAGTAGAAAAAATCAGATATATTTTCATTAGAAAATAAGAGAGGAATTTCAAACATGATTTATACCCTTTCGAGTAAAAAAAAACCAAGAAAGGACAACTGAAGATAACAACCAAAGAAGACAGCTGTCATAGACGAATAACAAGAAAGAACGTGTCAGAACCGTTACAATACGTGTTATATTAACACAATGGTGTAGTGAAAGAAAAAAAAAGGTAGTTATATGTGTTATCCTTCCTCGAACTGATAGAGTTAAAAACTCAATACTCTTAGTTGGTAAAAATACCAACTATCTAATGAATTATTGAAATGTAAGAATCCCTCGTATGACATGAACTCAAAAAACAAAGTAAAGAAAAGATTGAGAATAGTGATTGAGTAAAACTTTGTATTTGATATAGCAGGTTTAAGTACAAAAATATTAAAAAAACAATGCTAATATATTTGAACTTAAGGTGATAGATGATCATAGAAGGGGACCAAACTAAAAAAGGAGGCTCAAAGAAAGAAAACAATCGACAAATTAGAATTTCAACCTCTCAAAATACCTTGACAAGGGTTAGAATTGTAAAATCGTTCTTCTGCCTAGTTGCAGGAACATAGAAATATATGCACATACTAGTGCACATATTTCTGACTTCATATCAAAATACAAAAAATTATATTCCTCCTTATATTTCGTAGGCGAACTGAGGATACAGTCTCTAAAAAAGGCTACGGGCATTCCATGCTAACAACGTAGTCTATAATCTCTACATAATAAGTCTCAATCTTCTAGATGGGTTTCCCCTAGTATTGAGCAAACTTGAGTCTTATCTAACAACTACAAACAATCTAAACTGGTTTCGTAGCCTCCTCAATACTTACAATACTTATACAATATCGAATTAGTCTCAAGTCGCATAAAATTCCACGACTGAATTCCTTGAACTCGTCTTGAGTGCATATCGATGTTCTGGTAATATCTACCAAATTCGGGAATAGCTAATGCTTAAACCCTAAAACAACACTTTAGCTTAACGCTCCGTTCGCAACGAACTTGTCTCAAATTGCTCTCCTAAGCTCAAATATGCTACTCCCTCCATTCCACTTTAGATGATAGTCTAGGATTATTTTTTTGTTCCGCATTACTTGATAGTTTTCATATTTTTCTACAAAACTACCAATAATACCCTAATATTTTGTCTTGGAACTATAAGTTTGTTTATAAATACACTAATAACAATTAATGTTTGAAGACTTTTTTAAGGGCATAAATGGAAAATTTTAATATCCTTCTCCATTCCTTAATCTGCGTGGAAACTCCCAAGCTATCATCTAAAGTGGAACGAAGGGAGTATTATGACATTTTGCTAAATATAAGCCATGAATAATGCGCCACTCCGCTTGGATGCGCTACAATCAAGAAGCAATGCCATGAAAGATGCATTGAACCTATGAACTAGGCTAACCCTAGACTTTTCTCATTCAGCACCAAGTTAGCACTAGCTATTTGGTCTAGCACAACATAGGCACCAGTAAGCCGTATTTGCGCTAAAAGTGCTAACCTTCCTGGCATTAAACCCTAGCGCATGAAAAGTGCTAACTAATCAAAAATGGTTTTAGTTAGTATATTTTAGCCTAATAAGGCTCTATCCAACGTATCATCACATTGGCACCCAAAACCTAGTACTAAAATGTTAACCCTAAATCCTAGCGCCAAATGCGCTATCTTTCTTGGCTAGTTCTAGCCTGATCCGCCCTCGAGTAATGACTAAGGCCAATATGCTCCTAACTCTACACTAGTACAAATATGGGCTTTGGTGACAGTTCAAATTTCAGAACCATGACAGTTGACGATTTAACTGTTACAAAAGAATTAGCTATGAGATATAGGTAACAGTTTTTTACAAAAACTCACATCAATAGTGCTCAAAAATCGTGACAGTTTTTCAACTATTACTAAATTATTATGCAATGACAGTTTTTCTAAGAAAATGTTACTGTACGTGGATGTATAGTAACAGTTATAAACTGTTACAATTCTTAAGCTACTGTAACCGTTAAGTATAAAAACTGTAATCTAAGTGTAATCTTATAGATGACAGTTCTTTTAATTACCGTCATTTCCATTATAGTGACAGTTCTGATTCAAAACTGATACTATTCTACCCAAATCATTCTGAAACGCACGATTGTGATTAGTTTGAGTCCCTAGTTAGTTAGTCATTATCTACTAATAGTACGTGGTCTGTTTTGTTAGTGGGTCTTTCTCGACATCTTCGCCTCTTTATTTTGTTGAAAAACTTAAAAGATGAAGCTTAAACAATACCATCACCCATCTCTCTATTTCGATTAAATGATAAACCTAATCTCTTTCAGAATTATTACACATGTTCAAGTAAATATCATATCTCTTTTTTCATGTTTTTTTCTCTTGGAAAAATATGAGATCTCATCTTTTACTTCAATCTAGGGTTTCATCCTTTGCTTCATTTCTTATCTCTTGATCACTCACTATTTATCTCACTTGCTCTGAAATCTTTTAGTTTCATTCTCGTGTACAGAAATCCGAGCTTTAAAGCTCTCTATAAATCTCCATAAGAAAACCACATGAGTCTCGCAGATTTCTTCTCTTAGGAAAAAATTATGGTTCTTAATTACTTGATTTGGTTCGTGATGGTGGTCGCGAAGATTCTAAATATCTTATTTCTTACAAGGTACAAGTTTTCGTTTTTTTTTTAGTGAAATCCCTAGTATATGATTTGGGTTCTTCTTTTTCTATTTAAGTTTGTTTTTTCTGATTTATATTTTTACTAGTGAAGTGACACACGACCCGTGGTTCTTTATCAGGATCTCCTTATTTTGAATCCAGTTGCCACTTATTGTTTCTTCAAGTTTCCCATTCCATTGATAATTTGATATTGGAGTTTCTGTAAGTTGAATGATACCTGGTTAGACAAAATTTTATGTTATATTGGTAATACTGAACCAAATGAAATTGTGTACTATAAGGACTACTACATGAGTGGAAATTATTGAGACATCTTTGTACATAATATTCTGTGTGAAAGTTGTTGGTTGTTTATCACTTTATTTTATCATGCATAATCTTCAATCCTTCACTTGATGTCGTTCTTGAAACTTCCAGTATAACTGTCCATAAGTAAAAAACAGGAGTAGATTCCCATATTCTGTATGGTTTGACCTTGGCTCTTGTTGATTGGCATAGAAAAGCATACTTTAACTGGGAATGCCTTGTTCTTAATACGAAACGCAAGTTTGGGTCAGTGATAGACATTATCATCCTTGGGATGTATGCCCGCTATCCTATGTGGTTCCATGTTACGAGTTCATTAACTCTATTACCAATTTGCTTCACAATAACCATGTTCCGTTGCATAGACCCCTGCTCTAATTTATGTTCCGTATTAGCATAATTGGAACTCCAATTTTAAGTTGTAACTGATGGTTTGGTATTTCTGGAAATTGCAGTGCATTCAGAAATTCGATTGGATTCAGAATATCTTGATCTTGAATGGATCCTGTCATCGGGCTAATGTTGTTTGAACTCAAGGAAGTATGTGTTTCTTCGGGAACGGTTGAAACAATGTAGTTGCTAATTCCGTTTACACCTTCATTTATGTATGATTAGGTACCCAATGCACACAATTTGTTTCACGCAGTCCGTATTTAGTATGATTACATAATCATCAGGTATTTTTATCCAAGATGGCACTTCCATATTTAAACAGCTGGTGCTCATCACCCGGAATAGCTAACATATCTAGGTCTTATATATACTTGTTCTCCGGAATCACTACCGCCACCTGCAACGTAACCTTTTCCATGCTCACCAGCATACCCTCTTCCATTCAACAAAATGATGAGTAAGTTCCCTTTCATTTTTAAAGTTCCAGATCTCAGGCTTAATTTATAAGTTGTGACTACTAACTGATTCCGGAAAGTTGTAGTACTAGTCACTGTCTCGTGTTATTTTCTGAATTTTGCTGAATCAATTCTGAGCAGACATGAAGCTCGTTTCATTTGGAACCGAGAACGAGTGAAGCCACTTATTTTGAGATGGAAACCATGAGGTTGGTTGCAGCGTACTTTTTTCAAGTCCTGAATTTGAAACTAATTAATTGTGTCAACTTCAGCGGGAGTTCGATTATCCCGTCGATCTTATTCTCAGTGCTGCAATGTGCTTAGTATGGTATAACTGCAAAAGCATTGGAAACAAAGCAATAAACACAATTGAAGCTTCGGCATTTGTGCCTCTATATGTTGAAAATATTGCAACAAATGTTTTGACATCCCTGAGTTTTTCTTTCAGCGACTGTGCTCTGGTAATCTCTGTTTCTGCCTTAAGGGTTTTTAGTTAGTTCAACATGTCTCATATTCCTTCCATTACTACTCTCAGTCGTGGAATTTTTCAGTGCCTTTAGGAATCATTACTGTTTTTTACTTTTAGATTCCTTGAGACTTTAACAAATAGGTGTGGAAGGAACTGTGTCAGATTGATTATGTGGATATAGTGATCAATTGTTAGCAGTAAGCTTCCTGTCTTGGTAATAATGATAACATGCATGGATATTTTAGGTGTTTGGCGTGCATGCAAACTATACAGAAAGAGCAAGCAAAGAAAGACCTACAAGTGGACATGGTTGTAGTTCGTTATAAAAATCACTATGATCTGGTATTTCGAATTTCAGAAGTAATTTACATACGTGGGGGTGCCGAACCTCATCACATGTAGCTAGATAGAAATTGTTTGAGCAATCCCTTATAGACATCAACTTTCTAGGATAGGGAGAGTGATTAGGTGTTCTGACATTGGAATAGATGGGCCCTCATAAGAATAAGGTATCCTTGTTAACTAGCTTCTTTGGATAATTGGTATGTTGAAGTTATCTCGAAGCTTTATTTGTTAAAAATCGTGTGGGATGTTTATTTCTACTGGAAACACAAATCTCATGAGATCCTAAGTATTACATACATTATATGCCTGTTGTATGTAAATCTTGTTCATTGCATCTGTCCATTTCCATTTCCCTTTCCAGGTCTTTGAGGGAGACAGTAGGTACCTTGTAACCATAATGGAATCATCAGATGGACTTTATGCTGCTGCAGCTAGTCTGGGAATAGGTTTATAGCTAATTTTCTCATATTCACCTGAGTTAACTGATGAAATAGTCATGGGATGCATAGATTATAGCCTGAGGTTAAATAAAGGTCAATATCCAAAAATGTTTGATACAGAAATCTTTGCAGAATCATTTCTTACCAGGTTTCCTTGTATTCATCCTCTCTCATCTCATACGACATTGTCTTCTGGAAGCATTCTTGTTGAGTTTCTCGAATGCTCATCTAACCACAGAATTCCGGCGATTGAGAAGTTTCACGTTCCAGACCAATGTGTTTTGACATTTGTTAATAAAAGAAAAGAAAGGGAATGCGTTTTTATCTTGTTCTATGTGTAGTATCATGACATGAACTAGGTTTCAACATATAACTCTTAGTTTTGTTGATCAACTTGATGCCTTGGTGGGCATTCTACTATTCAAGTTTATTGGCATCAACTTGGTATTATATTCTATTATATATGTTTGTTATCACAGGTTTAAGTGGATGTTTTCTGAGATTTTTTATGGATCAATCCACACGGAAATTTTATAGGAGTCAATGTTGAGGGAAATCTGTGACATCAATGTAACATTTTACGAGGCAAGTGTTACTTGGTTGTTTACTTGTACTTCCTTCTGTGGCTTCACTTTGCTACTTCTCGTATATTACCTTGATTTTCACGTTTTGTGCTATACTGCTTTAGAATGTTTTGTTGACCCAACAGTTTTTTTATGAGAGTCCACACACAACTTGGGTGGAAAGAAGACTGGTTTTGTTTTTTGGTGACATTACAGACAGTTTATCGAAGTTGTAAATTAAGGAGGAGAAGGTGTACTTGTTCTATATTATATAAGAAAGGATAGCAACAATAAACATATCAATAACGATGAGCTGAAGCACTTTGTGTAAAAGAGCGGACAACAGACCATCATCCAAATAGGATGATGAAAGGTCCAGAATTGAAGCTGCTAGCGGTTATGTTGTTGAGTAGAACGGTGTTTATCGAGTCAATGCTGAGCTAACAAAAATTGACGAAACCATGCAAAGGTCAATTAGATTTCTTTTTCCATACTAATTTTATTCTCATTAAATATCTTCATATTTACTTGAACTTATTATTGTCATACCGGGTTGTGGAAGAATGCCTAAAAAAAAGACATTCAAATGGTGTTCTACTTCGTTTGGTTCGCCATATAAGTAAGTGCAGTAACTTGATTGTGATAATAAATTACGAAATTATTAAATTAAACATTATTAACTCATATGTATATTGCATGAATATTTAGCATATCCAACAAAAAAAAAAAATTGGAATCTGGATTTCATGTCATGCGATTCATGAAAGAAATTATTGAAAGGGAAGATAAATTAAATAGTATAGCAATGGTAAGTACACTTTTGGAATTTTCTTGTTTTCCTTCAGATTTTCACCTTTTTCATTAGTTTTTGTTGATTTTAGAACTTTTATGTATTTGTGGAAGGCTTATAAAAATTTTTTTTCCTCAAAGTTGTGAGTGAGTAGTTGTGGTGGTGAGTGAGTGGTGTTATATATTGAGTTAGTGTTTAGTTTAAACTTAAGATGATTATTTAAAGTTCAAGGTTTGTGTTATTAGGTGGTAGTATTGATGATGGTCTTAGTTTGTGTGTAATAAGATCAGAGTTAGCTGTATCTAGCTTCAGTTTTGAGCTTGAGTTGATTATGTATTTTTTGACTTGAACCATTATCCCTGTAATGGTCTCACAAAAGACGGTACAGGTTGTATAAGTTCATTGGCATAATGGTTTTCGTTGTTAGGTTGTGTATAGTTTACTGCTATCATAAAATTTGGAAAGAGAAAGGGAGAACCCAATTTTCTTGGTGGGCATTGCATATATGAAAAAACAATTGAGCAGTTTTTCTGATCTTGTTTACTTTTTCACACAAGTTTGGTTTTCTTTTTTGATCTAATAAAAGGTTCTATGTTTTTCTTTTAGAAAAATAATAATGGTAATTATTTTGTACTCTTTTGTACAGGAAGCCTGAGTAGAATGAAGGAGAGATCATGGAATTACGAAGAGAATGGATAAACGTGTGACCGTTGGTGATATCGCAAGAGTGTTGGCCCATAAATCGGAAACGAAACATAAATAACGTAGACTACGATCAACTTAACAAAAAATGGATATAGTTTCCAATTTCATTGTTAATTTCTTTTTAGTCAGTACTAAGGATACTTTTATACAAAGTCTCTTGAATTTTGTTTAATTATTATACATTAACTTGTGTCTAACTTATATTAGTATCAAATAACAATAATTATAGAAATCAAATTAGTTCTTAAATTGATTTAATAAGTATTATATTACAGACATAGAAATCCTGGACCAAATAAGTTAGACACAAGTTAATATACAATAATTAAACAAAATTCAAGAGACTTTGTATAAAAGTATCCTTAGTACTGACTAAAAAGAAATTAACAATGAAATTGGGAACTATATCCATTTTTTGTCAAGTTGATCGTAGTCTACGTTATTTATGTTTCGTTTCCGATTTCTGGGCCAACACTCTTGCGATATCACCAACCGTCACACGTTTATCCATTCTCTTCGTAATTTCATGAGCTCTCCTTCATTCTACTCAGGCTTCCTGTACAAAAGAGTACAAAATAATTACGATTATTATTTTTCTAAAAGAAAAACATAAAACCTTTTATTAGATCAAAAAAGAAAACCAAACTTGTGTGAAAAAGTAAACAAGAGCAGAAAAACTGCTCAATTGTTTTTTCATATATGCAATGCCCACCAAGAAAATTGGGTTCTCCCTTTCTCTTTCCAAATTTTATGATAGCAGTAAACTATACACAACCTGACAACGAAAACCATTATGCCAATGAACTTATACAACCTGTACCGTCTTTTGTGAGACCATTACAGGGCTAATGGTTCAAGTCAAAAAATACTTACATAATCAACTCAAGCTCATTACTGAAGCTAGATACAACTAACTCTGAATCTCATTACACACAAACTAAGACCAGCATCAATACTACCACCTAATAACACAAACCTTGAACTTTAAGAAATAAACTTAAGTTTAAACTAAACACTAACTCAATATATAGCACCACTCACTCACCACCACAACTACTCACTCACAACTTTGAGAAAAAAATATTTAATATAAGCCTTCAACAAACACATAAAAGTTCTAAAATCAACAAAAACTAATGAAGAAGGTGAAAATCTGAAGGAAAACAAGAAAACTCCAAAAATGTACTTACCATTGTTGAACTATTCAATTTAGCTTCCCTTTCAATAATTTCTTTCATGAATCGCATGACATGAAATCCAGATTCCCAATTGTTTTTTTATTGCTGGATATGCTAAATATTTAGGCAATATACATATGAGTTAATAATGTTTAATTTAATAATTTCGCAATTTATATTCACAATCAAGTTACTGCACTTACTTATATGGAGAACCAAACAAAGTAGAACACCATTTGAATGTCTTTTTTTAGGCATTCTTCCACAACCCGGTATGACAATAATAAGTTCAAGTAAATAAGAAGATATTTAATGAGAATAAAATTAGTATGTAAAAAGAAATCTAATTGACCTTTGCATGGCTTCGTCAATTTTTGTTATCTCACCATTGACTCGATAAACACCATTCCACTCAACAACATAACCGCTAGCAGCTTCAATTCTGGACCTTTCATCATCCCTATTTGGATGATGGTCTGTTGTCTGCTCTTTTACAACAAAGTGCTTCAGCTCATCGTTATTGATATGTATATTGTTGCTATCCTTTCTTATAAAATATAGAACAAGTACGCCTTCTCCTCCTTAATTTACAACTTCGATAAAGTGTCTGTAATGTCACCAAAAAACAAAACCAGTCATCTTTCCACCCAATTTGTGTGTGGACTCTCATAAAAAAACTGTTGGGTTAATAAAAAATTCTAAAGCAGTGTAGCACAAAACGTGAAAATCAAGGTAATATACGAGAAGTAGCAAACGTGAAGCCACAGAAGGAAGTACAAGTAAACAACCAAGTAACACTTGCCTCGTAAAATGTTACATTGATGTCACAGATTGCCCTCAACATTGACTCCTACAAAATTTCCGTGTGGATTGATCCATAAAAAATCTCAGACTAGCTGCAGCAACATAAAGTCCATCTGATGATTCCGTTATGGCTGTAAGGTACCTAGTGTCTCCTCAAAGACCTGGAAAGGGAAATGGAAATGGACAGATGCAATTAACAAGATTTACAGACAATAGGCATATAATGTATGTAATACTTAAGATCTTATGAGATTTGTGTTTCCAGTAGAAATAAACATCCCGCACGATTTTTAACAAATAAAGCTTCGAGATAACTTCAACATACCAATTATCCAAAGAAGCTAGTTAACAAGGATACCTTATTCTTATGAGGGCCCATCTATTCTAATGTCAGAACACCTAATCACTCTCCCTATCCTAGAAAGTTGATGTTTATAAGGGATTGCTCAAACAATTGCTATCTAGCTAGATGTGATGAGGTTCGACACCCCCACGTATGTAAATTACTTTTGAAATTCAAAATACCATATCATAATGATTTTTATAACGAACTACAACCATGTCCACTTGTAGGTCTTTATTTGCTTGCTCTTTCTGTATAGTTTGCATGCACGCCAAACACCTAAAATATCCATGCATGTTATCATTATTACCAAGAAAGGAAGCTTACTGCTAACAATTGATCACTATATCCACATAATCAATCTGACACAGTTCCTTCCAAACATATTTGTTAAAGTCTCAAGGAATCTAAAAGTAAAAAAAAAGTAATGATTCCTAAAGGCACTGAAAAATTCCACTACTGAGAGTAGTAATGGAAGGATTATGATACATGTTGAACCAACTAAAAACCCTTAAGGCAGAAACAGAGATTACCAGAGCACAGTCGCTGAAAGCAAAACTCAGGGATGTCAAAACATTTGTTGCAATATTTTCAACATATAGAGGCACAAATGCCGAAGCTTCAGTTCTGTTTATTGCTGTGTTTCCAATGCTTTTGCAGTCATACCATACTAAGCACATTGCAGGACTTAGAATAAGATCCACGGGATAATCGAACTCGCGCTCAATTTGACACAATTAATTAGTTTCAAATTCATGACTTGAAAAAAGTACGATGCAACCAACCTCATGGTTGCCATCTCAAAATAGGTGGCTTCACTCGTTCTCGGTTCCAGATTAAACGAGCCTCCTGTCTGCTCAGAATTGATTCATGAAAATTCATAAAATAACATGAGACAGTGAGTAGTACTAGAACTTTACGGAATCAGTTAATAGGCACAACTTATAAGTTAAGCCTAAGATCTGGAACTTTAAAAATGAAAGGAAACTTACTCTTTATTTTGTTGAATGGAGGAGGGTATGCTGGTGAGCATGGAAAAGGTTATGTTGCAGGTGGCGGTAGTGATTCCAAAGAACAAGTATATAACAGACCTAGATATGATATATATTCTGGGTGATGGCACCATCTGTTTAAATATGGAAGTGCCATCTTGGATCAAAATACCTGATTGTTACGTAATCATACTAAATACGGACCGCGTGAAACAAATTGTGTGCATTAAGTACCTAATCATACATAAGTGAAAGGTGTAAACGGAATTAGAAACTACATTATTTCAACCGTTCCCAGAGAAACACATACTTCCTTAAGGTTAAACAACATTATCCCGATGACAGGATCCATTCAAGATCAAGATATTCTGAATACAATCGAATTTCTGAATCCACTGCAATTTCCAGAAATACCAAACCATCAGTTACAACTTAAAATTGGAGTTCCAATTATGCTACTACATAAAATAAATTAGATCATGGGTCTATGCAACGGAACATGGTTATTGTGAAGCAAATTGGTAATAGAGTTAATGAACTCGTAACAGGGAACCACATAGGATAGCGGGCGTACATCCCAAGGATGATAATGTCTGTCACTGACGCAAACTTACGTTTCGTATTAAGAAGAAGGCATTTCCAGTTAAAATATGCTTTGCTATTCCAATCAACAAGAGCCAAGGTCAAACAATACAGAATATGGGAAGGATTGAAGATTATGCATGTAAAGTAAAGTGATAAACAAGTGAAGGATTGAAGATTATGCATGTAAAGTAAAGTGATAAACATACAGAATATTGTGTACAAAGATGTCTCAATAATTTCCACTCAGGTAGCAGTCCTTATAGTACACAATTTCATTGGTTCAGTATTACCAACATAACATAAAATTTTGTCTAACCAGGTATCATTCAACTTGCAGAAACTCCAATATCAAATTATCAATGGAATGGGAAACTTGAAGAAATAATAAATGGCAACTGGATTCAAAATAAGGAGATCCTGATAAAGAACCACGGGTCGTGTGTCACTTCAGTAGTAAAAATATAAATCAGAAAAACAAACTTAAATAGAAAAAGAAGAATCCAAATCATAAACTAGGGGCTTCACTAAAAAAACACGAAAACTTGTACCTTGTAAGAAATCAGATATTTAGAATCTTCGCGACCACCATCACGAACCAAATCAAGTAATTGGGAACCATAATTTTTTCCTAAGAGAAGAAAACTGGGAGACTCATGTGGTTTTCTGATAGAGATTGATAGAGAGCTTTAAAGCTTGGATTTCTGTACACGAGAATGAAATTAAAAAATTTCAGATCAAGTGAGATAAATAGTGAGTGATCAAGAGATAAGAATTAAAGCAAAGGATGAAACCCTAGATTGAAGTAAAAGATGAGATCTCATATTTTTCCAAGAGAAAAAAACATGAAAAAAGAGATATGAGATTTACTTGTACATGGGTAATAATTCTGAAAGAGATTAGGTTTATCATTTAATCGAAATAGATAGATGGATGATGGTATTGTTTAAGCTTTATCTTTTAGGGTTTTCAACAAAATAAAGAGGCGAAGATGTCGAGAAAGACCCACTAACAAAACAGACCACGTACTATTAGTATATAATGACTAACTAACTAGGGACTCAAACTAATCACAATCGTGCGTTTCAGAATGCTTTGGGTAGAATAGTAGCAGTTTTGAATCAGAAATGTCACTATAATGGAAATGACGGTAATTAAAAGAACTGTCATCTATAAGCTTACACTTAGATTACAGTTTTTATACTGAACGGTTACAGTATCTTAAGAATTGTAACAGCTTATAATTGTTATTATACATCCACGTACAGTAATATTTTCTTACAAAAACTGTTATTGCATAATAATTTAGTGATAGTTGAAAAACTATCACGATTTTTCATCACTATTGATGTGAGTTTTTGTAAGAACCTGTTACCTATATCTCATAGCTAATTCTTTTGTAACAGTTAAATCGTCAACTGTCATGGTTCTGAAATTTGAAATGTCACCAAAGCCCATATTTGTACTAGTGAACTCGGTTTTGTTTCCTGTGAAGATATGAAAAGACTCCTATGAAACCATGGGAAGGAGGAATCATCCTCGGTCCATCAACACCAACCTTCCTACCCGCCTGAAATTTAAAGGATCCATATGCCGGGAGGTTACTCACCTATGATTTTCTCATTGTACAATGATTCAAAAACACCAGGAACACCCAAACGCCGCTCAACATTATTGATTTGATACGGAGACAAGGGTTCCTTCCAGAACACAAAAAGACATTACTACCACTCAAAAGAGTACCAGAACCAATAATCAAGATGGTGATGAGCTCTGCATTCAAAGAGGACAATCAAGGAGTCAACGATCAACCTTGTCGTCCATGAAGACCTGGAAAGGCTTTTACAATTTCAAGGCAAAGAGAGACCAGTCTCACTTCATCAGCACCAATCTTTTACCCTCTTGTTGTCCAAAAGACCATTTTACCAAGGGATATATCTCTCGATATTCTCCCTTAATAATGTGGGATAAAAAATGTTCAGATCTGAAAAGATTATTCCATATGAACGACAAATATCCTGGGGATTTCATATGTCGATTCAAGATCAAAAAAATCGTAGAGATATTTGTTAGAGAAGTCGTCTGGTCAGTAAACACTACAACATCCAATTATCCATGAGGTCCTGTCGGAACGAAAGGGTTAAGAGGGAGGCTTCATCTCAGCAAGCATCACGAATCGAACACTCACCATTATCCTCATCCTCAGTACCAGCCAAAAGAAAAGCTTTGTTCCACGTTCCAGATAAAACTCTACAACAACAACAACAAAAGCCAAAGACAGTTATGACATTCTCAAATTTTTCTTTTCACATGGAAACCATTTCGTCCTGGTCCCTTCCCTCAGGTACCATACCTTTTCATCCTAGTCCCTTCACTCAGATACCTGTCCATTTTATCCTGGTCCCTTCACTCAGGTACCTGTGTATTTCATCTTGATCCTATCATTCAGGTACCAGACCTTTTCATCTTGGTCCCTTCACTCAGTTACCATACATTTTCATCTTGGTTCCTTCATTCAGGTACCACACCTTTTCATCCTGGTCCCTTCACTCAGGTACCATACCTTTTCATCCTGGTCTCTTCACTCAGTCCCTTTAGCAAGGCGTTACCCACTTCATGCTCCCGTGTAGCTCCCAGATGACTATAAATCCATCCAATGCTACTTCATGCTCTTTTCACTCAGGTACCAATCCATTTCATCTTGATCTTATCATTCAGGTACCAGACCTTTCATCTTGGTCCCTTCACTCAGTTACCATGCCTTTTTATCTTGGTCCCTTCATTCAGGTACCACACATTTTCATCCTGGTCCCTTCACTCAGGTACTATACCTTTTCATCCTGGTCTCTTCACTCAATCCCTTCAGCAAGGCGTTACCCACTTCATGCTCTCGTATAGCTCCCAGATGATGAAAAATACATGCAATGCCAAGATCATAATTATCAGCTTCACGTACAACTTCTTTCCATTTCGGGGATGACTCAAATTTCACTCTGATGGAGATGGATCATTACAAATCATCATGACCCGATGAAATGGTAAAACCCCCCATCACAAGAGTACCCTATTAGGGTCTTACTATAGAGGAATCAACGATAAAACCCGTATTAGGGTATTCAATTAGCACATTCCCTGCTACACCACCATTCTGCACATAAACAGAAGTAGAAGCATCATCCTCAACAAGTACGCGAAGGGGAGATTACATATGGTTTTTAGTGTAGGGATATACACTATCCACATCAAAATCGACAATAACTCTTGTTCCTTCTCCAACAAGCCCAACTCTCTGATTTAATCATTCTGCCCCTAAAAGTAGAGAGGTTAAAGGCATATCAAGTCAGAATATCTCAAACATGAATTTTTTAGTATGAACCATAAAAACTACTATACATTTCCACATACATCAAATAAATTCATTCTAATACAATATTTAAAGTATTTCATGAGCCCAACCCATTACAAAACATTTAAAAAAAAAACGCCTCAGAAACAATTTTCACTACCTCTCGGAAACTCTGAATCTGGCAACAATTGGTGATGAATTTGGCCATGGTTATTATATAAAAAGTTTTGTATTAGTGTCTACTAAAATTTTTTAAAAGTGCGCCTAAATCGGACAAGCGATCTAAGAGTTATGGGAAAAACGGCTAGCGGAGTCGAGTCTAAAAACTGTCAGGATTTTCATAGATACTTCCTGAGTTCTACTGTTTGGTCATTTTGACAGCCAAAAAAATCTCAAACCCTGTATTATATCATAATAGGATGAAGGAAATTATTTTTTAATAAGGATAGAGGGTTCAATCATCAAAAACGGAGGTCATATGAAGATTCTAGAGCGATTTTCCCAAGCACTATACTTCTGAAATTTTCTAGTGACGGGAATCTATAATAAAATTTGTGAATTTGAACATGGCTATGCTTATATGAAAATTTTGAAGAGTTCACATGCTCCACCATGATAATGATGATTAAAAAATTACTTGATATGGTTCCAAACCAACGGATGAGTCTGGCGTTACTTCATTGCTTACTTCTCCATCGACATCAGTAGATTCAGATTCTTCACAAAGACTTCAATGTGAAGCGCCTCGTCCAAGTCTTCATCCTTCAACTTATCCACGACGTCTCCCAAATTATCAGAAGCATCAACATGGAAGAATTATTTGCAATCCTCTTCTCGTATATTGGGTACTGTCAAAGGCGACAGAAGTAGTGTCCATTCAAGGGCCCATCACACACACCTGCTGAAAGAAATAAATCAATTAAACAAGTCATGGTGGTCATGCTTTGATCTAAGGAGATTACATAAGAGTGACTTTGCATCTCAATATCCCAGAACTACAACGACGGTTTCAACTTCGATTGAAATACTCGCCCTAGCCCCAGCCTTTAACAACAACAAAGGATGGCTCCAACTTTCATGATTTCCCATGTCCTCTCAAAACTCCTGGAAGCATAGACTTGTGACGACACCAAAAATTATCTTTTGCCTGGTAGCGGATCCAAGTGAGTCACACTTGGGGACTGACGACTCCTTCACTTTTGAAAGTTTAATACAGTAACATCCCTTAACTAGAAGGTCTGATCAGAAACGATACAAGCAACAAGAATTTTCTACATCAGTACTCACACGACTGGGGAGCCTCCTCTTCTTACATTATCACATCCAGAAAGGTAATCATATCCCTCTTGCTTTTACAACCACATGATTCTACTGTTGGACAAGCTCCGAACTCGGAAGCCACAATCATTTCCAACTTAGAACTTCAAAGACGCAGTCACCTCAGATTCAAGTTTTTTTTTCAACTTCTCGATTTGGTTTACAAGTTGGTCCTCCTGGTACCTGTCCTGTCTCATGGTACATGTCTCGTCTCCTGGTGCTTGTCATGCTTCCTGGGACCTTTCATGTCTTATGCTCGGTCCACTCCTCTATTCCTTGATGCTCCTATTAGTACCTCTTCAGTTTACAAATATATAATTCGACAACAATCGGTGAATAACGGGTCAGAACATCCTTCACGAAAAGTGTTCGACTATGTCTCTATCATGACATACCAGAAGGGCACCTTAATCGGAGATCTGAGCTAGAAGATATGGATCTTACATTAAAGTCTACAAGATCTAAAAATTCACCGGGATTCCTAATCACATATGTTTACGCATGGTTGGATGACCTATCCAACTCTGAATCGAATGATTCTTTTTGCGCATAAGCTTGGTCTCTTGGCTTCAAAAGTTGTGGTCAAACGTCAAAATCCGACATCGTATGAAACTTCAACATCTTCAGAAGTGAATAATGTGCAAATTACGGTTTCCAAACGGGATTCACAAGATTCAGCCTTATAGAGACCTTGTATGCCCATGGACTTTCATCTTCTCAGACATACCATCCTGTCAGGTCGCACTGCATCTCCCAAGAAAACTACATCATCATTTCTATGACAAGAGCACTAGAGTCCACCGCCAACCTCACTTGCTGTTCTAATCTAAAACTATCTTCTTATGCCGATTTCCAATATTTCTAACTTTGCTGGATACAACTCAAAGCATCGTCTATGTGTTCCCTATCTTTCATCTACTGTCACTTTGCTGACGCTATCACTAGCACTTAATTGCTGCATACTCAAAATCTAAGCAAGCACCAGGACCAACTACTTGTTTACAAGGAAAATTGAATCTAAGACTTAACTTTGCATCAAAGACATTGCCTGGAGGAGATAAAGCTAACAATATTTCTTGCTGGACACATACATGAAGAATCAATCCAGCTGACTTGATCCTCTGTTTTAGATGAGGCGGAACTGTTTCAGAAAAAAAGAGAGAAAGCGTCGATCATATCCCCGATTTTGCTCACGGCAAGATGATATTTCGGACAAGAACGAGGGAGCCTACTATTCCAAGTCAAGGTTAATGCTAAGGGGCACATATCTCAATCTTGGGTAAGACAGAGCCAACCAAGTTTCTTCCCTGACCAATGGGGCTCTTCATAGACGTATTCTCTATAACCCTTCTGGTAGTTGTTCAACTAACATGACTTGATCAGAAGCTCAACCCAGCTACATTTCCCTTGGCACACGAATTGGAAATTCTGGGCAAGAATGTGGGCATCTACTAATCACATCCAAGACTTATGCTAAGGGGCATTTATTCCAGTACCTGGAAGCCATAATCTAAATATATCTTTTTCTACTCTTAAAATTTAAATTATGCATATATAATCAGTATAAATATATTGTCACCATCTAGTACTTATTGTGCAACATTAATGTTCCTCACTAAGCAGGAGAATGTAGATGGTGGATTTTTGACAAGGTTTAGAATTATAAAATCTCATTTCTGCCTAGTTTCAGAAACATAGAAATATCCGCACATACTAGTGCATATATTTCTGACTTCACATCAAAACAAAAAATATTGTATTCCTCCTTATATTCCGCAAGAGAATTGAGGATACAATCTCTACAAAAGGCTACGGGCATTCCATGCAAACAACGTAGTCTATAATCTCTACATAATAAGTCTCAATCTCCTTGATGTGTTTCCCCTAGTATAGAGCAAACTTGAGTCTTCTCTGAACAACTACAAATATTCTAAACTGGCCCCGTAGACTCCTCAATACTTACAATACTTATGCAATATCGAACTAGTCTCAAGTCGCATAAAATTCCACGGATGAATTCCTTGAACTTGTCTCGAGTGCGAATCGATGTTCTGGTAATATCTACCAAATTCGGGAATAGCTATTGCTTAAACCCCAACACAACACTTTAGCTTAACGCTCCGTTCGCAACGAAATCGTCTCAAATTGCTCTCCTGAGCTCAAATATGCAACTCCCTCAATTCCACTTTAGATGATAGTCTAGGATTATTTTTTTGTTCCACATTACTTGATAGTTTTCATATTTTTCTACAAAACTACCAATAATACCCTAAAATTTTATCTTGGAACTATAAGTTTGTTTATAAATACATTAATAGCAAATTAATGTTTGAAGACTTTTTTAAGGGAATAAATAGAAATTTCTAATATCTCTCTCCATTTCTAAATCTGCGTGAAAACTCTCAAACTATCATCTAAAGTGGAACAGAGGGAGTTTTTTGCACTTTTCTTAAATATAAGCCATGAATAATGCGCCACTCCGCTTGGATGCGCTACAATCAAGAAGCAATGCCATGAAAGATGCATTGAACCTATGAACTAGGCTAACCCTAGCCTTTTCTCATATCAGCACCAAGTTAGCACTAGCTATTTGGTCTAGCACAACATTGGCACCAGTAATCCGTATTTGCGCTAAAAGTGCTAACCTTCCTGGAATTAAACCCTAGCGCCTGAGAAGTGCTAACTAATAAAAATGGTTTTAGTTAGTATATTTTAGCCTAATAAGTCCCTATCCAACGTATCATCACATTGGCACCCAAAAGCTTGTACTAAAATGCTAACCATAAATCCTAGCGCCAAATGCGCTATCTTTCTTGGCTAATTCTAGCCTGATGCGCCCTCGAGAATGGCTAAGGACAATATGCTCTTAACTCTAATGCGCCTCCCAGGGTCGACGCATCCCTAGTTAGCCTGACGCCCATTGGCTTTTCCTTGGCGCCATTAAATTCAAGCACGCCCCTAGTTTTTCCTTATCGTCCATGGCTCCGTGACGCCCCTGCTTAGCCTCCATGTCCGTGACGCCCTTGATGCTTCGCGTCTTT
This sequence comes from Papaver californicum, assembly GCA_023531435.1. NCBI lineage: Eukaryota > Viridiplantae > Streptophyta > Magnoliopsida > Ranunculales > Papaveraceae > Papaver > Papaver californicum. The sequence goes on from JAJJMC010007738.1 coordinate 1,562,509, forward strand.
GGCTAAGTCAATGACGCCCTTGCTCCTTCGCGTCTCAGGATAACTCCATGATGCCCTTGATCCTCCACGTCCTGGCTAACTCCATGACGCCCTTGGCCTTCTCCACGTCCAAGGAATGTTCTGTCGCGCCCTTGCCTCTCTGCAGCGCCATTTCTCCTTTCTGTAATCTATCTCCTATGCATCATCCATCTCATATGAGTCACTAGTTATACCTAGCACACCTCTGAGCAATGACCATGGCTAATGTGCCCTTGGATTAGCATAGCCATATTTAGTTACCTAGTCACAACTACATTTATGCTAAAACCTTAGTGCTAACTATACAATTGAAGTGCTAACTTCAAACCCTCTTGGTACTAGCTTTCTGGCCCTAATAAAATTGATATTTATTAAAGGTTGTACATATTGGTCTCATGATGAGACGTTAACACATTAGCCTTTTACATTAAGAAAGATAGCACATTATTATTCGTACTAAGTGGATAATACTACTTTTGCTAGCTACTTCCCTCAGAAATACGCATTTGTTCTCAATATATGTCCAACATTGAGTCTTATATGAATCCCAGTGGGTCTCCTTGCTCAAAGAGTCATTTACAACATTTGGCCTCAAATGCCTCTCAGACTTATGATAAGTCGCTTCTAAGCTAATACTTGGCATTAAATATTCCATGTTACTTTCAAACAAGTACATGACCACTAAGAATTCCCAGACTCGACACTAATCAGTTTGGGTATCAATCAAGTGATTTACACAACTTACCTCACTGACTTAGCAGGTCATTTGAGTTGACTTGCCTTAATCAAAACCATGATGGTTTATAACTCCACTATTTTCATGAGATATCAAATACAACATGGGGGGATTATCATTGGGGTATTGGTCTGGCGGTCTACGGCATCGTGGGTGGTGACACAACCCCCACGAACAAGAAGGTAGCAAGAAGTGGGCGGTTATAGAGTAGTTCAGAGGATGAGGAGTAGTGGTCAGACAGGTCTTCCCTACCTTTTTGAGAACCGCCCAACTACAATCTCCACAGTCCTCACTTCTCCACGTCTTCCTAACTTCTATGACTTATGAGAATATCAGTGTGTCCTCTTCAAACTATAAATAGATTATTCTCATCCATTCAAGAACAAGACAGAAACACACAATAATTCAATCAGTCTGAAGAAACCAAAAATTTACAACATTAGCGATTCCTCTATGGAGAATCCATTCTTCTTCATACACTATTGATATTTCTCAACCTTGTTTGCTTCTCTCCCCTAAGACCTGCCCAAATCCATTCCATCTTTGTAATCGAAGCAGTACGTGAACGACCATTTCTTGGTTTAGGCTCGTCCTGTTCGAGCTTGATCTCTCGAACCTACTTGAAAGTACCACTTTTCAGTACATTTTCTTTTACCCTAAAACAACTGGCCCTTTTGGATTTTATATATAAAGATTAAAAAATCTCTCTGTTAGAGTATTGCTCGGTTGAATCCACCAAGGAATTAGTACGTCAAGTTTGTGTGACGCCCCAACTAACCCACCTGCTTAGCCACTAAAAAATGGAATCAACCCTTCGTGGCACTAATAAACTAGATCATCCATTTAAGATAAATGATACATAAAATCATCCTTAGACAAACTCATGGACTCTGATGTTTATGCGAAATTGAAAAATGCCATATAATTTCCAAATCAGAATTAATTTCTCTCATAGTATGATAACTAAGATTAATTAGCACACAACCATGTACTTTACTAATATAGCAACTAGAGATATGCAGACCTCTTGGGAATGAAAAGCATATAATTCGAAACTAAATATGATATATAAAAATCAACATTATCGCCTTTGCCACTACCTAGCGAACTCAGATAAAACAACAGGATGCTACCTTGGCCCCTAGCGGGAATGGATTTGACTTAAAGGGAAAGGCATCATGTAGTCTTCCGCTTTTGAAGTAATAGTTCGCTTCTTTGGCTTGGCAACGGGATATGAATATCACAGGAATGCAGATGAGCCAATCTTTCTCCACAGGCGGGAATCAATCTTTCCACTTTGCTCGGTAGTTCTAACTATAGTAGTGACTGGCAGGAGCAACTAGCAATTCCAATCAAGTTCCAATTATACAATGAATTGCTAAAATTCCTTTAGTATCAAAGGAGTATACTTGAACATTAATAAATTAGAGTTCAACACATGTTCAAACATTATGTCGACATTTATGAACATTCTAATCTAACTCGTATACATACCCATATCTGCAGAAAAACCATGAAGATAACATACCAATCAAAAACGTAAAAAAAGTTAGATACAGTCAGGATCGTTCCTGACTTGGAATCGGTATTGACGGGGATCGTACCTAGGATCTCTTTTCAACTACAAAACAAGTTTCGCAAGTCTACTTCCTTAAACATTACTAATCCGTGCTAAGCAGGGGACTTAATGTTGATGGTGGGTTTTTGAAAAGGGAGAAAATTATAATACTGCTTTTTCCTAGCTGCAGAAACATGGAATAAATATGCATAATTTCATAACACGGCATCAGAATTATGAAAACTACTCATATCCTACATTCTGCAAGAAAGTCGAGAAGGGATATTCACCTCCTGGCTAAATTAGCCCTGTATCTCTTTTTCATATATATGTACCATAGAAATTTCAGAGCTACAGTCAACTAAATCCTCGTTGTTTCATGTGCATCCACGCAAACTAGTCGTATTAACCAAAATATAATGATTATACAAAATTGCGAACATTCAAAATAGAGGCTATGCCATATTTGAATAAAAAAAATGCTAATTAGATGCATACCATCTAATTGCAGAGTCGCATCTAGCATTATTTCAAGTTGCAAACTTCTACAGTTGAATCTCTTAAATATGTTTTGTATGCACTTCATAAAAGTTAAGCATAAATGCTAACAATTAAATCTCATAATACTGAGAAGCTATAAATACGTCATAGTTATAGCCACGGAATTAGAAAATGCCAATGTTAATGGCATACAAGCAATGGCCCTGGAACCAGCAAGTGCCATCCATAGTAATCCCTAGCCATGCTCTTCGTACTAACGTGTCAAGCCAACAAAGCCAACATGCCCACTCGCCAACGAACACTAACATGCATTATCATAGGCGCTAGCATAGCGCTAGCACCCCCTTTCCTCGCTAGCACCAATGCTAGCACTTTTCCTCACTAGCGCTATTGCTAGCACTCCCTTTTTTTTCGCCATTGCTAGCACTAGCACCTAGCCATTTTAGCCTCGCTAGCTCTTTGCTAGCAGCACTAACTTCGCTAGGACTCGCTAGCAATACCATGGCTAGTGCTAGCACCTATTTAGTCCATTTTAGCCTCGCTAGCTCCTTGCTAGCAGCGCTAACTTTGTTAGGCCTCGCTTGCAACACCATGGATAACGCTAGCACTCTGCTAGCCATGCCAACTCCACCAACTCTTCTGAAAAATCAAAACATGTTACATGGGGGGATTATTCAAGGGTTTTTGGTCTGGTGGTTACAACAACATGCGGCGTGGCAACACCCAATGATAAGAAAGATAAAAAATAGTGGTAAGGCTGAAGAAGTTAATGAAGTAATGATTTCCCGAAGATTCCAAAGAGGTTTTACGATTCTCCCCACGACTTCCACCTCTCCATCTCTTCACTACCTCCACTACTTACAACGAAATTGTGTGTTCCCAAACTATTATAAATAGGCTACTTAGCCATTCAGAAAAACAGAACAAACTGATTATTCTCACAGTTCTGTTATTCCACATCTCTACAAACAATTCAACACACAAATTCCTTCATATTTCTTTGCTTCCCTCCCCTAATATCAACCCATTTTGTCTCTTTGTGACCGAAGCAGGACGGAACGATTACTTTCGTGGTTTAGGCTTGCCCTGTATAATTTTGATTTCCGAATCTAAAGAAAGTACTTCAACAGTATATTGTTTTGCCTAGTATCAATTTTTAGGTACTAACAACAGTCAGGATCGTTCCTGACTTGGAATCGGTATTGACTTCAGGGATTGTACCTGGGATCTCTTTTCAACTAAAAAACAAGTTTCGCAAGTCTACTTCCTAAAACTATGTTTCCAAAATTGTTTTTAAACATATTTGTTAAGGTATAGATTTACCCGAAAGTTCAACACACTAAATAATAACAAGTTACCAATTAGTGCAATAGCATAAGCACGAAGTCCATAAATAAATTATACTTCATAACTTCACATACTTAAGTTATCGACACACTATTATATTGTTTCCTTTTGATACTTTGATCACAGTATAGTAAGCAAGTCACCAATACTAAAGTCATTGTAACAAATTTAACTTCATATGTTATTTTTCAATGAATAAATACTTGTACTAATAATATATAGAAATGGAACAAGTCAAGTTTATATTTACTAACCACGTGTTGAAGGATAATGTCTTTGTATTTCTTTGATACATCTTCAAGTCTTCATGAGTAACTAGATCAAGTCTCAACATTTCTATGTTCCTAGTCTAACCTAACAAAGTTGACTTTAGTAATCTACTCAAACAACTCGAGTTTTGGAACTCAACTTGACAACATACTAACGCTTGGTGGGTTCAACCGAGCAATGATATAAACATCTCCCCTTTTTCCATTTTTAGGGACAAAAATCTTTACATATGGAGAATACAAGAATTAATAGAAAAATCACATAATTGTTTTAGGGTGAAAAACAAATATGCTGAAAAAATAATACTTTTTGTAGTTTCGAGAGATCAAAATCGAACAAGACGAGCCTAAACCAAGAGATGGTCTTTCACGTCTTACTTCGGTCACAAAGATGAAGATGATGGGTTGATCTTAGGAGAGGGAAGTAGAAAAGGTTGAGAAATCACTGTGTGATGAAAACGATAGTGTGTAGTTGATGCATGTTTGCGCAAAAATAAATTAAGATATTTCCTACTAATACTAACAAGTAATATATAGGTAGTAAGGATCGTTCCCACGAGAAGCTGTGAATTGTTATTTGTCTTTGACTTCTTATGTAACCAAGAGGGATTGTAATGATTTAAACTAAGTAAACTAACAAAATAAAAACAAAATAAATAAAAATTGAGATTAAGGTGAGAAAACAATGATCACGGATTTCATCTTCCATCACCAAACAAGCTCGTCAATCGATTAGAATCAACATAAACCATCTCTTCGGTGGAATCCGAAAACCATAGTTTTTCCTTAATAGTTTGTTTATTCTTTTTAGTGTTACTATTTTCTTAATTTATTTCTTTTTATCTTCTAGCATATAATTTGTTTAATAACTAGATATATTATTATCAATCCTTGTGGGAACGACCCGTACTTCTCGATTTTACTTTGTACACGTTGTGCGATTGCGACCATAGGTTCTTAGTCTATCAATTTTTTGAGCCGTTTCCGGGGATTGAGAAATATTATTTTTGGTTATTTTACAGTTTTATGCTAATTAGGTTAATTAGGATTTATCTTTATTTTATTTTTATTTTTATTTTTTCCTTTTTAGATTTTATTTGGGTATCTTTTTGTATTTGATGTGCAGGTAATATTTTTCATTTATTGTGGAAATTGCCTATCATAAAAGGTAAGTAGGATATTCAAAAAAAATTCTTTATAATTTTATTTCGTAAATACTTATATTAGGATATATTTTGATTCTCTATTTTATTTCTTTGTAAGTAACTTTATATTTTTTTATTTTAGTTAGATTTTTATTTTGTTTATTTTTTATATATAAAAAATAATATAAAAACACGTTCACACACCAATTGCATCGTCAGACTACCGAATTTTAGGAAAACCCGTGGAAAAATAAGTTGAACCCGTGCCTTGGGCCTTATGGGAGTTACCAACTAAAATCCACAAGCCTTAGCTTCGTACCTTTGACCAGTCTTTGACTGAGGTATATTTTGCTAAGGTAACCTGAGCTTACCTATTTTAGTCAACCTTGCATTTGCATTTGCACCAAAAAAAAAATGTCGAACTGGTATTATAAGGACTAATACAATGTTTATCGACCTTAATTCCAAAATGGACATTACTCGTACTATGACCATAGTGTGGATAGTACTTGGGACCGCTAACAACCCTCTGGAGGTTATGGTTTAGACCATAGTGATCCCAATTACTATTCGCACGCTCAGTAGTCGTACGAACGGGTAAACGAGCAACATTATACTGAACAAAATGTTTGTTCTCCATCTTTGGGGGATTTACTTAAACAGTTGATACCCAACACTTCTTATGATGCTAGTCTTTCTTTAGAAGATTCACTTAAGCAGTTGACTGAAAATTCTCGTAGGAGTGACATAATGTGGGAACAAATTCATGAGACCTTTAGAGAAATGGAAGAAGAACGGTGAGCTCATAATATTGTTGCAAGTGAACTTAATTGCCAATATAGTATTTCTAATTTTACCCTTGATAATAATGATGAATATTAACCTAATTTAGAGGGTGAGGTTAGAATTGAAAGCACTACTTGTTTGGATAAGGTTCAACCATCTTCATACTTTTATAATGATAAAGATAGTGTTGATGATGAATATGATGATGGTAAAGAGGAATGGTTTTATCCTCAGACTAGTATTTTAGAGTCTAACGATTCAGAAACAATGATCTCAAACGAAGACGATAGACTCATAGAGAATTTGAGTGTGGGTGAAGCAAGCCACCTAATTATAATCTAGATGAAATAATTGATTATTTTCCTAAATCTGATAATTTAGAAATTGAGGAATTGTGACTAGTTTGTCCAAGGAAATTGACCACTCTAAGTTTAGGGGTGAATATTATTCTCCCTGTGGTTTACCTTTGACTCTTATTAAGGTCCCTCACTTGGGACTTTATGTATGTGACTCTACCATTTTAATAGATTATCTTCATACACTTTTTCCCGAGCCTGATTATGTCCAACAAGAAATTCAATCGTTAGAAACCCATCCTCCGGTGATGTGGTTTACCCAGGTGATAATATCATAATTGACTTTGTTGTCCCACCAAAAATTAATTTGCCAAATGTGGGAACATATGAATTTCAAATGTGTCATATATTGAATATTGGAGCTAAGCCTAATTATTTTAGGAAATATGAATTAACACATTTGCTTAAGATTGACCACCACTTTCAGAAATTTCATTGTGGTTAATAGAGTGAGTCAAAGTCAATTGATTTCAAGGATCCGCAATTATTCAGATTATTATTGTATGATTCGTAAATTGTGACTAATCCTTTCTTGGCATGGCTGGAGACTTTCAACTTAGCGCATTATGGGAGGCAACCCATATGCTTTTGATACACAATACTGGTAATATCTCTCCCTATCTCTTTACTATGATCATTATTAATCTTTGTTCATGCTCTTATTTATTTATCTTTAGAACATATAAGACTATGTTCAATTTAAGTTTGGGGGTAAGGGAGACAAATTTAAAAAAATTAGTTGTACCAAAAACTCCAAAATTTAGAAACTTGTGAACAATCAGAATGATACTAACCATCCTAAGTAGATGGAAACAAATTTATTAGTTGTAGGAGTTGAGGGACCAAACTAAATGGTCTATTCATAAAAGAATAGAGCTCAGGTGTTAGAAATAACATGATAGTCGTCGTCATATCTCGAAGTCGTCACCATATCACATTCTGTTTTTATTTTGCAACTTTATGTGTTTCTCTAAGTGATTAGGTGGAGCACTAGTATCGCCTTGTTGTCGCCGCTAAAATGAAGTAAAATGATTGAGATGAAGCCCAATTATTTTAATTGAACTTGACCAATAATTTTTTTAAAAAAAATCTTGGACAGCAATATGTATGTTCTCCATGTCTCTGTCGTCTAAGCAAGCGTGGAACGCAGGATCCATGAGAACTATCATGCAATCTGCTGACTATGAGCATGCGCTTAGATTTAAAAGATCTAATCATGTTGTCGGAAAATTTTAAAAAATAAAAATAAATATATATATATATATAATACTAAAAAAAGTAAAAAATAATTGTATATATTCAATAAATCGACCGTTGGGGCCCTTGTATATACCAGCTGGGTTGATACTAGAATTAGAATTCAGACCAGTGGGTGCTTATCTCAATCCATTAGAGTTCATCTTGGCATTGACATTCATACAGATATTCTGGGAAACATCGTTCACCTTAGTCAACATGCGCACACTTCTATTTTCATACCCATCTTCTTAATCTATTCATGTGATTGTGGTTTGTTAGATTCCGAGTATCGTGGTCCATTGTATGACTTTGTGAGTAGTGCTTTGTTTTCTTATATATGAATTTTTGTACGCTTGAGTGTGAACACGTGTACAACAATTGGATTCAAAACAGGGTAATTCCTCCCTTAGCCAAAGAATTTTATAGCCAACTAAATATCATGTTTAGTATCTACCCTCAACTGTTCACAAGTAGCTAGAGTTTGGAGTAAAAGATTTTATGGGTATACCTCTTTGTAAACTCTCACGAGACTAAAACTCGTCCGATAGATACCTATGGGTTTAAAGGCTTGTTGCACACGCTAAATGCAATCTGATACCTGCGAAAGTGTTAGGATTTTTTTTTTATTTTTAGATTAGTTTTTATTTCTTTTAGTTTTACTCGAGGACTTATAAAATATAGGTTTGGGGGTATTTGATGAGTGTGTAAACACGACAAATTTACTGTTTAGTTTAGATTTATTAGTTTTTCATTTTGTACATATTTGATCATTTTATTTAGTTTCATAGGATTTTATATCCACGGTTTAACGTACTAAATTATGTGTGCTTACTATAATAAAAGTGGAAAATTAGAAATTATTACGGGCTCCAGTATGAAATTGATAGAGGAAGGCACGGACTTGTGAACCCAAAGCATCCAAAGCTAGATCTTTCATAACTAACCTAGCCTACCGGCTTCACTAAATGTCAAATGCAGCTGAAGATAGAAATAAGAAAGAATAGAATTTTAAAGAATGAAGGTAATCAAAGCACAGCTGAAGATAAAAATGAGAAAGAATAGAATTTTAAAGAATGAAGGTAATCAAAGCAAGTATATGAGTAAAAAGGTCATGTGATAATTCATTCTCATTTCCCAAATCTAAACAAAGACATAAAATGCATGCAAGGGAGGATCAATATAAAGTTTTATGATGACATCATATTGGTGTCATGAATGCAATATATAGTCAACACAAAGAAAAAAATTATATCCTTACCTTGACAGTGTGAAGTCAAAGGGCATGAAGAAAGTGGCGGCCAATATATGCGTCTTTTTTTCTTGGATAAGTCTTATTTATATTAAAGAATGAGAGAGCTATAAAATACAGTTACAAAGAATTGGGAACACTAAGGTTTCGAAAAGGCATATATATATAGCTAATACAAGATGTTTGGTTCCTCAAATAGTTTGAGGAAAGCCTATCTATTCCTTACTCTTTAGCATTTTAACTGACGTTCCTTTCTTCTTCTTTTTCTTCGGTTGTGCTGACATGCTACCTAGCTCCTTCGGTTCCTCTTCCATCACTTTGGCTGCCTTCTTCTTCTTCATTTTGCTCTTCGTGTGAGGAGTTTGGCAATCCATCCTCTTAGCTTTCGTTGGTGACTTTGATGCTTGCATTTTCAACCTCTCTCTTTCGTCCTTCTTGTCCGCTTCATCGGCCTAATTAATTCTTATTGGGTTATCACTCTCCGAAGCTTCATTATCAGAGATTAAGCTAACCTCCTCTTCTTCTTCTTGTTGGGCTAAGACTTCAAAGGAGTTGCTCTTGGCGGCTAAGGCTTTGATTTCCCGCTTGAATTCTTCAACCCTTTCCTTGTGATCTTTCACCTTATCGGCTGAGCTTGGGCTAGTAGCATCTTCCGCTTCAATCTCCCGTTATCGGCTAATATATGTGTCGACATCAATAATTAAGGATGTATGCTGTGCTATGGATGTGTTTTCATGGACTAAAGGAATTAATATCGTGTCAAATGGAAATTCATACAACAATTTGGAAGTTGAGATTAAGAGAAGAATTTGCGTAACCTATGCATTAGATTTCAAACAATAAAACATATATTCTATTTAAAGAAAGCAAGGGGAGGTGTCTGCATATAAAAGGGGGAGCTCACGGTTTAGAAAGGGAGATGGTTTTTGAAGGCTCATTTCAGTACGGGTTGAAGCCAGTAAATAGTTTTAGGTTTTGTTGATTATTTATTTATTCTTAATTCTATTTGTAATGGATAGCTAGCTTCTCTGCTAGGGCTATGAAAAAAACTAATTATATCGTGTAAAGACTTCGATACTCTCTAATAAAATACTTTTTCATATTCAATCGTTTAATTAATTTTTCTTTATTAATAGTTTTATTTTTAAATTATTTTGAATAATCTTTAGATATTGATCTTTTATAAGCGAAAGAGGTTATAATATTTTGGTTTACAACAATAGTTATATTATTTATTTTAATTGTAATATATTCTGAGACATGAGATGGTTTCGATATTGTCTTGAGTGATAACATGAGTATTTTCTAGAGATGAAATGGAAGTTTTACATAATTAATTCGGTTGAATCCGAAAACCCTACTTTTCTCTTAATAGTTTGTTTATTCTCTTTACTATTTTTTTTTTATTTTCTTAATTTATTTCTTTTTATCTTTTAGCATATAATTTGTTTAATAACTAGATATATTATTATCAATCCTTGTGGGAACGATCCGTACTTGCCGCTTCTACTCTATAGATGTCGTGCGATTGCGACCATAGGTTTTTAACCTATCATAACACCGTTACTTGAGGAAGGAGAAATCCTGGGGATGTTTCCATTAGCATCAGGGGTAATATGATTACGACCGATGATAGTGAGATATGGCCTGAAGCCGACTTTTTTTTGAGTGATTGACGAAAATTGGCTCTGTTACTGAGAGGTTGATCTCCCACTGTGGTCACCAATTGTTTTAGGGTGAAAAACAAATATGCTGAAAAAAAAGTACTTTCTATAGTTTCGAGAGATCAAAATCGAACAAGACGAGCCTAAACCAAGAAATGGTCTTTCACGTCTTACTTCGGTCACAAAGATGGAGATGATGGGTTGATCTTAGGAGAGGGAAGCATAAAAGGTTGAGAAATCACTGTGTGATGAAAACGATAGTGTGTAGTTGATGCGTGTCGTTTGCACAAAAAATAATTAAGACATTTCCTACTAATACTAACAAGTAACATATCAGTAGTAAGGATCGTTCCCACGAGAAGCTGTGAATTGTTATTTGTCTTTGACTTCTTATGTAACCAAGGGGAGATTGTAATGATTTAAACTAAGTAAACTAACAAAATAAAAACGAAATAAATAAAAATTGATATCAAGATGAGAAAATAATAATTACGGATTTCATCTTCCATCACCAAACAAGCTCGTCAATCGATTAGAATCAATATACACCATCTCTTCATACCAATATCCCTAGAGCACCCCATCGAGAGCATACTCCGGTAAATTCCTTGTGTCATCACATACCATAACGATGAATATGTGAATACTACCCAACGAACAACCTAATGCAATGTGCTATTAATTTTAGTCCTCTAGGAGCGTTAGGTTCTTTGAATTAGGATAATAAATGCAATAGAAGTACTACGAGTATTCTATTTAACATTGGTCAAGCTTCTACATGAAATCACACGAAGGTTTTGAATACAATCGGTAATCAGACTATGCTACTTATAACCGGGTCTATCGACTATTCCATGTCTCCAAACCCTAGTTTAGCTTTAGATATGAATATATGTTCACTTAGTATACATCATCCATTAACACACTTCCAATCATAATATTAAAAGTAGAACATGAACGATAAAAAGAAGATCTTGAATATCAACAATAATCAGCCAGATTGATTCACATGTTTAGGACTTCCAGCTACATCCCCAACCAATAAAACAAAGTTACCTACTCATGGATTTACTAAAACCCATGGAAAATACACAAAGAAGAAGAATGGTTTCCCCCTGAGGGAAAACCCTAGATCATTGATGTAGAAGATGTAATATGAGAGGTATAAGATAGGAGATTACTTAAAATGTATCTTGTTTGAGCCTTGGATGTCTTCTTTTATAGTCTTCAATGCTTGGCCCTCAAGTATCCTCTCTTTATAGGGTTTAGAATCCCATGAGACTAAGTTGTTTCAATTTAGAAGTCCAAAACACGTCAAAACGGACCTCATAAGTTTGTCATAGTCGGCATGGTCGATTTCCATGAACCGTGTTGACTCTAAGACCAAAATAGCTCTAATTCTCTGTCCCAAAACTTATTACAGTCGGCATTGTCGATTTCTTATGAGCAACGCCGGTTCTAGGGGTCAAAAATACAAGTTTTCTTCCCAAAATAGTGTTACAATCGGTATTGAAGAGCAATGCCGACTGGAATGTTGTAGACGACTTTTTCTTGCTTCGGCTGTTTTTCGGTAACTTCTTCTTCCGAACTCGGAATAACCTTATTATTTTTGCGTTCACTTTGTATTCTTGTTATCTTAAAAATGGTATCAAGAAGTACTAGATTTGAATGAGTTGAATTTGGTCTTTGTCCCTTGTCCATTTGTAGAACTTGACTTCCTTGTTCATTTCATGTCGTAATGAACTCCTTTCTTCTTCTTTGGTTTAATACACTTCAAGACTCCTAAGAAACTCATAAACAAACAAAATCAAATCATAATGATATGAAAACTAACAAGAAATCAATGAATTAGAGTATCAAACTAATGCAAATAATGCACCTATCAGTAGTTGAAGACTAGATTATCCTGGGATATATCTTGTTATGTTCTGGAATAGATGAATCCATCTATTTTATAGTCTTGTAGTGAACACACTGATTTTTCATAAGTTGTGAAGGTTGTGTAGAGATAGAGTGGTGATGATCGTGGAGATTGTAGTGGATTCATGTCCGATAAGTCAGGAGGACTATATGACCATTGCTTTTCATCCTCTCAACAACTCATAACCGTCATAGTACTTATTACCTTCTCGTCGTGGATGTGTTTCCACATCGTACGTTGTCAAAGACCGCCAGACCAATACCCCAATGAGAATCCCCATATATCATATATTTGATGTCACATATTCAAAAGTATCATGGCATAAATTTAGAAGTACTCAAATTCCAAGATTTGTAAAATTTCTCAAGGACCAAGTACAAGGTGGGCATCGCGCTTTCGAGAACTAAGTGAAAACTTATGTAGAGCTGGCATTAGGCTATCGTGATGGGTTGGTTGGAGCTAGCCTTGATCTAGCGCCGTGAGTAAGATGGCGTTGGCACTAGGCCGACGCAATAAGTAACGATGCATCCCTGATGACGCGTTTTGAGGGACTTGCTTGGATAGGCTGGCGCTAGCTTTGCACTAGCACCATGAACAAGCTGGCGCTGGTTCGATTAAATGATGCACTTTAGGCTTACCATATTACATATAAGTCATCGATAGGATGCCACCTTATATATTTGTCTTTGGAAAGACTTGCATTTTCCTCTAGAACTAGAACATAGAGCATATTGGGAAATAAAAAGGATCAACTTCGACTAAGACAAAATACGTTCACATAGGAATCTTCAACTCAATGAGTTAGAATATATTAGAAATGATGCATATCATAGTGTTAAGCAATATAAGGATAAGATGGAGTTCGTCCATCATAAAACCATTATTCGAAAGTCATTCAAAGTTGGTCAAAAAGTCATTTTATATAATTATAGGTTGCATTTATTTCTTGGACAACTTCTTTCTCGATAGATATGACCCTTTGTAGTTCGTCATGTGTATCCTTATGGTATTGTTGATATTGAGAACTCAGAAAATGGTACCAGGTCAAAAGTTAATGTCCAACGTTTTCAACCTTCTCTAGAGCTACCTTCCTCAAAAGAAGAAATTCTTTTGGAAGACCCAGTTTATGAGGATTGACCTTTTTTAAGGTTACTCCGGTCGGACTGACAACATTAAACTAAGCGGTAACCCATTGATTTTGAATTTTTATTTTTTTATTTTTAGTTTTTATATTTGGTCTGTGTATCATTAATTATAAAATTTCACCTTGACCTCCATACTTCCCAAATTAAGCTCCTTGGCCAACCTTAATTCGAGGATAAGTTTTTCATATTCCGCAATGTTGTAACTGCATTCAAAATCAAGTTTAAAGGCGTAGGATAGTAATTCACTACATGATGTTTCAAACACAATACCAGCTTTTCTTTATGACCAATAAGATGATCCGTCAAAGAACATGGCCCGAGGCTCTTCTCCCTGCACCTCTGTTATTTCCCTTAGTATATTGTCATGGATTTTAGCGTCATATGCTCCTGGGATAGCGGCCAAAAGGTCGACTATTGCTTGTCCGCGGACTCTCTTTGATATTTGGTAATGCAATTCGAATTTACATAACTGCAAATGTCATCATGAAGTTTGCTTTGTCAGTACCGGCTTCACGGTAAGGTAAGTTATAGGATTTCCCGCTGCGAAAACTATCGTGTCGTGTGCTAAAGGTAAGGCCGTAGCTTTTGGGTTGTGTACACCAGAGATAGGCACGTTTGTTTTGCTCGCGGGTAACGAAGTTATATATCCTTTAACCCCCTGCTAACGTAATAGATTGGGTATAGTTTATCACTGCCCATGTCTTGTGCCAAGAGTGATCTAACAGCGAGGTTGGTGAACGCGGTATATCGGTAAAGAGACAGCCCTTCACCGAAGGTCGTAGCATTTGCGGGATGATGAGGTATTATATGAGCTTTAATTTTGAAAGGCGTATTTTTCGGTCTCTCCCCGTTTAAAGCATGTACCTTTCTTTAGGAACGTTAGGAATGCAGTCATGAGTTGGGCCAATTCTGGGAAAAGTGTCGTATGTAGGAAATTTTTCCTATGAAGGCCTACGATTTCTTTAAATGGGCGGAGTCATTGTTGTTATATCCACTACTTTATTTGGGTCGACTTGAATTCCTTCATCAGTGACAACGTAGCCAAGAAATTTCCCAGACGTCACCCCATACATGCACTTAAGGGGGTTCATTTTCAGCATGAAGTGACGACACCTCTCAAATATTTTTTATAAATGTATAAAATGATCTTCCTGCGTTCTAGATGATGTAGGTGCACAAATTAATTCACTTATACTCTACTTTACTAATGAATAAAGTTCGTTTCCACGAGAAACAAGATGTTTCAGTTGTTTGTGTTTTAGTTGTTTAACGTCACAAAGGGAGGTTTTGTCTTAGGTTTTAAGCAAAGTAAATTAGAAAAGAATTAAAATATTAGGTTGTAGGTAATGGAGAGAGATATGATCAAGGAATCCTTCTTCGTTACTAAGCAGTTATTGAATTAGTATATTCATTTATTCTTCATTCATCACAAATTACTATCAACTGTAGGATAAAAGCTAGAGCAGTGCTATCCCCAAAAGTCCTTTGGTCACTGGTCACCGAAGCGCTCGAATGATTCTATTCGTTTAAACCACCTAGAAGTAGTGCACTCTAAGTGTAATTTGGTCAAATGCTTTGTATCTTATGACTTTATCGGTTGATTCTAGTAGTTAGACTCTTAGCGCAAGGTCCACTTTCTAGTGTTATTTCTGCACGCGATTGCTCCACAGAATCCCTCTACAAGTTCTCACGTGTTCTATTTATGTAAGAGTTATTTAAAAATTACGGATATCCTAACCCTTTTTACTAGCAATAGATCAATCGAGAATTGGTTTAGTACACCACCTAGAACAATCAATTAATCAATCATAAACATTCCTCATAGTAGAAACAAACAGTAATCACGTGAAGAACTCAAAATAGATTCATATATTAAATCAAATCATGTTTAGAACTTAAAATTTATCTTCAATCAATTAAGAAATTAACTACACGTATTGGAATTTGCTACAAACAAATTAAAGAAAAATAAAAGTTTAGCAAACCCATATCTAGAATCTCGCTGCTGCTACTATTGTCGCGTGATGAAGTCCGTATATCGCACGAAAAAATCATAAAGATAATGAAGAACGATTGCATTTCTAATGAATTTTCTCTTTGAGGAGTTTATACAAACACCTTGCGTGCACAGAACTCAGGTTGAGAGGGTATGTTTTGGTGGAGATTTCAATCAACACAAACTCTCAAACGTGGTTTAATCCTCGTCATTCATCTTAGAAATTAACGATAAGAGGATTCCTTGGTGGCTGTTTTCTAGCTGTGATATTTATCCAAAACCAACTATAACTCGATTGTTCTCTGAATTCTCTCGCAAGTATTCGAATTTAACTCTAACCCAAGTTCCCTAGCCGCCTCAAATTCTCAATTAGCTCCTTATCTCTGTTTTGTTTCTCTCTTCTAATTTCATCTGAATTTCCGGCCAAGAAAACTTGTATAAGGTCTCAACAAAGTCTAGTCCTTGTTCCTTTCTTTGTCTCTGTTGAATTCGAACCCTTTGTGATATCAAACATAACCCACCGTTTCTATTCAGACTCCTTCTCAGTTCATTACAGCAACCAACTTCATAGCTCTATCTTTTTCTTCATTCACTGCCAGGACTCGAGCTCATTGTTGGGATATATGTTTAAAAGATTTTTCTTTCATATTTATTTCAACATACAATCTCTAGTCTAGTGTAAAGGATTTTGGGTTTCCAAGTTAGGTCACAAGTTCAAACCCCCTCCCCTACAATTGGGTGTATATGTGCACGTACCCGTGTATAACATTAGTCCGGGAGCGGGGCCTTGGGGACTTGGAGTTCTCTTGAAATTCAAATTTAATTTTTGAAATTTGAAAAAGATTTTTTTGAAAAACGTTTTACTTCCTTAATTAAGTTTTTTTATCC
>JAJJMC010007738.1:1579336-1614217 GCA_023531435.1 Papaver californicum
TGGGGGCGTTGTGAAGAAGATCGAACTGCTAGCACAAAAGAAGAGGCGAAGCCACAGACGTCTTAAAGAAAGCGACCTGATCGTGACTCAGCCGTAATCTTTTTTGTGTGTTTAATTTTTGTTATGCAGATGTGAAATCAGCAATTGTTCAACACTCAGTGTCACCTCTAACTTAACCACCACCATAGACTTACTACCAAAACATTCTCAACTTCTCTGCCGTCAATTTTTCTCAACCATTAATAGGCTCGAGCTCCATCAACTGCCTGTAGCACTGCCAGGATCGACTTCCTCCCTTCTTCATTCTCTTGACTTCTCTGCTATCAATAAAACTCAACTGAGCTCTCCATTAATTACCGCAAACTTGAGCCACTGATCCATGTTGTACTTGGATCCGGAAACTACTTCAAACCCATTGCAGATAACTTCTCTATCACTATTAAGTCCTAATCATGGCAGTAATTACTATCACGATAGTGGCAGCACCCATTTTTCTTCGTTATCAGTATCACAGACCACTATCCTCGATCTCTCAATCTCGATCTCATCACACAGCTCCATTGATTTCCATCAACCATTATCACTCAAACCCACTCCAATCGATTGCAACAGCTTCCAATAATCACCATCATCGTGATCATCATGATCAATATCACTTCGAGCTCCCTCCGTTGTTGAATATCTCACCACAGTCCATCATCAACTATCAACAGCTCACAATCTCTCACTGCCAACAAACTCACGTAACCGCCATCAAACATGGCAGCTAATCTTCTCTTCGTGTTTTGTTATTTACGGCAACAAGAGTTGGACCGGAAAACAAACCACCGTGAAAATTGGAGAAGAAGGTGGCGTGCCTGTTACGCGTGTGGAGAAGATGGTGGCGCCCTAGTAAATATTATGGGCGCTTTTAACAATATTTAAAAACTGGCATCCCAGAACAAAAGTCACTGGTGCCTTTAGTAACTCCCATGAAACTTGTATGCCCCTTAACTTACGATGGGTTGCAATTAACAGTTGCCCTGGAAATGACCAGTTTTTCCTTAGTTCTTGTTTCGCTTATAACTTTCTTATACGAAGTCGGAATAACTTCATTCTTTCGTTGTTGGCTTCGTTTCTTCGCTCTTTACATGATAATGACAAGAAATCCTGGATTTAACGAGTTGTACATGGTCTTTGGCCCTTCTTCACTTATAGCATTTTTTCTATTGCACAATTAAGTGTCAATTTACTTCTTTTGAATGATTTCACCTACTAAAAGATAAATAAATAAAAACAAACGTAATATACAATAAATCACAATAAATCTAGTAAATAAAATATATAAAATTGACGCTCTAAATATGTAAAATATGTACTTATCACTAGACTTGACCATGATATCATCGACATGTAATTAGACTATTTGGTGTAGGAGGAAGTTTATCCCGCGTTCTTTGGTCCGAAAGGTATGACATTTCCACAAGGTGTCTGAAAAACGGTTTTATATATATGCGTCTTCTGCTGCCATCTTGATCTAGTTATACCCATTGTAGCCGTCCATGAATGATATTATAACCGTCGATAGCATCGACTAACATGCCTATGCTCGGAAGAAGAAATTCGTCTTTTCATCAAACTCGGTTCAGATCTTGGTAATCTACACAACATCGAATCTTCTCATTTTTCTTAGCTACTAGTATTATGTTTACCGACCAAGTTGGGTGTTGGATCGGTTTTATAAATTTTGCTTCCAACAGCCGCTTTACTTTTTCTTTAATATCCAACGTGATTTCTTGTGGAAAGTTGCAACTCTTCTGTTTGATAAGTCTGAAATCCAGAGAGACATCCAGGCTATGGACGATTTAACTACTTTCAAGCTCGGGCATCTCATCATATTTAAACGGGAAGACATCTTTGAAAATTCGATTAACAAATCTATCAGCATGCATCTTTCCTTCTCGCTTAGGTGCTTACTTATCCTCATGAAGTTTTGATCTCCTTCAGTGTCGATATTAACTTCTTCCATCCCATCTAGCATTGGGTCGGCAGCTGGTCGATCTGCGGGAAGGTTCTTCGTCATTTCTTCTTCAACTATCGTTGGTGGCTTCATCATTTTTTTCATATATTGACGACATAACACATTCGTGTTTCACGTTAGAGCCACATCAGATAATTGTTATCATCGATATACATGGCATGGCCCCTTCCTATTGTGAGAAGCGTCGAAACTGAAGATTACTCCGGGACTTCTGCTTCTTACAGGAAGACTGGTTTGTCATCTGAAACGGGTGTAATACCGATTTTGAAACCTTGGCTTCAAGAGATTTTGAGGGCCTGCTCTTCATCCTACTTTGGTAGTGGAATGACCCGGCTGTGACTCTTTTGGCTTGTTGGATATTCGTAGAAGACCGCGTCTGCCATGTAAACCTCCTCTGGTCCGAACGAGTTGCTCATTGCTGGGATATGATATTGTTTTCCCCCTACACACTGGTGGTAAGTAGAAGCTACCACTTTATGATTGAGCAGCCTTTCCTTGCTCAGTAATACACTGAAATTTGTATCATCTTTGAGGACGTAGAAAGGGGTGAGAGCCATGATCAACCCTATCCTCATGACCAGGATAACCACTTTTATTTCCGTTTGTGTATTTCTACTGAACCCTTTTACTATAGTCGTGCATGACTGTATCGCAGATCGCTGGATGCTCAGGAGCTCTAGTGTGTGCAAGGACATTAGGTTTAATGACGCGCCTCCATCCACCGAATCCTTTCTTCAGTTGTTACTTATTAATTGTCGCAGTCAAATATAATGGGCAAATGTGCTCTCCGAGATAGCATATGTCATCATCGATAAAGATGATTACGCCCTTCGGCGCCTGGCTGTATGGTTTTCCCGCTGCAACCGCCATTATGGATTTTGACGTCTCGCGGAATTGGTTTTTACTGAACATTAATGATTCGAAAAAATTATGGAGCCAATATTGTTTATGCGAATCTACTTGCAATGATATTTTCGGATACGGCATCTTCTTTTGTGGCTTCGCAGACTTCTTCATCAACTGGATCTTCCCATGATCTCCACGTTCCATCTTTTGGGTCGTGTGAAATCATGACTTGATGTTGTGGAAGAAGGTTCTCATTGATTATCTGATTACCCATTTGATTTCTCCAGCGCTGCTCTTTCGTTGGAAAATACTTCTGAGAGAATAACATTTTAGAATCGGGTGATCTACTCTTCTGTGGTGGTGGCAATACCTGTTATTGTTTTTTTCTACCTTAGTGAGGTTTAACATCGGGGGGAGGTAGGGTTACCTCATTGTTAGCGACCCATTGTTCGAATAATCCCACGATTTTCTTCCTACTGCACAGAAGCGTGGGTAGCTTGCTGAAGTCGGGTGTTGGGTTTCTGGATCCCTGACCTGGATTTGGTTTGTAAGGATGGTACGCTGGTGCCTTTCTTACCTCTGCATTATCTATTTTCCAACCATTGAACAAATAAGTCGACATTGTGTTAACTAATTGTTGCCAGGTGTGCTCAGTATTCCCCAAATTTTAGATGTCCACGCAGTCTATTATTCAATACACCGCTTCTTTTAATTCGAAAAAAAGTCTGAAATTTGAAGTTTGCTAGATTCAACCTGAGCAAGGTCGTCATTCCCATGACGCAAATCTTTATCAGGACGTCTTCTTCGACGTCTTCGTCGCATTCCAAGGAGAGGTTCCGGAACGTGTGATGTACTTTCCAACCTCTTCACCAACTCGTTGGATGCACTTGTCTAAGTCGATTTTCTAACTTTCTTCTTGGCCGAGTATAAATTTCTTGAGGTATATGAGAGCCATCGCGAACCAAGATTTTACGCTTCATGGCTTAAAATTATCATACCATCTGAAGGATGTCTCCAATAACGACTTGGGGAACTCCCTTAAGCATAGGAGTGTTCATCGGCGACATAAAATGGCTGAGATGTTCCCGTATGTTTCCTTGACCATTATACGTTTTCAATTTAGAATAAGTATAATCCTCCAGGTATTGGTATTCGACCACCTCGGTCGAACACGGGGGATCCATTGAATCGTAGTTGTAGTGTTTTTCTACGCGGTAATTTTACTCCAGGTGCTTGGTGATTGCATCCTCCGAGACTCCATAAAGAGAGCTTTCTTTCGCCGTAACTCTATAACCACTAGCTTTTCTTGATGTGGTGACCTTATGCGCAACACTCCAATTATTTTGACATATCTTGCGAAAAAAATTGGATGAGTTAACTCCCTGGTTCAACTTCTCATTTTCTTTGACACAGGTTGTTTCAGCCTTTGACATATATGTTCCTTGTACTATGGGCGTCGTGACTACGGTGCTCCCTGGTGACTCTTGCTAGCCGTCATCATGCACGTCCTCGATCAACTCGATATTTGGATCGGGTGGTACACTTTCTTCTTATGTTTCGCTAGTGTTGTCTGGATTCATCTTGCTGGACGAGAAACCAATCTCCCATTGTGGTCGCCAAATGTTTTGGGTGTAACGTTAGAAGGGAGATTGGTCCTAGTCACAACAAGTACCATCTTTCTTTTCCTAAAGAGAAGGAGTTAAAGACTTTCTTCAAGTATTATTTTCTTTCCTTCTATACATATCACTCTCATACCTCATGATGATATATGTCCCTTTATCCCTTTATTACAAAATTACCATCCTCTATAAGTCAATCTTGACTCTTTAGTCAAAATCCACTTACCCTTCTTAAATTCCTTTTTTCCCTTTTTTGTCCTTCGGTATTCTTTCATGGGATGGGTTTAGTCCCAAAATCCCCAACCCTCTGGTGGGTTTGAGCCTAGACAATAAGGTAGTGACCTTTGATCAAGGGTCAAGAATATTCATGTATCAACAACGAGAATCTATGTAAATAGGTTCACGAGCACCTTTCAAATTCAGCATAAGAGTACCCAAACTGGTTGATATTAATTCAAGTTGACCTTGTGTCGCTGTTTGAGATTCTGCAAGTTTACTTTGGGATTTTGCAATTTCTGCAAGGATACACATAATGTCTTCGAATGATTTTCATTTCATGTAACACTCATGATGGGTTGAGTTAATTTAATGGATTGGTTTTACAAGATTAGTTATCTTAGCAAGGAGATAGAAAAGAAAAACTAGCTAACATGATTAGATAATGGATGCATTGGTGGGCTTAGCTTGGAATTTAATAATGAATAAAAAGTGGGTTGGGCTTAATATGTTTATGACTTATTTAGTGAATGTAAAAGAAAAGATAAGGTCGCGAATTTGGGAATAGTTGGAACAGTAGAAAAGTGAGATGGAGCTAAACGGTTTGTGTTTATAATAAGATGTGAAAAAATAAAGTAGGTGGATTAGATAAGGGGGAAAAATGTCGGTGGTTTTTTTTTTTCTATGAATTTTTACTATAAATGTTGTAGAAAAGGTAAGGCAGTCATTTGTGTTGGAGTTTCAGCTCCATAAACACCATAATTAAGACCTAAACATCGTAGTAACATAACATTAAGTTGAAAACAGACTTGAACCTAGTATTAACATGCTCAACAACATACAAAACCAGCACCATATAATCAAGAACACTATATATAGTTCATACCCAAAACAAATTGACCAATAAGGAAATATAAAACACAAGACACTTAACCTTCATGACTTATTATCAACTTATATTTCCTCACATTACTTTATAATGGATTAATAAAACAGATTTTCTTTTAAAACAAATATGAGGCTAGAAGTCAGTCCTAGTCATGCTTCAATATGTCACTCCAACCTTTCCATCATTAGTTGGGGGACAACTCATGGCTACATTGGACACCTCAAAAGATATGTCATGCTAGCTAGCTTTAACCTTATCTAGCATTAGGCTTAAGTTTAATACAAACACAAAATCATAACTTAAACTATACCATAATCAAATCATAATGCAGCTTACAACTAATTTGACTTAACTTAACCTAAACAAGATTAACTTAAATATATGGAGATTTGTTGCGCAAAACACAAAATGCTAACATCTCCCACTTGTTTAAGCAACAAAACTTTTATGCTAGCCGCATATTCAAGTTAAATAGTATGCTAGCCTTTGACTATAGAGACCTACACGTCACATTTAAGATGCGTAAGCCATTTCTACAATCAGAAAACTAGACGACCCTTTGTTCTCAAGTAAAACATTTTATTTTCAAAAACAGAAAACATTTTATTGGCTTAACCTTATGCCAAAACAAGTTGCACAACATATTTTCAAATAAGAAAATATAAACATAATTGTAGAATCAACCAATGCGTCTTACCTCAACCTTAGATCCTTTATGATTTTAATCTGAAATCCTTTATGCCTATTTAGTCACAAATTGAGCATTATGCTCAATTCTCAAATCTGAATTGAATTAAGGCAAACTTATGATCGATCCTTTATCCCACCTTATCTCAATAAACATGAGACTAAGTACTGTATGGTGTATCTTTATGATCTCAAAATGATATCCCCATCCTCTTGTCTCGAATTAAGCATTATGCTCAATATCTTTATGAGACTAAGTATTTTAGGATGTTACACTTGTGATATCGAACCGAGATTCTTTGTCTCGTAAGAGAGACTACTTTATGATCTAAAGAGATAACTTCATGCGCATATACACATTATAATAACAAGGGAATAAACATGATTATGAACAAGAAAACATCACACTCCCACTGATTTTCAGATTCTACCATAAGTTACAACAAACATACTTATTTAAGATCACTTTATATAGCTATACAAACAAACCATATAGATAGCATATCAATAAGCAAAAACAATTACATCTTAAACTCAAAACAAGACTCCGTATCATCGCAAATCACCTTTGGGCATAAAATACGACATACATGAGTCATAACAAGTTTAAGACCAAATTCTCATATGAAAAACCATTCACCCATATGAGACTTGATTCACATCAGACTTCATAAATACAAACACCTTTGGGCAGACTCGTATTTAAATTTCTGAATGAATCAAAACAAACCATCACAATCACATAATTCTTATTAAAACACCTCCATATACTCTCAAAGTATCACTTTGGAAATACTTAGTCGAGTGATGAAAGCTACAGATTGTATAAGTTACAATTTTTCGAAACAGAAAAATTTAGATTTTATACTTATAACAAAACTGCCATCTTGAGAAGTTCAAATCTGCCACAGATATGAACAAACCTTGATTGTGATATATGTGTCTTCTAAAACTTCTCCAATACTTGTTATAATGATTTTTCAACCCTATAACATCAAATATGAAGTACCAAATCACCATATATGAAAATAAGTACAACTTTAAAAGGAAAAAAACCCAAAACTTCAATCTTACAACCACCTTAGTTGTGGAACATGCAATAACTAGGGGAAATAGAAGTTGAATGTTGGAGTTTCAGCTCCATAAACACCACAGTTAAGACCTAAACATTGTAGTAACATAATATTAAGCTGAAAAGAGACTTGAACCTAGTATTAACATACTTAAAAACATACAAAAACCAGCACCATAGCAGCAAGAACACTACATATAGTTCATACCCAAAACAGATTGAACAACAAGGAAATAGAAAACACAAGACACTTAACCTTCATGACTTATTATCAACTTTTATTTCCTCACATTATTTCATAATGGATAGATAAAACAGATTTTCTTTTAAAACAAATATGAGGCTAGAAGTGAGTCATAGTCATGTTTGCCACATGTCACTCCAACATTTCCATCATTAGTTCGAGGACACCTCATGGATACATTGGACACCTCAAGAGACATGTCATACTATCCAGCTTTAACCTTATCTAGCATTAGGCTTAATTTAGTACAAACACAAAATCAGAACTTAAACCATACCATAATCAAATCATAATGCAGGTTACAACTAATTTGACTTAACTTAATCTAAACAAGATTAACATAACTATATGGAGATTTGTTGCGCAAAACACAATATGCTAATAATTCGAACTAAGAACTAGAAAATATGACGGAAGAGATAGGTAAGGATGAATTGACTGGGGTGGGGTGGTGATGAAGGTGGAAGATGATAATTTTATTTTTCGACCCAATGATAAAAATATAATTGATTGACTAGACAAAAAAATAACAAGGTCTTAATAGGTAGAAGAGACTACAAGATAAAGAAGATTAGATTGAAAAGAACAAGTGGATCGAAGACAGGCCCTAGATGCCACTTGACGGAGAATGAAGCGTGGATTCTAGAAAATAGGGTAGCAAATAGGGATAACTGAGATCAACTCATGTTTTGATTTAATATTTTGAATGTGATTCTATTACAATACGCTTGTCTTCTTTTATAGGACTTGAACTCTAGTTCTAGAAAAACTCTACGAACCCTAACTTGCAATCTAAGTAATTCTAAGTATAAATGACTTCTTAAAATGAACCTAAAAATAAGAAATACCTATTCTAAATTAATTAAATATTATAAATAATAATAAAAATATAAATATAAATCTTAAATGTATTGGATTTCCAACATCCAATGCTTAAAATATGCTCTTACAACGAACTATAGGTTATATTGCATTGTTAAAGATATTTTTTTTGCATGTTGTTTTTGGATGTATTGAAAATGAGACAGTAAAGCATCTTTTCTTCAATTGCAATTGTGCATAATCTATTTGGATGCTTCCCCCAAATCATGTTTAATTCAATATCAGTGTTTCTGCAAGTTTTCTGGATATTTGTAGGTCTTGGATACTGAAACCTCATTAATCAATTAGCATAGAAACTATTTTAACTAAAATATGCTTCATGTGGAAAGAACGATGCATTACATCATTTTAGGAAAAACAGCATCCACCCTTGCAAACAACCTCATATACTTAAAGACATATTCAATATTGGACTAAGACAAACACAAACAACAATACCTCTCAACCAAATCCTAAAAAGAGAAAGGATAAATGGAGACAACCTGACCTAGAGGAACATAAAATCAATGATGATGTTGCATGGATTTCTAAAGATATCCCTTATAGTTTTTCCTTAATCCTTAGAGATGATGCATGTATTTTTGAGAAAGCAGAGCAGGACCAACTTCATCAACAACTCTTGTGGTAGTAGAAACATTAGCACTGTTGCAGGCAACTCAATAGGACAAAAAGAAGCAGATGAACAATTTCATTATTATAGCACCGAACATTAGGAGCAAGCCTTGCAAGAAAAAAATCTGTGTTGATTTGTTTTTGAAGTAGTATTGAAGATGATTGTAGCAGTTTGATAGAATTTCTTAATGAGAAATATGTAACTATAACTTGGAAAAGCAGAGCTATTTTGGAGGAAGCTAAGAAGACAACAAATACTTACTCTAATTTTCTTGGTTTTTATTTTTTTTTCAGATCGGGTAACGATTTTGCAAATATTTTGAATTAACAAGATAAACATTATCTTTGTAATATTAATTAGGATATAGTCTTTCTCTTTGCAGTAAACAAAAAATACAAGTATAAATCTAGTATTAGAAGTGGAATCACTCCTAACATATTAGACGACTCTAGTAACCATGTACTAATTTTTCCTAGTCTTTTTATAAGGCCAGTTCCTATGCACCCATATCAAATGGGTCCATCCAGGTGGATAGAAAAATTGGCAGCGCCACTACGGGAGAAGCTGTAAGCGACTAGGTCTTTGTCGAGCGATAAAGACTATGTTGCTGGGGATAAACACTATGCCGCTCGACATAGTTTACATTGTCCACGACCGACTCTCTACCGCTTATAAATAGAGACCCTTTCATTTCACATTTTTCACATCCAATTCAACCAAAATCATCTAGAGTAGAATTTTTTTAAAAATTTTACTGCAAAAAAAGTCTAATGCTATAATGAATGCAAGGAATAAGAGAAACAGAAAGGGGCAACCATCAGGCGACCCGAAGAGTGGAATGAACTGGGATCAGGATAGACAGAAGGGATTCCAACATGTAAGATATCTTGTGGGCAGTGGTGTAGAGGATGGTCATATATCAGGTCATCCAGAGAGAACCATGCTAAAAGGTGGGTGGATTGAATTTATATTGTGTATGAGTGGCTCCCTGGTGCAGTTAAAGAAAGAGTCCGGAGATATCCATGGTATCGTTTATATTTTTTAACCATTAAGCACCATAGGAAAGCTATTGTTCAAGTATTATTAGAACATTGGTGAAAGACTAAAAATACGTTCTATTTTAAGGATTTCGAATGCAGTAAGTTTGTTTGTTATCTAATTAATTTTTTTTCATTTTTATTTTTGGTTTTATATATGCAAACTTTAGATTATGCAAACATTAGGTAATGCACACTTTAGATTATGCAAACTTTAGGATTTATATCCAAAGTTTAATTTCAAAATGTTGTTCGTAGGAGTTACGTCGTTAGATATTTATATGTTGACGGGAATACTGTGCGAGGAAGATATGGTTCCATATGACCAAGAGAAGTGGAAAGCACAAAATAGATGGACACCACGCCTTGTATTGTATTGTATTATGCTGATGAGGAAGGAAATAATGATCACAGAATTTCCGCGCTGGTGGAATTAGAGTATTTGGGTTAAAAGCTTTCTTAAAATGCTATAGAGAGAAAGTGCACCAGGAACCTAAACATGAGAAAGCTGAGCACTTTGATGAGATCGAAAGAATGTTTGTGTTATACGTGCTAGGACAATGTCTTTTTCCAAATGCTAACTCAGTGACACATGTTGGTTTTATTGAAGCGCTTGAGAATTTAGAGTTAGCTCCAGGGTATGAATGGGGGTCTTCACTATTATCTTCGTTGTACATAGGCCTCGGTGATTGCTCGGGATCCAAACCAAGTTTGAATTTTTTTTGGGGAATCTTGGAGGTAAAAAACTAATTAATTTTAATTTCTTAAAATTTTTTAAATGTTACATTACTAATTAATTAAATTTCTTAATGTTTTCACAATATTAGTGGTATACTTACTTCTGTGTTGGTGAACCTTCTCTTCTACAACAAGACATTGTTTTTCCAATTATAAAGAAGTACCGGACTAACAATTGGATCCCCAACCCGATG
The DNA here is from genome assembly GCA_023531435.1 of Papaver californicum. Classification (NCBI taxonomy): domain Eukaryota; kingdom Viridiplantae; phylum Streptophyta; class Magnoliopsida; order Ranunculales; family Papaveraceae; genus Papaver; species Papaver californicum. The sequence goes on from JAJJMC010007738.1 coordinate 1,590,394, forward strand.
ATGGTCAACACTCTGAGATGGGTCAACGGATTCAACAAGTGTGTAGAAAAAGGTAAATATGTATTCATATGCCGTAGGCGGATCATCCAAAGTACCAAAGTTATTTATCTCAAAGGATGCTACAGTTGAGTTTACGTCGATCGGTGTTTTTTAGTACTCAATTAAGGATGGGTGTTTGGTACTTTAGGGAAAGACACCTTCTATAGCTTCAACGGATAACAGTAAAAGCAATCCACCTACTTCCAATCAGGGAGATTTCCTTTAAGGATTATTGTACGTTGATGCAACATGTTCAAGAATGGGAACGTGCTGATGAAGTGGTCGTGGCCCCTCTTGACGAACATGATTATAACAGTTGGTTCAGCAAGATTAGCAACCCTAACATTTAATTCCGCGTTTCTTCCATCCCAACCTTCGCCATCAACGCCCGCTTCCTTTGTTTATCCCAGTGGCCAGGGATGTGCATCTTCGTCAGCTATGCCACCGTTTGAATGGGAGGTGCCGGGTATTAATCTACAAGGGGAACGTATCATTGTTGCAACTACTTCTCAATCTATGGAACGGTTGTATCCTTATTGGGGGGTAGAAGCTACAGAACATCAGTTGCAGGAAAGGTTGAACGATTATTATGGCGATCACAACAAATCAAGGAATATTACTTGGGCAACTGACCCAAATTACAAACATATTGAGTCTTGATATTCCAGATGAATCAAGTCTAGGTCAAACAAGTCAACCAATTCATCAGAGTCGTAGAAGCAGTCGTAGAGGTAGTTGTAGAAGCAGTCAAAGAAGTGCTGACATACCAGAGTACGTGCCAGAAACTCATATGACACCGGATGCTGCAGACTTTAATCTGACGACTCCAGGGAGTAATCCAATATTTGTGAATCTTTATACCTCGACTCCAAGAGTAGGAGGCTTCACAGGGTATAGGCTCGTTCGAGACGTTGAGGCATCCTGTTCTCATCTTCCTTCAATTTCTTTTGCAGGTTATGGTGATGAAACTGAACCTCCTGATGCTACTCAAGCTACTATAGCATCCATGTTAACACTAGGGGCCTACCCCCAAGATGAAAGTTGGGTCTTTGGTCAACCAGGAAATAATATGTAATTTTAATTTTATGTTTTAATTCAATCAAAAACTAGTCCTTTTTAATTTAACTATGTTAACAAATTTAAATGCGTGAATGTTAAAAAAAATTATATTTGGTCAAAAGTAGGAAACAAGAAGTTAATTTGATTAATAATTTGATTGCAAGTTTAATTAATAATTTGATTCAATTAACTAAAACACTAATCTCCATTACATTAATTTACTACTATGTTAAACTCTTTTACAAGATATAAACTAGGGTAGTAAAAGCTTAAATACTCCAGTAAAAATCTATGACAAACTTTGGCCTCCTGTTTATCTTCATTTGACGTATCTTCCATCTAATGCGCTCTTGAAAAGATTTTCCCTTATTTTTGTGAGAAATACTACAACTAACTTTCAAATTTTCTTTGCCTTCATTTTTCTTGCCTTGAATTTTTCTTTTTCTTTTAGATGCGACTTGGTTAACATGTAAAACTTGAAGACCTTTTTTTTCATTCTCTATTTTCGTATAACCATCACATATCTTACTAACATCGGTTTCAAGAATGACTCCAGAAAAATCTAGTTGTGTTGCCAAATCAATATTTACAATTTGTGTCATTTGAAAAAGAAATTGTAGAAATTTAGATTAGAAAGTAGAGAAAGTAGAAAATTATTATGTAAAAATTTTGGTATAAAAATTTGATTTCAAAATGGTGAACTTATAGGCGGCAAAGAGTTAGTTGTGGGCGATATAGTCTCCGCCGACTGACAAAGTTCTAGCCGCCAGTGATACAGACTATGTCGCTAGCGACTTAGCCTTTGTCGCTTGACAAAAATTCTAACGCACAATTTAAACCTCCAAATTTGAACGTTTGAAAGGTCATTTTGATCATTTGAGAGATTTATAATAGTAAAAAATGACAAAATTTGATCATTCAAAAGGTGCATAGAATATGGTCTAATATTTTTAATTTTCAAAAAGCACAGTGAAGGTGGAACCGCATGTTGTTTTTATTTTCTTTTGATTATGAAAAAATTGGTGATACTTTGATTTTTTTGTTGTGGACTGTGCAGTGCTTACCTTTGAGGTCGACAATGCTGTGACATCCACCAAATTGTTTTCGTGGCACACACGTATGACAATTGACATTTCTCCTAAAGATTGTTTATATCTCCTAAATAATTATAATCGATCCATACAAGTTTAGCAAACTTGCATTTGATAGACAAATATTTAGCTTAATATTTGTGTACGTAATATAATGTATATCTTGGCAACCATTACGTAATAACTGTTGTTACGGAGATTGAGAAGAAATATACAGTTCCCAGTTGGCAGATAAACAAAATTATTTTTTATCAGAGAAGAGAGCACAGTCACCAGTTACACCACACTCAAAAGAATATGCTCACATACATATACCGGAGATACTCTAGAAATTACTACATACATATACCGGAGATACTCTAGAAATTACTACATACATATACCTACTTTAAGAATCTTTTGTCCATGTTTCTGTTTAGAAGGGTACTTCCAAAATGGTCGTTTGGATTAGTGATTTTATACTTCCACACGTATTCTCATTAACTAACTGTTAATAGAGACATTACCCTCGTTCTGATTAACTAATTGTTAACTACTGTATGACATTTGATCCAATTTGTATATCCTTATTTTATATTTCATTCATATTTTGTAATAATATTGGTATCTTACGAGTAAAATCGTTAGGAACCGATAAATTTTTGGATTATAATAGGTATTATCTATGAATATTGGGTATCAGTATATTTATTATTTATTTATTAATTTTATCTAAAATTTAAAAAATATTGTTTAGTTTTGGTTGGATTTTTTTCCTTTTTTCAATTTTTTTCTTAGATTCAATCTTTAATTCAAACATTTGTATAGATACGAGTAAAAAACCCGTGCTACGCATCGTTTCCAATACAAAATATTTTTATAGTTGATCCTTGTGCACTAAGACGGGACTTTGCCCTGCATCCGGTCCAAAGGGATCCATCTAAACCAATGAGAAAGAAAAATTTAATAACCCAATCAATCAGTCAAACAGGGGCAATGCTTACCCACCAATCAGAAAGATAATTTGGTCACTATTGAATATATGAACAACTTTTAGTGTGGTGAGTTTATTTTGCATCACCCTTGAATATTATGATTTATAAAGTAGATATCAAGGCTAACAGCGGAAACAACAACCAAACCTCTCTTCCACAAATTCTTCAACTCAAAGGACCAAAACACATCATCATTTCTTTCTGTTTCATTTTGTGGTCGTTATGGATAACCAGAAACAAATTTATATATAGATAAAAACATCAATAGCCGACAACTATTATTCAAATAGCAATCCGGCTAAGCCAAGAATTTACTTGGGCTAGTGAAACTTTAATTCCTTACTTAGCGGATGTACCACCACTGCCAAACCCAAATCACAGAATCAGATAGTTAAGTGTAATATCAGTAGGTTGAGTATCACCGAAGATGGACTGGGTGAAAATTAATACCAATGGAGCAGCTAGAGGACACCCCGATTTATGCCGGGGTAGGTTTCATTTGCAGAAATTCAATGGCGAGGACTTTAGCGACTTTTGCTCAACCTATGGGGATTACCACTGCGCTAATGGCGGAAACATGGGCAATGATACTGACGACCAGAGTGACGTCGGACAAAACATGAGACAAGATGCACTTCGAATCTGATTATGAAAACCTAGTTCGTTACATTATGACTGAGAACGAACTCCCTTGGTACATAGTGAGCATGATAAAAGAAATTAAAAACAAGATGACACAAATACCACACACTGATAAAGAAGGTAACCAGGTGGCGAATAGTCTTGCAAACCAGGTAGCAGACGGAAATCAGACTGGCTCATATGCGACAAACATATAAAATCACGTAACATCGAATTTCCAAAAGAATGTTATTTTAAATGACGTTAGAGACACAACCTACCTTCATGTAATTTTAACTAGTATTTAATTTCAAATTTTATGCTTTAAAAAAAAAACTATCATTTAATCAATCCGACGGGGTTGGATCACTTATGATCTATATATCCCGTATAAAATGGTATCACCAACGCTATCCTCCCCTTTCTAAACCGTGAAAATGCCTTACAACGATAAAAATACATCACACGCAAAATCAAAAATTACTTAAAAAGTTACTTTAACAAAAGGGAAACTAATAAAAAAACGTATTTGGAGCTTTTCGTTTGAGCATGAAATTGAGTGTAGAGGAATTCTCTATTTGCTTCAACAATTAGATTTCTTTATTTGCTTCAAACGGTATTCTCTCACCCTCTTCTCTAAATCCAATTCTCATTTAAAACTTGGTATAAAAAATCAAGGTGAACAAACTTCCTATACAAAAAACCCTTTCATATTATTTTTTATAAACAAAAATTATTTTAATTAAAAATGAAATTAAAATCCTATTATCCTTAATAATGATTAAATTTAATTTTTAGTATTTTCAATATACTCGAGTTGCCCTTCCCTATATAACCTAGGTATTGTAATTTTGTGCCGTTTTTCTTCTTCTTTTTTTTTATTTTTTTTCTTCTTCTTCTTCTCCCCACCACCATCACCAACAACAATACTTCCTCCGCCACCATCACCAGCAGCGACAGTACCTTCTCCGCCACAACAACACCTTCGTATCCTTCACCAACACATCTCTTCTTCTTCTTCTCCTCCCCACCACCATCACCAGCAGCAACAATACCTCCTCCGCCACCATCACCAGCAGCAACAGTACCTCCTCCGCCACAACAACACCTTCGTATCCTTCACCAACATCTCTCTTCTTCTTCTTCTTCTCCTCCCCACCACCATCACCAGCAGCAACAATACCTCCTCCGCCACCATCACCAGCAGCAACAGTAACTCCTCCGCCACAACAACACCTTTGTATCCTTCACCAACAAAACCTCCTCCTTCCCCATCGCTTCCTCCTCGTTATTGTTTCTCCTCCACCACTATATGTCCAAATCCACCACCAACAACACCTCTTCTTCCTCCTTCTATCTTCTACAAACATCACCAACACCTCTAGATCATCATCGCCAAAAATCATCAACAAAATATAATGATACATCATCATTGTCGAAATTAGGGTTTTTTGTTGGTGAAACGTCAGAAAAATGATGAAATCTTTTTTGGTTCCATCGTTTTTTTTTTCAGCTCTGATATGATGGAACCTTTTTTGGTTCCATCGTTTTTTTTCATCTGTAATTTTATTTGAACGAAGAAAATGATGGAACCTTTTTTGGTTCCATCGTTTTTTTTTCATCTGAAATTTTACTGAACGAAAAAAAAATGATTTCCACCATTTTTTTTCATCTGGAATTTTATTGAAAGAAGAAAATGATCAAGAAAATGATGGAACCTTTTTTGGTTCCATCGTTTTTTTCATCTGGAATTTTACTGAACAAAAAAAATGATGGAACCTTTTTTGGTTCCAACGTTTTTTTTCATCTGTAATTTTATTTGAACGAAAAAAATGATGGAACCTTTTTTGGTTTCATAGTTTGTTTTCTTCTGGAATAAGATGAAACAAAAATAAATGATGAAACCTTTTTTGGTTTCATCGTTTTTTTCATCTGTAGTAAGATGAAATAAAAAAAAATGATGAAATTCTTTTTGGTTTCATAGTTTTTTTCATCTGTAATAAGATGAAAAAGAATAAGATGAAACCAATTTCGGTTCCATTAAAATAGTCATTAATTGAAAAACACCAATAGAGTTGGTTTCAAGCATACAGTAAAAATGATGAAACCAATTTCGGTTTCATTACAATCGACATTAAGTGAAAAACACCAACAGAGTTTGTTTTCAAGCACCAACAGTGAAAATGATGAAACCAAAACTGAACATAATTGAATCATGAATAAATAAGGGTGAAAACAAATGGAATTGAAGCTTTCTATCTTTGAACCTAAGTATGAAATATTGATTTCGAAACAGATGAAACCTAAACCTAACAGATGATGAAACCATTTTTGATTTTGATCTGTGATTTTGTTTTGATTTTAGGTTGAAATTGTTACTGATGATGATGAACAACAGTTTCATCAATATTTTAAAATTGTTTTGATTCTGATTTCTAGATGAAGACGAGGATGATGAAGCTACTGATGATGAAGATGAAGACGAGGATGATGAAGATGAAGCTACTGATGATGAAGATGAAGACGATGAAGATGAAGCTACTGACGATGAAGATGAAGACAAGGAAAAAAATTTATAAGGTGAAGGGAAAAAAATTCCGTTAGAATTGAATGAGATGGAAGGGTTTTTGAAGGGTATTCTGGACAGTTGGGTTTTAATGGGTTTTTGTGCCAATTTTTTTTTGTTGGATTTTTTATAGTTGGATAGTGACCCCTCTGGGCTTATAACTCACGGCATGTTTCTCATTCCCTATAAAATATCAATTCTATTAAACCCAATTCTCCAATCTCTTTCTTGATCTGAAAATCAATTTCTATCCCAAATTAATCACAGTAAGGTTTCTCCAAGGTTACAATAAGTAAGTTATCAGGTTTTTCCCCATTAATTTGTATTTATGATAAATGCTCCAATCAATTAGGAAGGTTTTTGTCTAAAATTGATTTTAATATGAATGTTGTATGGTTAATGTGTAGTGAAGATTGAATGTAGGTGTCCTTGTACAGTTCAACAATTATCAGAGACCTTCCGTCTTAACAAAAACCTTTAGTTATTAGGATTGCTAGACGTGTAGTGTTTAAATTCTTATTTTAGTAGGATTGTGATTTTATTTTTGGGTTTTTGTAGGAGGCTTTCTGTTTTGCTTAGTTGTTTTAGTTTCTGCTGAGTTATCTTGGAAAACAACAATATTTTCTCAAGGAAAGGTTTTATTTTGGTATCATGAAAAGCATATGCTAAAAGAAAACCAGAATTTTTCACATCGGCCTTTAGAGAATCCTCTTTGATTCTAGTTTATTGACGGTTTGTTGCGTGTGTTGTTTGTTCAATAGGAAGAAATACTCAATACCTATACACATTGGAGCCTCTTCGGTTGTGATAAGACCAATGCAAGGGAAGCAACCACTTTTCTCTTTTGGAGTCATCTCTGATGTCCAGTATGCTGATATTCCTGATGGTCGCTCATACCTTGGTGTTCCTAGGTATTACAGGCACAGCATGTTAGTTCTGGAAAGGGCAGTTAGAAATTGGAACAATGAAGGTAAATTCAAATCTGCAGTCAATCTGGGAGATATTGTTGATGGTTATTGCCCCAAAGAGGATTCTCTAAAGGCTGTTGAGAAAGTTGTTTCTGAATTCAAGAAATTCAATGGGTCTGTCCACCACATGATTGGGAATCACTGTCTTTACAACCTTCCTCGCAAGGACTTACTTCCTCTATTGAAGATACCAACTTTGGATGGTTCTGCGTGCTATGACTTTTCTCCAACCCCAGAGTACAGATTTGTAGTTTTAGATGGTATGACATCAGTGCCATTGGTTGGCCTCATGATCACCCAAAAACACTGCAGGCCTTGAAGTTTCTGCAAGAGAAGAATCCAAATACAGATAAGAACAGTCCATCTGGATTAGTGGGACTTGAGAGAAGGTTCTTGAAGTTCAATGGGGGTATCAGCGAAGGACAGTTGAAGTGGCTTGACGAGATACTTCAGGACGCTACTAAGAAGAGACAGAAGGTTGTTGTATGTTGCCATATGCCCTTAGATCCTGGCGCATCAAGTAAGACGGCACTTTGTTGGAATTACGACGCAGTGATGGAAATTATTCACAGATATGACTATGTGAAGGTATGCTTAGCAGGTCACGATCACAAAGATGGATACTGTATCGATTCACATGGGATTCACCATAGGGTTCTTGAAGCTGCACTAGAGTGTCCACCAGGCTCAGATGCATTCGGGTACGTGGATGTTTACGACGACAGATTATGTCTTCTGGGTATGGATTGAATGCGTAGTACTGAAATGGTTTTCAATTCGTAAACAAACCCCACATGTAGAAATATTAGCAGAATCATTTTTCTTTAACTAGTTTGAATCCATGGAAAGACTGCAGAAAGAGAGAGGGACTGAATTTGCATAGGTATCAATAGCTCCACAGTTACATGTAGATGACATTGAAAGTTATTACAGAGGTTGAATGATGTTCAAAATTGAACTGTACAAATTTGATTTCCTTTCATATCTCTGATAGTCTGCAATTCTATTCTCAAGTGCCACTAAGCCAATACTACCATATAATTATAGCTTCTTTTTCCCCATACGTATATATTCATTCATACGTGAGATATGCGTACCGATGTTGATGTATTTTCTTTCCTGTCTTTCATCTTTTCTTTTAGAATTGTTTCCCTTGAACAAAAAATTGCATAGTTATGATATTTTAAAGAGGATTTCCTCTCTGCATCAAAATTGCAATATTACTAAAGCTGTTATTTTTGTTCTATTTATGTTGCAAGCTAATTTTCGCAGACAAAAGAATGCAAAACAGCGGTTAATTACGATCGCTATGTGAGTGTGGAAATGTTTTTCAATCGGCAAATTCTTATGTTCTCATTTCCCCCCTTAATATTCTTAATCTTCTTTCTAGGTTCTTGATCGAACCTTTCATATTGTTACAATTCATTTATTTTACCAATCGTCTTCTAGTTATTTATGGCTAAATTTGTACAGCCTTGTACAGCTTTTCTCTTCGCACTACTACCAAAACATGCTCTTCGATAAGTCTCTTGTCCACCCTTACTGCAAAAGGACAAACATCTCCAAAGCATTGAGTAACTACAGTGTTGGAAGCCAACTCTAACCGAGACTATTAAGGAAATCTGGTTTTAATAGGATACTGAGTTATATTAGGTGATTGAGTTTTAGTCAGAGTAAAAGTCTACTCTCTTAGAGCAACTGCAGCGGTTGGACCAGACCATCGATCAAAGACCAAATCTGTTTGGTCGTTTAAAAAAAAAAACGCAACGAAAACATGACTAAATATGATATTACGCTGTTGTAAATAAGCGTTAATTATCAAACGCTATATTAAAGTGACGTATATTACACAGACGTTTAACTAGACAAACGTTATGTTTTTGACGTTCATTTAGATTAGCGTTTTAAACATACGCTCCTGTAATGAAGCGTTATGTACTCAAACGTCAAACGTTACTGTACTGAAGCGTTTTGATATAAAACATAGAAAAACGTCCTAATAAAGTAGCGTCAAAACTCAAACGCTCTTCTAAAACAGCATTTCAAAAAAAAACGCCCACATATAACAACGTTTGAAAGCCTAAACGTTGGTGTAGAGGACCGTTAATTTTGAAAATGTTGTTTTAATACAACGTTTCAAAAACGCTGTTCTTAATAAACGTTTAATACAACGTTTCAAAACAACGTTTCAAAAACGCTCTTTTAATACAACGTTTCAATTCAGAAACGCTCTTTTAATACAACGTTTCAAAAACGTTGTTCTTTAGAAACGTTTTGATAAACGTCTTTCAGAAATGACGTTTGTGTTTATAAACGTCCTCGTACAATGGCGTTTTGGGAAAACGCTGTCTTACATGAGCGTCAGACTATATCTGTTTTGGACCATTTTCTTGACTAAACATGATCGGATACTGTTCAATTTTTGGACCAAATACTACATTTAGTCGTCCGTTGCGTCTCACAAAATCGGACCAAAGACCATTTCTGGTGTTTACTCTTTGGTCTGATCGTCCACTGCAGTTGCTCTTAGGGAGTTTTTATGTTAGAATTGTCTTAGATTTCTGAATGTCTAGTACTAGTATATAAAGGTTGTTAAGCAATAGGTTCTTGTGTGACAGAAGTTCTTATCAATTGCATTTTGGGTTATGAAGTTTCTTTTTTCTTGCAAGTTTAATCTTTATTGTTTGCAGTATCATATAGAGGTTCTACATCTGGTATCAGAGCCAGAAGATCGTGGGGTTTTATTCTTGGGTTTTATTTGTGAGGAAGATGGCATCTAACACAAGTACTATCAAAGTGTAAAAATTTTAAGGAAAGAATTTTGAACATTGGAGAATTCAGATAGAGAGTTTATTCATGTACCAGGAGGTATGGGATATAGTAGCAACAGGCTACACGGAACCAGCTGAGGGAACTGTGCTCACCGATGCACAAAAAAAGAGTTCAGAAGAAAATTTGAAGAAGAATGCTAAGGCGACGTATCTTCTTCATCAAGGGGTACACAATTCACTCTTAGACTGAATTGTGTATATCAAGGAAGCCAAAAAGGCTTGGGATGTTATGTCAAACAATTATATGATTAACTTATGTATTCCTAAAGATCTTGGATGTTTGGCTTCCAGAGACCTAGAGATGTTAAATTATGCTCTTCTCACCAAGCTAGCTTGGAGAATTTGTACTCAATCTAATCTTCTATGTGTACAAATTCTTAAAGCAAAATAATTCATTCACATTAATTCTGAGAAAAGTATACTTCTTGGGTGTAGAAAGGTATTGAAGTGGGTATTTTTGTTCTTCAAGAAAACTACTGCATGGAAGTAAACAATATAGAGAAAACTAGAATCTGGATTGACAATGTATTACTGGTCTAAATTACAAGCATGAACCTTTAGATCCTTCTCACCTGAATTATGTCTATGTCAGTGAACTCCATTATTCCTAATATTTCTTCTTAGAATGTTAATCTTCTTAGCACATTGTTTACTACTGAAGTGGTTAATAAAATTCAGAGAATGCACATTACTCCTCATGAGACATATATCATTAGATGGAGACCTACTAAAGATGGTGTCTTCACTGCCAAGAGTGCTTACAACAAACTGGTGGAAAGAAGATTGTCTCATCAAGCAACACTCACCACTGTTCCCAAAGAAATCTGGAAATCCTTGTGGTCTATGAAGCTTCCTCACAAAATCAAAATATTTAGTTGGAAGTGTCTCAAAGGAATTGTCCCTACTATACAGAGGCTCTCTCAACACAACAGAACTTTGGAAACTCATTGTAGTATCTGTAATCATGAAGATGAATCTTTGTATCATCTCTTGATCAACTGCAATCATGCAAGAACTATGTGAAGACTTGTTAATATTAATATTAAGTTACAGAATATTGTGATTCAGTGGTTGAGTGGATTATCTCTTGGCTCAATGGTGATGTTATAACTGGTATAGATGCAAAAAATACTTGGAAGATTACTCTTATGGTGGGTTGCTGGGTAATATGGAAAGAAAGATATGAATGCATCTTCCAGGATAAACTTCTAAACCCTTCCTCCACTGCTTTTAGAATAAACTATCATATTCATAATTTTAGTCTGGATATGCAAAACTCTCATGTTAATCTCATTGTGACTAGTTCAGTTTCACTTGACTTCTCTGATATATTTAAAGTTAGAGTAGATATTTCTTTCGATTATCTTACTAACACTGCTAACATTGGCATGGTGCTATGTTCATCTACATGTAGCTATGATGGAGTCAAAGGAACCTATGCAGATGGAGTAATTGATCCTGAAGCTGGAGAGTGTATGGCTGTTCTGGAGGCATTGAATTGGATAAAGGGTTTAAACATCAACAACTCTAATTATGAAGTAGTTGTGTAGTCTATCAACTCTGACAAAGTTAATGTCAGATGGGAGAATAACAAGCTTATTGAAGATATCTAACTTCTTCTTTTTATTATTAGCGCCTGGAAAGTTTCTTATGTCAGAAGAGATGGTAATAATATTGCAGATACATCTCTAAGAGAATTAAGAAGAAAAAACTAGTTATTGAGGAGTACTATGATTACACTTCATGGATTCAGTCTTTGTTAAGCAGGCATATTGAGCCTGAACCAATCTATTTTTTCCTAAAAAAAATCGTTTATCAAAAAAAAGAAAAAACATGTAGAAATTTGGTCGGAATTATACCTGAGTTTATTGCCTTACAATTGCTATCCGATTAACAAAAATTTGACCGGTTAGAATATGGTCAAAAGAGTTCGTTGGGTGTGAAGTTAAAAAGGGACATAATTGTATAAAGGTAATATTCAATTGGAAAACAGCATTGGACATTGGTTCCTCTCACATGTTCTTGTTTGCCACCAAGTAGGGATGTTCATGGCCGGTTCGGTTCGGTTTTTGGCCAAACCAAAACCGAAACCGGTATAGCCGGTTTTCCAAAAACCTTACCAAAACCAAACCATTAACCATATGTTCGGTTTTTATTCGGTTCTATCCGGTTTCGGTTTTTTCCAGACGGTTTCGGTTAACCGACTGGTTATGTCAGTTTCATGAAACTGACAGCACAAATCTCATAAAAAACCAAAAAAACAGATATTTCCACATTCATTTTTCATAAAATTCCTGCAGACATTTAAGCAATTGAAACAACATAAAATTCCTGCATACTTCGAACACAAACTGAGTTACAGAACACATCCAAAAAATCTACAATTGTTTGCACACAATCTATTTTAACTTAAGCAATTGGATCCACAAACAGACACTTTCTCTCTTGTCATGACCTGTTGGCTGTTGCTGTTGTTGCTGTTGTTGAATTGTTGTTGTTGTTGCTGACTTGTTGTTGTTGTTGTCATCTCTTTTTGTTGCTTCTTTGCTTCCTTGTTGGTACATTTCTTCCACAAACGTAAATATGCTTGATGTTGTTGTTGTCATCTAACTCTAGGCCTAGCATTCAATCAGACATAAATATGCTTGAATGAAAGATAAACAAATCTAATAATGGTAGCCTGGTAGGAACCAAGGTCAATACAACAATGGTTACAGAAATATTCAATCACAGACATAAATATTCAATTGTCCCTACAGGCTATAGAATGGTAACAGTGAAAAGAAAAAAAGAAAAAAAGAAATGAATTACCTTTGTACCACAACACAGGTCCACAGTTCCCATTAATCGTCATCCTCCTCTTATGTATAAACTTGGACTTAGAGAGAGTGTCCACAAATTCTACAATTTCAACCAAGAAGATAAAAGCTTGTGCAAAGAAACAATTTCTCATATGGAAAGATACAAAAACACGCTTCCCTCTAATCATACCACAAACAAAAAGTTATAAACCAGCCCTCGTACTACACTGATTCGCCCTAGTTTGAAAGTTGCTAGACTCGAAAGTTTCAAAGCACATAGAGCTGTTATAAACAAAGGAAACAGAATGATCTGTAACAAGCTATTCTCACCTTAAATGCAGGTTCAGGCTCTTGAATCCCCGGATTATCGGAAATTTGCAATACCCACTGCACGAAATGAACCAAAAATCTCTTTAGTCAAAAACACAAAATTTACTCATAGCAACACCTTCCATTCAATAAAAAACATAATATCAATTGCATTATGTAAAGTTTCATTACCAAATTAACTCCATTAACACTATTTCCGATACCGCTCATTTTTCAATCCAAGAATCCCTCGAAAGAGAGAAACAAAAGGTCAAGTCAGTCAAAGCTCCAACAAAATTCACAATGAACCAAAAAAAAAAAAAACTGTCTATGTATCTGCAAAAAATCAAACCTGTATAGTCTAGAAATGGAACTGCATTTATGAGCAAAGTGCTTCATTGCATTCTCAAGTTCTGTATTTCTCATATACCCATGACTTATATCAACACTGTTTAATCCAATTCATGAATAAACCAACATTAGATAATCCAAAATATATATTGAGAGACACGGAGATAGGGATATATAAGTACCTGGAGGAGTTTCTCCAAATAAGTGCCGGCCATAAGAGTAAGATACATGGCTATGATCAATAGAACCTTTTAAAAAAATCATAATTAATCAAATCAGCTTAAACCCAACAAAGGGTTCTTTAATTCAGCACACCCATTAAAAGTTTAAAACCCTAAATTCAGCACACCCATTAAAAGTTTAAAACCCTAAATTTCAATTGACACCTTACAGAGCCGCAAACCCTAAATTTTAAGAGTTGAAAGAAACCAAGAACAAGTACTTACAACTGCTGCAAACCATAATTTTTAAGTTCTAAGTTAGATAAACAAGTACTTACTACTGCCTCTGGTGTTGATTGAGATTCAACTGGCATATGTAAGTGATCCATTACTACAGGTCTGAACAGGATGGATGCAATGGAGAAGAAGAAGAAGAAGAAGAAGGTGGGAGGCTGGAGGAAGCGGAGAAGAAGAAGAATCTGGCTGCTGTCTGTCGAAGTGAAAATGTGATTTAGGTTTAGAACTTTAGGTTATGTGTATATATATCAGGATGATTGGAGGGTCCTGATTTAATCTATCAAGTATAATAAAAACTATATCAACGGTCTATATTATTCGGTTTTCCATGGCATAACGGTTCGGTTTTTGGTCAAATTAAAACCGAAACCGTGACTATCGGTTCCTAAGTTTTTTTCCAAAACCGTTCCATTAACAAATGATTCGGTTCGATTTTGCTCTAATCGGTTCGATTCGGGCCAATTTTAGCGAAAACATGTTACCATATACATCCCTACCACCAAGCATGTGAAAAAATGGAGATTCTCATCTCCCACCACCAACCTTGGCACAACCCTACAAACAACAACATAAGGGTTGAAAAGAACCCTAGATTTTAACTTTGGAACAATAAACACTCTCTTTTCCCCAAACTTCATAAACAAAAAAGAACATGTCCTTTTGGTCTAGTTGACTTCCATGGCAAAATTTGTCAAGGAATTCATGTATCATTGATCATTGACAACCTCTCCGATTATGCTTTCTTTTTCTCTGTTTATAAAACCTAAATTTGCATATCCACAAGTTTCAGTCAGAAAGAGTATTTGACAGAAAAACTGTACAATGTTCTCAAATCAATTTAAACCAAGACAAAATCAAGAAGGGCGACAACTAAAGTTCAAGAAATTAATAATTGGCAGTAGATCATCTAAGAGGTTCATCTATCACCGAGCATTAAGTTGTCTAAGTTGGCGCCATGAAATCGCTAGCAACATCACATTTTTTCAGGTTCAGGGTGTTGTATCGATGAGTCAATGGTCAAGATCTCTGTTTTTGTGGTGCATGATGCCAGTTAGGCTACAGTTGGACCCGACCATTCACTAGCCCTTATTATCCAGTACATTGGCTTCTACTCATTCAAAATAACGCACACTAGCGTGTCACATTCTCATTCGCTCGAAAAGTTAAAATTAGAAACTGAAATTAACAAAAAACTAAAAAAACCATTCAGAATCTATCTATCTAATATCGAGTACTCATATCTGATCTGAAATTTTCTGAATCTGAGTTATTATTTCTAAGGCATCGAGAAAGAGAAGAAAAGCAAAGGGGAAAAAAAGAAGAAAAAAAACAACTAGGGTTTCAGAAATGTCGAAACCATGGGGAGGAGGAGGGATAGGAGCATGGGCAGAAGAAGCAGAGAGAGCAGATGCAGAAGAACGTGAACAAAGACTAGCAGCAGCAGCAGCAGCAGGAGGAACAAAAGTTGTTGATACAGCAAGTTTTCCTAGTTTGAGAGATGCAGTATCAACAAAACCTAAGAAAAAGAAACCACAAACAATAAGTTTAGCACAATTTGCATCAGGTAATTATGAAGCACCAGGTGGTAGAAGAGATTATGGTTATGAATCTAAAGGCTTAACTACAGATGAGTTGTTAAGGTTACCAACTGGACCTAAAGAAAGGTCTGCTGAAGAATTGGAATATGGTAGAGGTGGTTTAGGTGGTGGATTTAAATCTTATGGTGGTAGAGTTGGTGGTGGTGGTGGAGGGGATTATCTGAGGAGAGGTGGTGGTGAGTCAGATGGATCTTGGGGGGGTGGTGGTGGTGGAAATAGGAGATCTTATGGAGGAGGATATGATGAAGAAAGAAGAGGACCACCTCCTAGGGTTTCTGAATATGATCAACCATCTAGGGCAGATGAAGTTGATAATTGGGCAAGTGGGAAAAAACCAATGATGTCTTCATTTGATTCAAGAGATGACCGTTCTTCGAGAAATGATAGAAATGATAGATATAGTTCGCTTGGAGGTGGTTCTAGGGCAGATGAAGTTGATAATTGGGCTATGGGTAAAAAACCATTACCTACTTCTACTACTAGGACTAGTAGTTTTGGTTCTGGTTTTGGGAGGGATTCGGGTGGTCCTCAACCTGATAGATGGACTAGGGGAGTTGCATTGCCACCACCCAGTGAGGGTGGTGGTGGGGAGAGAACTAAAATGGTTTTTAATCCACCTAGTGTTGTGGAAGGTGTTGCGTTGAATGAGCCTGCGAGATCAGCAAGGCCTAGTCCATTTGGTGCGGCACGTCCTAGGGAAGAGATACTGGCTGGAAAGGGTGTGGATTATAAGAAATTGGATGCAGACATTGATGCAAAGAAAACGACTAGTAGGCCGACAAGTGCGCATTCTAGTCGGCCAACAAGTTCTTCAAGCAGGCCTCAGAGTCCAGCTGTAGAGGTGATTGAAGGAGCACCAAAGCCACGCCCAAAGGTCAACCCTTTTGGGGATGCTAAGCCTCGAGAAGTATTGCTTCAAGAACAAGGAAAGGATTGGAGGAAAATGGATTTTGAATTGGAGCATCGCGGGATTGATAGGTAGCACCCTTTTTATGATCCTATTTATCATTTTGTTATTATGATATCTTTGGAGTTAAACATCGTTATTTTTCCGTAGTTTCTGTTGTATTTATATAAATTTAATTTGCCTCACTCTTATCTTAGTGACATGTTGATCGCATTGATCACCCTGATCATTGGGATCACTAATAATCCTATAAATGGTTTTAATGACTAAATCCCTTAACCTTCGCTTATGCATTTTCTGTAAATCTGTTGGAAGCTCTCTTACCTTGATGTGTAATTTTTGTTGATATGATTATGTTATCTATTAATTGCCATTTAGTTGGCCAAGAGATGAAAGATGTTGAACACGCGTGGCAAGCTAATTTTCTTGCTAGAGAAGTAAGTAGGTGATAGTATACATAAAAGAACAGTGCATGCTGATAAAAGTCTTAGCACCGCTGATGTATGTTCTTCCATGGGCAGATAAAACGTTTCTTCAAAGTCTAATGTTGTATGGATTTTCAGCCATTTTAGTTAAAACACTTGCCACATCCATGCTACTACAAGAATTTATCTACTGGAGGTGATGTTATATCTTTATATGCGTGCATAGGTATTGGTAAAAAAGCACCTTCTGTTAGCATAGAGAACAAGGTTTCTGTGAATTTGAGGGTTTCATTATTTGGATGAAATGGGTTGTTACTAGTAAGTGAGGTAGATGCTTTGCACCTAGACAAAACTTATATGTGATAAAATACGAATTATCAGCTCTCAAAACACGTCTGCCTCTGCATGAGCTTGCTTGATTCTGAATATGTGTGTATAAGTGACGCTGTGACAGTATCCTAGTCTTTGGTTTCATTTCCATGGTTACTCATGCAAATGGTAATAAAATTATGTTGGAACACAACTACGAAGATTTTGAAGACCAATTTAGATACCTGTGATTCATGTTCACTTCAACGAGTCAATTCATAAGAATACAAGTTTCCTGGTTTAATTGTTATAGTGTCAGTGTTTTGTTATAAATTTGAACATGCAAGTTTTGTTATCCTTTTCTAAAATATTGAACTTTGTACTATGTTTTCCTTAATTTGGACAGCATAACTGTAGCATTAGAAGAATTAGGTCCTGCAAGTGATGGAATGGGGTTTTGTGATAAATTCGTGATTAAGATTTTAAGTCGTTGTCGCACAAACCACTTGTTTCTTACTCAAATAACTTGTACAAGTTTTAAAAGTAGCTAATTCTGGTTTGGTACTCACTTAGATAAACTCTTGAACAATGAGAGAGTTGTCTATTTAGTTCTTTGCTGTGTGTTATTCGCTTAGACTAATATTAACCTTACTTTGCTATTTTGTCCCATTATGCATCACCCAAATCCATCAGATGGGTTGAGATCCTAAACACACTGAGATCCTAAACACACTGAGATCCTTCTTGATTTACTTTAGCATGTTGAAGAAGTAGCTGATTCTGGTGTGTTTAGTGATTACATGTAGTTAAACCACGGAATCTTGGATAATTGTTTATTCCATTCTTTGATGTGTGCTATACTGCTATTCATTTATACTAATGTTAGCATAACTTTTCTATATTCACCCTTATATCGTCCATCAAACCCATTAGAAGGGAATATGTGAAATGCTTCCAGCTTCCCCAGAATAGTGATACCATTTAACAAGAAGGCCCTCATCTGCTCACCACCCTACACTTCTGCGATATGAGCTAGCTAGCCATTTGTGTAGAAAGTTGATGCCATATTGTGAAGGAAAACCTGTAAATATTATGGTTATGTTCCACCCTGTGTCTGCTCTGATAATTATTCAATCTCAAAATGTGACTGCACTTTTTGCGCTTATCTTGTATATATAGGGGCTAGAGAAGATTATACTATCTTATTACATGCTTTCTACACTTGATGGTATTCAATGAAGATCTTTTATTTAAACTTAGTGAATGGGTGTTTATTGTGATCTCAATGAATGTTTCAGGCCAGAGACGGAGGAAGAAAAGTTGCTAAAAGAAGAAATAGACAATCTGAAGAAGGAACTAAAGAAAGAAGCTGTGATAAATGGAAATGGTGAATCTGTAGAGGGTTCTGGTGCAGAAAAAAATAGCCTCTCCGACATACTACTTGCCAAAGAAAAGGATTTAGAACTTTTAATTCGTGAGCTAGACGACAAAGTCAGATTTGGTCAGAAAGCAGCCAGTGAAAGGCCTGGCTCTGGAGCAGGCAGGTTTGTCGGCTATCCAGATCAGAGGCCAACTTCACAGTCTGGCAGGTCAGAGGACTCAAGAAATATGGAGTTCATGGACAGGCCTCGGTCTCGTGGAACTGGAGCTGAGTGGGAAAGGTTATTAGAAGATAGAAGAGGTTTTCAGGGTGGGAGGGAGCGAGGAGGAGGATTTCTTGGCAACAGAGACACGGATAGGTTAGTCTAGTATGGTTCTTGAATACTTGCTTTCAGTACCTTTGAGGTTTTTAACACAACTGTGCATATGACTTTATTTTCTTCTCTTGAATATGAAAAAAATCTCCACCTGTTAATTTGAAGTTCAAGTTTTGCTTGCATTGTTATGGTTACACGGTCTAGTTAGAATGATGATTACTCTACTCTCAATTCTATGTTATGATGTTAAAATTTGTTAAATTGCTCATGAAGTGCTCTGTTATGTTGTTATTGGCAGGTCCAGGGGAGGGGATAGGTGGTAAAGGAGGCTGTTGGTGTGAATTCATTCGGATTTGAAGTTTCTTCGTTCTTTTTTGACACCAAAACCTGACCTGAGAACTTTTTTGGGTTTTCTCCTTTTCCTTTTCATTTTCCTTCTCTTTTTTAGTGTTTCCTTGTTTACTTTTCTTTCTGGTTTTTGCACTGCCATAGTGGGGGAGAGAACTGAGTCAGGAAAAATCAGGATTAACTTGAATCCATTTTGCATTATTTATTATTTACGCCTCCAGATACAGTGTAAAGAAAAATTTGACATTTGCCCTCATGTTGAGGCAAGCAGACCTTGTATTGTTTTGGATCAAACTCGTTAATTTAGAAACAGTGTGTTTTTTAATATGTTCTCATTTCTCTTAAGTCTTACCACAGTAGTCACCGCTGGTATATGGTATTATGGTGATTAAATGTTTTGGAGTACACATCCTTTTCTGATGAACTGCCAACAAGTCAATAGACTACAAACCAGTCCTATCATAAGTAAAGAGAGAGTGGACCATTAGTCTTGAATCCATATATCTTTGGTTAACTAAGCCAACCAGTCAGCTGTCTAATTAGCATCGCGTTTAGAACACGATAGCTTGGGACATTGAACCGTTATTGAATCCAGTTATGTTTAGCAGACTGAGCCAGTTATTGAGCTGTGTAATTACGTCACGTTTAGAACATGAGGGTTAAAGCTAAATTATCTTTACGTTAGAGAATTACTTTGGCACTTTTGGCCTGCAATTTTCCAGCAACAGAAACAAAACTAGTAGGAAACAAATGCCTTCACCAATTAAGGGTTCGGATTATTATTGAAATGATTTCGACCAACATTAGCTGAAGAAGAGCCTTCCAGTCCTTGCACCATCCACATTAATCTGGTGCTCAGTCATTCACATCAAGCTCTTTAAACGAATATTGATATGATTATAACTATTGAACCAGAGTTGTCTATTAGCATAAGAATTTCTGATATTGTTTCCATAGATACATCAAAATTAACTACAATCTACAAAATTTGAACAGTACACTCTAATCATAAACTCTTTCTCTCCTCAAGTATTAGCTTTAGCCCTAATTAAAAGAGTGGCAACAGCAACAGCTCCACCAAGAACTCCAACTAAAACACCCGCCATTACATTCGATTTGATTGATGAATCAACAACAACATCACTTGGTATCAATTGCTCCTTTTTGTCAATGTCAGGATCATCATTCTTGACAATCAATGGATCATCATAATCAGGCATTGGTGGTGATTTATCATCATTTGGCATCAATACCGAAACATTGCTGCTGCTACTACTACTAGATGAATAATCATCTGGCATTGGTGGTGCAGATGGGTTCACATTGCTACTACAACTAGGTGTACAATAACCATGATCATTATCACTGAAACCCTGGGTTGACTCTCGTTGACCTGAATTTACTTCCACAGCACTCCCACTAGAAGAATATGAACAAAACCCTAGATTCGCACCATCGTTATATTCGATCCTAGATGATACTTTCAACAAACCTTTAGCTCTACCAGATGGTCTCCAAGCCTGTAATGTGAAAACCTCATCTGTGAACTGAATCTGACAAAGAGGAAGAACAGCAGATCCAATTACCTTTTCAGGAAAAATAGGGGATGAACGAGAAATGATTTGGAAAGTGAGTATTGAATTGGGGTTTCTTAGTAATTTTAGAGTTAATGGTATACAAAGACCATAATTCCAAACTGGATTTTCTTGATGAAGTAGTTAGGGTTTTCGTATGTAATTTAAAACATGGATTAACCCAAACAACCACAAATGTTTTCATCTTTACCTAGAAATCTCATATCTTTTAACTCTTCTCCATTAAGTACTGTCAATCTCACTGCTGCTTCACTCTCTTCGTCTGCCATCAGGAATCGGTTCCAATTGACTCGGTTTGTTGGTGAATTTGATATAACTCGTTTGGATTTTTCTTTGTTAGAGGAAATATTTTCAGACTTGCTTTTTATGGCGCCTTTGGAAGAAGGGTTGTTGAGTGATACTACTAAAAGTCTCGAATCGGATAAAAGGGAACCTCGTGTTAAGGGGTAACTTTTTTTAAACGAAAAAAAGATACTATTATTATTAATGGGTTAATTGTCTTTTGGTACTTGGGTTTCGTCCAACATTAGTGTTTGGTCTAACTTTTATCCAACTCTATTATTAATGGGGTTAATTGATTTTTGGTATTTAGATTTCGTCCAACATTAGTGTTTGGTCTAACTTTTATCTAACTTAGAATTTAATATCTAGATTTGACGTTGACTTGGTTAAATCTAATTTTAATAAACTGATACAACTAATTTTGATACAGATAATTTTATATTATGTTATGGATGACCACAAATGAATCATAGATTAACATAAAATCCCTTTACTTTACTAAATAACCCATCTTCTCTTCCTTCTAGTAGTCACCGCCACCATCACCATCACCATCACTTTCTCTGTCGCTTTCACGCTTCCACTGCAACCACCATCACCATCATTTTTCCTGCCACTTTCTCACTACCACCGCAACCACCATCATACCACCTTCTCATTTTTTTTTCATAAGAATCCCTTAGAATGACACCAATCTGAGATACAACAACTTCTCATCTTCTCATGCAGTAGAATGAAAATTGAATTCTGAGTTTTAGTTTAAACCTATATACAACAACTTCTCTCTCTCCCAACTCATCTTCTCTTCCTTCTCCAAACCCTAAGAATTCTTAAATCAAGTGGAATCCATTAATTCTTCCATCATTCTTCTTAATCTCATTTCTAGGGTTCCAAAATTGGGGAAATCCAATATGAAAATCCAATCATCAAATTAAGAACAAAATGATCAATAAAACATTCAAAAAACCCTAATTACATCAATTTCTACTCAAATGAAATCACATAAAAGCAACGAGATTGAATCATAAAATTTTCAGAGTTGGAAAAGCATTAATTAAAATTTTCAGCTACCCAGCGCTAAATGAACCAGTAGTTCAAACAAGGTGTAGAAACTGTCGAAAAAAGTAAATGGAAGAATGGGTTAGGTCGTTTGATCGAGTTTGAGATAAGGTTGATGCCAGATTTCAGTTACAGAGAAGAACAAACAAAAGAGGGAAGAATGCACGATTGTGTTTGATGGATTTTTTGTCGAGAATTTGATGCAGATGGGTTGAATGAATGTTTGAATGATTGTGAAAGATGTGCAGTGATCTACTTGTTGTTTCCTTAAATTGATTGGAATCCTATTGAATTAGGGTTATAGAGAAAGTGAGAAGGTGGTTGTGACGGCAAGGGAAATAGAGAGAAAGTGATGGTGGTGGCGGCGATGATGGGTTTGGAGAAATATGGGAAGTTGGTTCCTAGAATTGTTATGTAAATGTTATAAAAAGTGCAAAATTATAAACTCGTCTTATAATTTATTTTTTTATTATTATTTTGTATTTTCTTAACAAAAGTCAATATTTAACCGAGTCAACATATGTTAACGTCAAAAACAAGTATCAAACTCTAAATTGGACACCAGTTAGAACAAACACTAAAGTTGGACAAAATTCAAGTATCAAAAACCAATTAACCCTTATTAATGTCGAACCATAACTTTATTATTGTCTTCCAAGATTGAATTAGAAATAAAATTCGGAGGGTAACATACCCAAGTTTTCAAAAAAATTAAAGTCATAGCATGCCTTGATAACTTATCGGTTGGCTTATTACAAAGTCTTTTAATAAATTTGCAGTTCCATAATTGATGCATTTGAAGTTTAGCTTTGATCTCCAATATGATAGATTGGTTTCCCAACTAGCAAGAAGATAGTCTTCATTGACTGCATCAGCTACTAACTTTGCGTCCAACTCGAAAACAGTATATTACAGTTCAAGCTTTTCCGTCCATTGGATAGCTTGCAACATTCCTTAACATTATGCTTGTTCTGCATTCAAGTATAAGTCTGCATATATGTACTTTTCCTGTACATATTCCCATGTGATCATCTGCATCTACCCTATGGCAAAGCAGGCCAGCATAAACCTTATAAATCGTGAACAGTGGTGGGACACATCTATGACAAACAAGTAATGATTCATTTCACTCAAGCATATATGAAAACAAGAATAAGTTTTATAAACTGTACACATCTTACATTAATTATTTTCATGATTATAACTTTTTCCGATCTATCTCAAAATTTTAGTGAACATTCCTGAAACCATATTGTATAACATATCCAAATTTCACATCATACTAGCGGCTCAATCATAAGTTATTGACTTTATAAGATCAACATAAAAACTGGACAAATTACATCATGTTACCAAAATATTCATAGTAAATTCATATTAATCTCAAATTGATCAAATCCAAAGCACAATGAAATAGAAGACATAAACATACAATTTTTATCAGTGCCTCAAATCATTTTAATATCATCAAGATTGCTGAAACGCAGTAAAAAATATAACCAAGCGAAACTGTCTAGAAAATTCAGAAACATCACC
>JAJJMC010007738.1:1614227-1630155 GCA_023531435.1 Papaver californicum
AAATTGGTTTCTACCCAAAACCCTAGTCACAGAAATTAGCAAAACATAGGGTTGGGTTTCTCAAAACCCATAAAGATAATTAAGAAAGAAAGAAAATTAAACCAATGATATTGGAGAGAAAATACGGATTCAAGTACCACAAATTCCCTTCCTGTCTAGTTTTCCCCTTTCTCCTTATGCCTCTTCAACTTTTAATTTTTTGTCCTTTTCCGTTTCGTCCTTTTCTTTTTGCTTCAGACGTGCCAGAACTAAAAGAATTCCTCCCCTTGTTGGCTATTCACGCCACCTCCAAAGAAAACCTAGAATCCCACCTACTCCGTCTTCTCTCCTACCTACTCTACCTCAATCACCAATCTCTTTTCTCCCTGTACACCTAGCCGCCTACAACCTCCGACCAAAAAACCTAGCAGAGCTCTCCCCAACTGAAAAAGAGCCCCCTTTTTCTTTTCTTGTCTTTCCTTTTATACCTTTCTAGCCAGCCCCACTTCCTAGACGTACTGTCTCACCTAAAATCTAAACCTAGCTTTCCTCCCTAGGTCCTTGCCACGTCGCACAAACCAAATCTTCACAGTCGCACTTCGAAACAAGAAAAGAAGTCCTCCACTCAATCACGTGTTGTACCTCTCCACTTTTATCAGCTTTTGTTACGTCTCCATCATCTCTTTCTTTTCTTTATGCTTCACTTACTCCTTCACGTGTTGACTTGCTATCAACAACTATCCACTCACTAGCCTACTCTTCACGTCCTCCTTGTACTTCAACTGACGCAACCTACTTCTCTACCACCTGCTGTCCTTTCTTTAGCCTAGCCTATGTCTCGGTTCTCTCCTATACTATAAGGTAGCAACCCCCCTAGGTTCCCTACAACCTCTCTCCTAGGATAGGTTATATCATGTCACTAATCACCTACTCTTGGATCATCATTAGCCTCTCCACACAACACCGAACCACCCAAACTTCTCCCTACACAATGAAGAGAATACCCTCTTGCACGCCTGACCACCATCTCTGCCATTGTCCACCTATTCACGTCACTTTCTCTTGTTTTGTACTGACGCCCCCACATGCTACGCCTACTTCTCTATTGTCAGACCAAGTACAGGCTCCCCCTTCCCCCATCACTTGTCTCTTCTCCACGCAGATACACAACCAACTCTCTACTTTCTCTACCTCTTTCTAACTGAGCCAGCGTCAATACCCAACTCTGTTAAGTTGACCCCTGACCACCACTCACCTTCTATAGACACATTTTTGTGTCGAATTTTCGCTCAATTTTCTATTTTGTTAGTGTTCGATTTTATACTTTTATTGGTTTTTGTGTTTTTCTAGGTATTGTGGAGAAATGAATAATCTGGAAAAAATCGGCTCAAAAAGTTGTTAAAGGCACTCAGAAAAATTACTGTAGGCACCCGCGGAGAAGTGATCAAGGCACCCACACTTTGGATTGGGGGCACCCCCCTTTTGGTTTCAAAATTCCGATTAAGGCGGGAAAGTATTTTTATTTCGGGAAGAACTTCTGTTGGCTTATGTTGCGTAATTTTGGGAGAGTTGGGTAATTAAAATTCACCCAAAGTGAATTAGACAACCAGAATATCATAAACACACGTCACAAACGTGTTTTGGCAGGGAAAATTGGTTGGCAGAAGTTAATTTGGACGGAAAACCGAGTTCCTCCCTGTTTCGGTTTCACACGTAATTAGAGGATGATTTGAACGTGTTTTATGATTCCTTATAAACTTAGAAGACTTCCCAGGGTTTAATAACCCTATATATATATCAAAGAGAAGGGAGGAAATCGCATAGAGGAGCTGCCAGAAAAAGAGAAAAAAGCAAACAGGAAAACTGCTGCTGCTGCTGCGAAGAAGACGCTGAAGAACATAAGACTGTCGTTGAACTGTCAATTCTTTCTGTCGCTGTTTCAGTCGTATCTTCAGCTGCTAAGGCAGTCTTATTTCTACTGCGGTATCGGTCCGTTCTTCTTTCCTGTTTCCTTTTATTTCTTCTGTAACACTGAGATCACTTCACCGTAACGTTTATATACATCTCAAAACTTCTGTGTTACTCCTTTTTCACCATTGTAAGCACCTTTTGAGCAATGAAAGTCTATTTTGAGTGTGTTTCCATTATAATGAGCTAATCACCATCACTGGGGCGACGAAGGAAGCCGTTCATCCAATAATTGTGGTAACTTCTATTTTAATTATATTTATTCTACAATTCTTTTATTATTAATTGCTTGAATTAAAATTGAAAAAATGGTTTTTCTCAAATAATTGTGTTTTCTTCTGATGGGTAATACTTGGTTTTTAAAATCTTGATGTCTCATGCTCTTGATTAACAATTATTCTTTCAAAAACCTATCTTTGGTGTATTTAGATTAAATTGAACATAAGAATTGTTAGATGTTATCACTGAAGTATTGGTTAATGGTGGAATCTTAAGCCCTATTTTTACTGCATCCAATTTTAAATCAATTTTTTTTAATTCTCTTTATTTTCTGTTATTAAAAATTAGGTCTAGAAATTAAATCTTCACAAGTCCAAGAATCAAACCTATTTTACCACTATTAAAAACTACATCAACTTTTGGCGCCGCCGACGCGGACTTGTTTTTAGGTTTAGAGTTTTAGATTTATTTTTAGGTTTTTATTTTATTTTTAGTTTAGTTTTGCTCGAGGATTAGCAAAATATAGGTTTGGGGGTATTTGATTTGGGCATAATTTATACGTATTTACCACCTAATTTATATTTGTTAGTACTTATATTTGTGTTAATATTATTATTTTTATATTATTTTAGGTGGAACACTTAAATTCCAAAGCTAAATGCAAAACATGGTTAAATGGGTGAAATTTTGTCAATACCGAATTTGGGCGAGAATAGTGGCTATGGACTTCTAATGGGAGTGAGGGCTAAGGCTGGTCATCACGTGCTAGAGAGGGATAGGTAGTGAGATTGGAAATAGTAAGAATAATAAAAGAAAGTGGGAAGAGATCGAGACGTGGCAGGTGGTGAAACTCTTTTAGGAGTTGGAGAAAGACAACACGTGCAGGTGGGAATAATAAAGCTTGGTTGACTATTCACATGATGATTAAGACTTCACGTGATAGAAAAGAAAGTCTGTTAGGATTTGGTTGAGGTGTGCGGCTAGGTCTGGAAAATGGATGTAGGCTAGGGGATGATGTGAGTGTCATGAATTGAGAAGGAAAAGAGAAGAAAGAAGATGGAAAGTGGGACATTGATGCATTGGAAAAACGACTTTGTTTTACCGCAAGCGCACAGTGTCGAAAGATGTAGACAAGAGCAAATACGGTTCTTTCCCAAGAGGAGTTTGTATTAAAATATTTTTTTAGGTTTTATTTATAAAGAATTAAATTAATGAGTGAATTAAAACTATTTAGTAAAGTTTGAAAACAGTAATAGGAAAACGTTAAGGTTCCGGGAATCCGTTGTAGATTAGGGTTTAATTGTGTTCGTCACAAAGGGTCTCGATTTTACTCATGTAAAGTAGCAAATCTAGCTACTAATACACAAAAGATTTTTCGTTTAAGAATCGAAGAAAGAATTTTCAAAAAGAATTGTTTGTTCTCAACCTAAGGTAGAATTTCGAAGTACTAAATATACATGGCATAAAGAGTCAAAGAATATTCATAAAACGGTTTCATACAAGGTTTCAACGAGTCCTTCTACTAACCAAACAATGGACTATACGTGTCATAGAACATGAAAAATCATCGAGAAGGTAAAACGTTGAGAGAGAGACAAAATAATGATATTAAGTTCATACAGTTGAAAACCCTAATTTTGAAACACAAAGAAAACCATCTCTACAGGTTCATCCTTTTGCCCTAACAAGGAAATTAGCCCAACATAACTTTTTCAAAAGCCATGGAAATTAATTAAAAAAGAAAACACAAACTAACCCTTTAATCTCTCCGGTGCGTCTCTAATTTTCTGTCCGTGAAATTGTCTACGTCCAGGTCCTGTGTCTGAGGTTCTGTATACGTGAGAGGGGATATTTATAGAGCTTGATTAACCGCCTCCTCTTAGAATTTCTAATCTGATAACACACAAGTAGCATAATCCCATTCAAATTCTATTTACCGCTTAATACCGATCATCCATCTCTTGTTTTAACGGCAAGGAAAAATACTTCATTCCCTGACTTGTCGGCAATAATTCTTGGCCAAGACTCAGCATCACAAAAATAACTCCAGCAACACATCAAAACCCATTCTCGCCATTATTTCCTCTAGACCCATCGATCAAACACCAGAAGCAACCCGACCTTCTCTCTTACTGTCAATTACCACCACTGAAACCATTAATGGCAGTTGAAGTTCTCGAGCTGTATTGATCAACTTCAGTCTTTCCATATATTAGCAAACTCTGTGTCCTTTTCTCGAATAACCCAAATTCAGTTTCCAGTTCGTCACTACCATTGCATCAGCGTCACCACCATAGCAGAGACTCCATTCTCTCGAGCTTTCTATCAACAACTCAGACCTGTTCTTCTTCCCTCCGAGTTCAATACCATCTCTGCCTCATCATCACAGCACTGTGAATCACCAGTTCACGAGCATCAGCTCATTCTCAACTGCCATTCTTCTTCAAACTCGACTCTTGCCAAACTGTCCCTCTTCTGTAACTGTCCTATCATCAACAGCCAAGCTCATCCTCATTAACCATCGATTACCATCTTTTCCTTCTTGCTGAATGGTAACAACATTATGTCTCATCTCGTCTAGCTCACTGCCATGATCATCACAGATTGATCTCCCTGTTTCACACTCAAGCTCCTCCCTATTACTCGCGTGAAGAAAAGATGAAGATGGTGGTCCTTAGCAAGTTCACTGGTGCCTTTAGTTATATTCAAAAACTTGGCATCCCTGAGCGGAATGGCTGGTGCCATTAACAGTGTTTGAACTGAGTGCTCCTTAGCGTATGAGGGAGTGTTAATAGTAATCTCCTTGGAAATGACCAATTTGCCCTTAATTCTTGTTTCGCTCATAACTTTCTCATACAAAGTCGTAATGACCTCGTTCTTCTCTTGTAAAGCTCCATTTCACTTGTTTCATAGATGTAACCTAATAAAACACATAAACTACGAAAGTAATAATACTAGACTGTAATTCACACAAAGTCTAGCAAACAAGTATAAGGAAATGATACTTAAAATGTATAAATTATGCACTTATCAGACATGCCCACGTGCGGTTGGTTATAAAAGAGAGAATTGAGTACGGTTTTGGGGATTCTTTTTGGCTTTTCTTATGAGATTTGGTAGGCGGGAGGGTTAGTGAGAGAAAGGAGGTTTTCTTTTTAGTAGACAGTACCAGACGGCTGCGTGAGAAAAAGAAGAGGCCGGTGTCTGTATAGAGAATAAAGACGACATCTTTACAGAACACTGGTTTAATCCTCTCTACTATTCTTAATTATTTTTATGGGTTTTGAGAAACCCAACTCCATGTCTTGCTAATTAATTTGTAACTAGGGTTTAAGGTTGAAACCACTTAAAAGTTTAGATCAAATAAATGAAGTGTTTGATACAGACTATTATGATTTGAATAGATTAATTCCATGATTTTGATTTATTGAATTTTATTAAACAATTGTGATTTCGCTGGATGGTACATGCTTGGCCTAGGTTTTTGATGTTCCATGCTTTTGGTATACAATTGTTATTTTAAAAATCTTCTTGTTGTAAATATATTTGTCTACTTATTTGATATTTCATGCTTGGGTTAAATCCTTAGAAGGGGTATGCTTAGAATAGTCAGGTATTATTTGTGGACCTATAATTAGTTTCGTACAATTTTCTCGCTAACGCAATTTGATGGTGTATGCTTAGACTTAGAACTTTTGATGCACCATGCTTAGGGCGTCCCAGTGATATTTGCGACTCTAAATATTCAGGAGTTATGTTTTACTTCAGTAATTAAATAAAAATAGTGGTGGATACTGAAAACCCTGGTTACTGACTCTCTCTGCTTAGTTATTTTATTAGTTTAGTTTGTTTTATTATTTTATTCATAATTTTAAAAATCCCAAATATTGTTTCTGGTTAGTTGATTAGAGATATTGATTACAATATTATCCCCGCTCCCTGTGGGTTCGACCCGTACTTGCCGTTGTCTGCATTGTAGACATCGTGCGATTGCGGTTTATTTATATATGGTATTGTAAAATCCCATCAACCTTCCATCCTCTCAGTGTCAGCATGCATCATTCATTGCTCTTTGTTGGCACTCCACCATTGAAAACGCAGGTACGAGACCATACTAGATAAATGCGCGACTATAAACGCTCATGCCATGCCCATTTAACTGTGTTTATTAGTAATTTCGGGTTTTACGCATACCACCTAATAAAACAACAAAAATATATTATTAGTACAAACTCAAACACTAGTAAATATAAATTAAGCAGTAAATATGTATAAATTATGCGCTTATCACTACCGGGAGGAAGTGGGTTGTTATTTTGCATTTGATTTCTTATTTCAATTCTTAACTTAGTTTTTCTAGAATCTGTTTTTCAGTTACTATTTCTTTGGTGAATGCTTAAAGAGAGAAAACCAAGTCCAATTGGTATACGTCTTCGATCAAACACTTTACTCAAAGACTTCGTTCGAGCGGTGAACACTCCGCTTCCTTCTTTTTCATCAACAAGTGAATTTACAGATTCAAACACAGGGAAGAACGAGAAGCAATGGGTGACCGTACACTCAAGGATTTAGCTTCTCACAAGCTAGATACACAGAAATGGTGTATTCAAACTACATCAACCTTCGAGATCAAGCCAGTGTTGATCCGTGAGCTTCCAAGTTTCATAGAATGACTAATGAAGATCCAAATAAACATCATATGGACTTTTATTCCATAGTCATAGCCATGCTACCTGCTGAAACTGACTCATATGGAGTCATGCTACAAGCTTTTTGTAACGCCCCACCTCATCATTCTAGGTCGTCCGCCCTAAAATAGAAGTGTGGCACTACTCATGGGACAAAAAGCAAACTCAAGCCTTCAAGCCAACAAATGTCAATCCGGCTATTGTGTGGGGGGTTTTGAAGAATAATAAGTTTTAAGAAAATAATAATAAAAAATAACGAGCATTATAAGATAAATTTGGTAAAAAACAAAGTCTTTAAAACAATAGTTTATCTTCGACACGCAAGTCGGATATTTAATTTAAATGATAAGAGTTTTACTTAAAATAAGAGAGTCTGGATTTAAAAAGAACAAAAAAACTATAAATGCATTTAATTGTTTAAGCACCTTGAAGGAAAGTTGATGTAGTTTTCCGGGACAAAGAGTCGTTCTACTAGTTAGGTTGCTCCACGACCACCGTCCCCTGAAAAATAGTAGTAAGTTGGGTCAGACCCCAACTTAAGTAGGTTCTCGCACCCTTATGCCATTTATAAAATAATCTAGAAGACCAAGGTTCGTGAAATGACTTCGCAAGAAAAATAATTTATAGAAGTATCTCTTTGAAAATGACAAGTCCGACGTCCTAGACAGAAATATAGAAACTTTATAGAATTCAGAAAAACACAAGGCAAACAAAACAATTATATATAAAAGGAAAGAAAACAGGTTTCACACCCCACGAAACTAATCGACTTCCCCTCTCTATGGTTTCATTCTATAACTGTACGACGACACATATCGACCCTTGCGTAGTCCACTTAATTCCCTACAGTACATAGGAAGATAAGTGTTGTCGAGCCCATTCAAGATAATAGATCCATATCTTCTAGGCGACCCCTCGGTCATCGCCCAACAACCTCTGGGAGTCGAGCCAACAACGGGCGATAAACACAAAGTAATACTATTCTCCCTCGGATAGCATTATATATCAAAACAATCAAATCGTAATGTGATTAATTAGCATCTAATCACTATCACATTAGCATTAACGTTCACTTTGTTAATATGTACAGATTATACATTTAACGCTGACTTGGTTAGTCTGTACAGATCATACTTCCTTCTTACCTACATTCGTTGACATAGTGTAGTTGAAAAAATGACTTTATAATGCAGCTCTTTCGAAAAATAACCAACCACATCCTACAGAGAGGTTTTGATAAAAAAATTTCCATACCTTAACTCTACCTTACGGATTAAGACTTTAAGAAAGCAACAAATCAATCACAGGGGAAAACTCAAATGTATTAATAATTTAACTCATATTACGGCTATTCTTGTTTCAAATGCATGGCTTTAATTGACTCTTACTGTAACTATCATTGTCCAAATGATGTTGTAGCTTTAATTAACGTTTTAAATCATAGCTAACATAACTAACTGTCATATAAGAGATGATACATGGACAAATCATAAATCATAAATCATTAATCACATAACTTTAATAATTAACTAAATCAAAACAACATAATGAAATCTAACAGGAGAATACTTAAAGCTTTAATAATTAACTCAATCAAAATAACCTAATAAAAGCTAACAGGAGGATACTTAAAGCTTTAATAATTAACTCAATCAAAAACAACCTAATAAAGCTAACAGGAGGATAATTAAAACTAGTAAGATCATATTAAACTTTTTATCATAAGAAAACGAATTAAACATCTTCCCATACGTACTACTGTAATTTTTAGCTAGACATTGATAGTTAAGATTCGATAAAGCATCTGTTTGTTTAAACATTAAAACAATTTCTGCCAATCACATCGCACCTGTATGTTCTAAATATACAGAACTACTCGTCTGCGTCCCGAACTCAGTACAATTAGTAAACAAGAAAAAGACCTTCACACAGTCGTTCGTTTATATGAAAAATACAACTACGTTCAGACCTATCTTCTCTTTGATATGTTTTCTTTGGAACCCTCTAATCTCACTAGATCATGCTTAAAAGGTATAAGAGTTAGAGAACCTACCCGGAATAAGGCGAAGAACGAATCCTTCTGCTTCCTCCTCAACCCAGTCGAATCTTCCTCCCAATTTTCTCACAGAATCTAGGTTTTCAAAAACCGGAGAATGGTAAAACGGCTCTTTTTTTTTTTTTTTTTTTTTTTTTTTTTTGTTCTTCTCTGCTAACAAAACTCTAACTTCCCACTCTCATAACCAACAATTCCTTTAACCTCTCCCACGAATACCTAGTTTAACTCTAAAACGTGAGAGTTGGTTCTTCAAAAATAACTATTCTAAGACTAATACTAAGGGCTACATAGTCTAGGATAAGGGCTATTACACTTTTCCTTTCTCGTTAGTAGACACTTCCAAGGAATGGTTGTACTATTTGCCTCCTAGTAGTGTCACAACATGGACCGGTATGAAGAAACTTTTCTTGAAGAGATACTTTCTTACATAAAAGGCAACACAGATTCACAAAGAGATTTGTGGCATCAACCAAATGGCAGAAGAGACATTGTATGAGTGTTGGGAATGTTATAAGAGATTGGTGGCCATTTGCCCGCATCACCAATTCAGCGACTTAATGATAATTCAGTACTTCTATGAAGGTCTTCAACCGAGTGATAGAAACCTCCTTGACGCTGCAGGTGGTGGTGCATTAGTGAACAACACGGTAACATATGCAAGAGAGTTGATTGAGAACATGACAGCCAATTCTCATTAATTTTCACACCGTGGGTCGGAACCACTCATAAAGAGAGTTAATAAAGTTAGCGAAGTTACCGAACTCCGTCAACAAATGGGAAATATGGCAGCAATGCTGCAATAAATTGCAGCCGCTGTGGTACCATCTTCTTCAACTATTGAAGACGGCAATGAACAAGCTAATGCCATCTTCCCAAATCAACAAAGAATGTATGATCCTTATTCCAACACATATAATCCGGGATGGAGAGATCACCCCAACTTTAGTTATGCGAACAAGCAAGTTGCAGTTCAACCCTCTTCTTTCAACAATCAAACGGGGTTCCAACAACAATAATTTCAGCCAAGACAACAACCGCAAAGTCAGAATTCAAGCTTGGAAGAAACAGTGAAAGCATTCATGCAAAAGACCGAATAATGCAATCAAAGACCTACAAACGAAAGTTGGTTCTATAGCTAGTGAGTTGAATAAAGTGCAATAACAAAATAGTAGGAAACTCCCTTCTCAGCCTTTTGTTAACCCAAGAGAGAATGTTAATGTTGTTACATTGAGAAGTGGTACACAACTTGTGTAACCTGAAACTACCGTTACATGCGATAAGGAGACTCAAAAAGAGTCGATTTTGGAGGGAGAAAACACTGATTCTCCCCAAACTCATGAGGTACCTAAATATAAAACCAAAACTCCTATTTATACTCAGGTTCCTCCTTTACCTTTCCCTGCAGATTTTCTAATTCAAAGAAGGCGGAACAAGACAAAGAGATTTTGGATATTTTCAAGAAGATACAAGTGAAAATTCCTTTTATAGCTATCAAGCAAGTTCCCAAGTATGCAAGGTGTTTGAAGGACTTGTGTACCAACAAACAAAGACTCACCGGTAATAAGGTAATTAGTGTGGGGGGAATGCTTCGACAATCTTGCAAAAGAAATTCCCACTAAAGTGTAGAGATCCCGATAGTTTTGACATTCCCATTACTATTGGTAACATTAAACTTGATAAATCCATGCTAGACTTAGGAGCATCCGTTAATGTTATGCCTGCATCAATTTATGAATCTCTGAATTTAGGTCCTCTTAAGAATACGAGTATTGTTTTGCAACTAGCCGATTTTTCTAATGTCTACCCTAAGGGTATTGTTGAGGATGTTCTTGTGTAGGTTAATCAACTTGTATTCCTAGCTAACTTTTGCGTGCTAGAGATGAATGATGGATCTTTGGATTCATCCATTCTGTTGTTGCTTGGGCGTCCCTTCATGAGAACGGTTAAAACCGTTATTGATATTGACAAGGGAACACTAACTATGGAGTTTGATGGGGAAATAATACGTTTCAACATTTTTAAAACGATGCGATATTCTAGTGATGTTAATTCTTGTTTTTCCATTGATATTATTGATAATCTAGCACATCAAATGTTTGAATTGAATGGTTTAGATGCTCTAAAAACCGTTCTCACTAAACCAATTGATAAAAATATGGAATGTGGTAATGAAATTAGGGAAACCCTTGGTGATCTCAATTCACTACAAGAGGACCCAAATGCTCATAAATCTTCTTTTATATCTTTACCATGTTCTAATGAAAAGCTTGTGCCCTCCATCTTGCAGGCACCAAAACTAGAATTGAAACCTCTCTCGGATCACTTAAAGTATTTGTACTTGGGTGAGAAGGAATAATTATCGATTATAGTTTGTAATGATCTTACGAAACTACAGGAACAAAGACTTCTTAGGGTGCTAAGAAAGTACAAGAAAACCATAGGATGGACCATTGCCGATATCAAGGGAATAAGCCGTGCTGTTTATATGTATAAAATACTTCTTGAGGAGGGTGCAGAGCCAAATAGGGAAGCTCAACGCCGTTTGAACCCTCCGATGATGGAAGTAGTGAAGAAAGAGGTTCTCAAGCTATTATATGTGGGTGTTATCTATCCCATATCCGATAGTAAGTGGGTAAGCTTGGTTCAAATGGTACCAAAGAAGTCAGGCGTTACGGTAATACAAAATGATAAGGATGAACTTGTACCAACCGTGTGCAAACCAGTTGGAGAGTTTGTATAAATTACCGAAAATTGAATGCAACCACTAGAAAAGATCACCTTCTCTTACCTTTTATTGATCAAATGTTAGAGCGTTTATCTGGACACTCTCATTATTGCTTTCTTGATGGTTATTCAGGTTATAATCAGATTGTGATAGCGCCAGAAGATCAAGATAAAACCAGTTTTACATGCCCGTTTGACACTTTTGCCTATAGATGGATGTCGTTTGGTTTGTTTAACGCTCCCGCTACTTTTCAAAGGTGTATGGTAAGTATCTTTTCGGATTATGTTGAAAACATTATCGAAGTAGTCATGAATGATTTTAGTTTCTTTGGTGATTCCTTTGACCTATGCTTAAACAATCTTTCACTAATACTTGGACGATGTGTTGAAACAAACCTTCTTTTTAATTGAGAGAAGTGTCATTTCATGGTAACTCATGGCATTGTTTTAGGCCATATTATATCTTCTAAAGTCTTGGAAGTAGATAAATTTAAGATTGATCTTATTCGTGATCTAAACCCTCCCACTACTGTAAGAGAGATTCGTGCTTTTCTTGGTCACGCAGGATTCTATTGCAGGTTTATCAAGGATTTTTCCAAGATTTCATCACCTTTTCATCACTTGTTGCAAAAGATGTGGTCTTTAACTTCGATGAGAAGTGTTTGGAGGCATTCAATCGTTTGAAAGACCTTTTGATAACAAACCCTATAATTAGACCACCGGACTAGAGCAAACCTTTTGAACTAATATTTGATGCTAGTGATTATGCGGTTGGTGCTGTTTTAGGGCAACATATTGGGAAGTGGTCGGTTGTCAGCCAAGCAAAATTATTTCAAGTCTTTTCACTTAATAATTATAAATAAGAGTAGAGTAATAATACAAGTTCGATCCACAGGGAGATATGGGTTGTCAAATTATTTCGATTACTTAAGTAACTGGGGGATTTAAGATGATTTCAAATAAATTTAAACTAAATTAATAGCAGGAAATAATTTAAGATTGTAAACAATGTATGAGAATGATGGTTAGAGAGTTCATCTTCAGTCATCAAACATGTTATCAACTAAATCAGACTAAATATTCAACTTTTCTCAATATCAATAACCCTAAAGCATCCTATAAAAAGTCTACTCCGGCAAAACTCCATTTATCATCAAAGGGCGCAAGAGCCACTCTTTGAATTATTTTCACTAGATAACTTGGTGAAAGAGCCAATCAAATTTAACACAATAAAAGAAATTGTATTTATCAGTTGAGTTTATTCTAAGCAATCCGGCGCAAGAGCCACTCGGATATAACCTAGGTCACGCTTCTACACATAATCTCATGGCAACATCCCGTCATTAGAAATCATAATATGCTACTAGTAACAAGGGTCTTTTGAAAATTCCGGGTCTTAAACCCTAGTTTAGCTATAGATATGAATTATGATTATTTAATTTGAAATTTAAACAAGCAATAGTTCAATCATAAATGGCGTTATAATTAGTAGAACATAAGCGATAATGAAGAAAATATGAATACTAAGAATGAATGCTTTAATTCATAATCATGTTCTAGACTTCAGACTACATCTCTAACCAATAAGAAAGGTTTATTTACTCATGGATTTCTTAAAATCCATACAAAATATATAAAAAAGCAAGTAAAGCAAACCCTAGATATCGTGATGATCAATCGCAACTCCAAGCCCTAGCTTCTTGTTCTCCTTGTTGTTTTCCGTGTGTTAAAAGTGTCATCTTAGAGTTATTAAAGTCTTCTTATATAGTACTCATGAAATATAGGTGTTAGAGTCCTAATGGGACTAAGTTACCTTGATTTAGAAGTAAAAAACATGACTTAGAAGTGGCCTATGTCGTGCTAGAATCGTTGGATGAAATCCTCCATAAGCACCGATTCTAAAACCTCAAAAACAATAGTTTTCTGTTCACTTTTTTCACCTATAATCGGTGGATAAAACCCTCCGTAAGTGCCGATTCTTAAAGACTCAAAAACATAGTTTTTCTGTCCAAAATTGCGTTCATAATCGTTTGATGTGAACCACCCGTATCCACCGATTCGGAATACCTCTTTTTTCTTCGACGGTTTTGCTCATAACTTCCTCATACGAACTCAGAATGACCTCATTCTTTTTGCGTTAGCTTCGTATTTCAATTATCTTCAAGATGGTGATAAGAAATTCTGGATTTGAACACGTTGAAATTGGTCTCGGTCATTCTTCCCTTGTATAACTCAATTTCATTGTTCATTTCATGTTACAATGAGCTCCTTTCTTCTTCTTTGGTTGAATTTACTTCAAAGCTCCTAAGAAACTCAAAGGAAAATACAATCAAAGCATAATGATATGAAAATTAACAAGAAATCAATGAATTAGAGTATCAAACTAATGCAAATAATGCACCTATCAAATTCCCCCACACTTGCCTTTTGCTAGTCCTTGTGCAAACTATCTAACTAAACTAAACTAAACTAAACCAAAATACAAAAACTCCCTTTATTTGAGGATACAATTACACGTAACAAGCCTTTAAACCCCTAGGTGTCCGTAGTGGATGAGTTAAATTCACGTAAGAGTTTACAAGAGGTATACCCACAAAACCTAAATTCCAATTTTTAAAAATTCCAGAGCACAATCATCCAAAGATCTACAAAGACATAAAGTTTTTGCATACTAACAATAAGAAGTTAGAAGTATAAAGAACGTTATTCTCATTCTTAAACCTTGAGTTAGGAGAAAACCACCATATGAAAGAATCCAGGTTTGAGAACGATCGAATGTTTCGACTTCTGCCTCACCAATAAGGTTTTATGAATTCGCACTCAAAAGCCGCACTTTTTCGTTCTCATGTGTGCAGGCATGAGTGAAGATAGAAGTCCTGCACACGTTGAATAGTGGGAAGGATAAGTAACTTTCCGAATTATATGACGATATTATCACATAGAAACGTGGGATGAAAAAGAACCCATTTTCTTTTTTCTCTGATGATCTCTAAGAAAGGAAATCAACCACTATGCAAGGATGGGAACACTTACTTACCTTCTTATCCGATTCACAATGAACACCACTCCTACAACAAATAGAAACGTCTTTGTCTTCAGTCTTCAACTGTTGAATCTAAACTTCTGAACTTCGTAGAACTTTGACAATTTGTACCCGTTTTTCTTCAATTCCTTGTTGCTTGAAACTTCTTTATATATTACTTCTTTCTCATGGCCAAATAAGACTAAAAGATAGATTTAACAATTCTGATGACACCCTCATGATTGACATAATTAGCACTCTAGAGATCAAAAAGTTCTGCTGAAGGGGTGCGAAGCTGGGTAGATCATCATTCTACCCGGATTTTGCGCAGATAAAACACTCTAAACGAAAGATTTAGACAGGTACAAAGAATTGAAGGTTTGTTGCCTCACTCATGGGTACTAAATGATCATCTTCTCTAATACTGTATTCTCTACCGGCGGTTTAAGTCCCTTTTTGTCAGCTTGTGCCTCTCAACAACTAAGAAACCCGAATGTCATTCTCTATTAAGTTCAATTATTTTGGTGAAAACTCCGTATGTAAACTTAGCTAGAAGTATACTAAGTGACTCTAAAATCTCTAAAATTCGGATGTTTTCATGCAAATATATACAAAAAAGTTTAAAAATTCTACCTACAAAGCGAATACTAAAAATATAAATGCTTAACCACTCCCCCACACTTAAACTTTACATTATCCTCAATGTAAATTGACTCATCCAATGTAAAAGTCAAGGTGGGGAATCCTATAATATGATATGCAAAAAAAAAAAAAAAAAAACTAAAAAAAAAAAAGATAAAGATAGAAATACAAAACCAATGGGTTGCCTCCCCATTCAACGCTTGGTTTAACATCGTCATCCCGATTGTAGACTTCTTGCTACTTATTAGCCCACGTCTAGCATATTAGCATAAACATCTGAATGAACATCACTGGGGTATCGAATTGCTTCAAAAATATTGAAGCAAATCTTTCCATTTTCAAACTCCATTTTAAGTATTCTTTTATCAACATCAATCACATTTTTTGTAATGACCCGACCTTCCACCGATACTGTCCCCACTTAGCCACTGCGGTCATCCGGCAGTGTGAGTTTTTTTACGGGCACCGCTGCGGTCATCCAGCAGCAGCTTCCCGGGAGGTCACCCATCCCTGGATTACTCCCTCCCGAGCACGCTTAACTGCAGAGCTTTTTGCCAACTCTAAGCCAGTTGTGCTGAAAAGACCTCGGTGTTAGGAAAGGACAAACCATTACCTATATTCCATTCGGCG
>JAJJMC010007738.1:1630165-1691963 GCA_023531435.1 Papaver californicum
CTTCCACCGATACTGTCCCCACTTAGCCACTGCGGTCATCCGGCAGTCTGAGGTTTTCTATGGGCACCGCTGCGGTCATCCAACAGCAGCTTCCCGGGAGGTCACCCATCCCTGGATTACTCCCGCCCGAGCACGCTTAACTGCAGAGCTTTTTGCCAACTCTGAGCCAGTTGTGCTGAAAAGGCCTCGGTGTTAGGAAAGGACAAACCATTACCTATATTCCATTCGGCAAACCCTACCTGCCGAATTGGGTATGACATTTTTAGCCGTTATCATAAATGGTCTCCCAAGTAACAACAGTATAGACGTATCAGACCTGCTACTCATCTCCAATATGCATAAATCGTTTGGAAATACTAGCTGATTCACCTGCACAATCACATCTTCAATAATACCTCTAGGTTATACATTAATACGATTAGGTAGTTGCAAAACAATTCCAGTTTCTTTCAATGGACCAAAATTCAAAGACTCATAAATAGATGCATGCATAACATTCACCCCACACCTTCTATTACCAATCACAACAGGTATAGCAAAACTACCGGGATCTTTATATTGGGTGGGATTTTCTTTTGGAGGATAGCCGAAATATTCCCCCACACACTTATTACCTCGTTAGCGGTTAACCGTTGTTTCTTAGTGCACAAGTCCTTCAGAATTCTCGCATATTTTGGGACTTGTTTTATTGCATTTGTAAGTGGAATATGCACATGAATCTTCTTGAAAATCTCTAAGATCTCCTTATCTTGTTCCACCTTTTTAGAGTTATCAAACCTGCAAGGAAAAGGTAAAGAAGGAACATAAGTAGAAACAAGAGGTTTAGAGTTTTCTTTAGGTACCTTATTGGTTTGGGAAGACTCAGTAATATCTTTCTCCAAAACCATCCCTTTGGGGTATTTGTTCTTATCAGTATCTTTTGGTTGCACAGTTCGTGTACCACTTCTCAATGTCACAACATATTTAGTTTCTCTCAGGTTGAGAGGTTGAGAAGGGAGTTTCCCACTACTATGTTCCTTCATAAGATTGATCTCACTTCCGATACTACCCACTTGCATTTATAGCTCTTTAATTGCATTATCAGTCATCTGCTGATTTTTTTGTATCAATGATGTCATATTCTTCATCATGGAAAGCGTCAATGGTGATTATGAGTTCTAAATTGATTGTGGTTGTTGTACTTGTTGTTGAAAACTACTAGGACGTTTGAAAACCCGTCCTGGAATTTTAGCCTTCTTGTTTGCGTAGTTGAAATCGGATGATCTCTCCACCCTGGATTATACGTGTTAGAATAAGGATCATACCTTTATCTCTGCTGATTTGGGAAAATAACATTGACTTGATCATTTCCTTCTTCATAACCTCAGCAGATGCTGGCACCACCACGACTGCAATTTGTTGCATCATTGCTGCCATGTGTCCCATTTGATGACGAAGTTCAGAAACTTCACTCACTTCATTGATTCTCCTGACGAGTGGTTCTGACCCACAACTTGAGAATTATTGAGAATTTACTGCCATGTTCTCAATTAACTCTCTATCCTGAGCTATTGTTTTATTCACTAGTGCACCACCACCTGCAACGTCGAGAAGATTCATGTTAGTTGCTTGAAGTCCCTCGTAAAAGTACTGGATGATCAACAAATCACTAAATTGATGATGCATATAGATAGCCATCAATCTCTTGTAACGTGCATTCATACAATGTCTCTCCTGCCATATGCTTAATGCCATAAATCTCTTTACGAATTAAGGTTGCCTTTGATGCAGGAAAGTATCTTTCTAAGAAAAGTTTCTTCAAACCATACCAAGTTGTGACACTGCCAGAAAGTAAATAATAAACCATTCCTTAGCAGTTTCCATCAAGGAAAATGGAAAAGCTCGTAACATAACTCCATTTTTATTTGTATCCTTTGGTAGCATGACCATGACTATGTTATGAAAATCCATTAGATGTTTGTTTGAATCTTCATTAGTCATTCTATGAAACTTTGGTAGCTCACGAATCAACGCTGGCTTGATCTCAAATGTAGATGTTGTTTGAATGCACCATTGTTATGTATCCAGCTTGTGAGAAGCTAAGTCCTTGAGTGTATGGTTTGCGTCACCCATTTCTTCCTCTTGTGTGTGTTCCAGTTTATCTTTCAGTACAGTCCCTCTCTGAGTCTCGATTCCAATCCGTGAAAACCCGACAGGCTTCGGCTTCGGTTTCGGTTTCGGCTTAGAAGCTAGAAGATAAGTGATTGGTGCATTATTTGCATTATTTGGTAACTATAATTCATTGATTTCTTGTTACTTTTCGTATCATTATGCTCTGATTTTGTTTGTTTATGAGCTTTTTAGGAGTTTTGAAGTGTATTCAACCAAAGAAGAAGAAAGGAGTTCATTACGACACGAAATGAACAAGTAAGTTAAGTTCTGCCAATGGAGAAGGGCCAAATACAAAATTCAACTCATTCAAATCTAGGAGTTCTTAATACCATTTTGAATATAACGAGAAGAAGAAGCCGACGCAAAAAGAATGAGGTCATTCGGAGTTCGTATGAGGAAGTTATGAGCAAAACAGCCGAAAGAAAATAGTGAAACACTCAACAAAATAATCGGGAGATAACAAGGGAAATTTATCTACAATTTATAGGCAGTTTCGGGTACAGAAAAACTTCGTTTTTAAGCTCTAACAATCGGTAGATAACATGGAAATCGAGTCTACCGATTATGTTAAGTTATCTACCGATTATGGCAAGTTATCTACCGATTACGGCAAGTTTTGGACACATGAAAATCATATTTTGAGCTCTTACAATCGGTAGATAAGGAGGGTGTCGTGACTACCGATTATGACTCAACGGGAGCCACTTCTAAGACACGTTTTTGACTTCTAAATCAAGGCATCATGGTCCCATTAGGACTCTAACACCTAGATATGATAAAGACTATATAAGAAGACTTCCATAACCCTAATGATATACCTTTTTACACTTGAAAATACAAGGAGAACAAGAAGCTAGGGCTTGGAGTTGCGATTGAACATCACGAATAATTGCTCATATCAAAGGAATAAGCCATTTTACGTGTATGCATAAAATACTACTCGAGGAGGGAACAAAGCCTACAAGGGAAGCTCAACGTCGTTTGAATCCTCCAATGATGGAAGTAGTAAAGAAAGAGATACTTAAGTTATTAGATGTGAGAGTTATCTACCCCATTTATGGTAGCAAGTGGGTGAGCCCGGTACAAGTTGTACCAAAGAAGTCAGGCGTTAAAGTAGTGCAGAATAAAGACAATGAACTTGTCCCAACTCGGGTGCAAACCGGTTGGAGAGTTTGTATTGATTATCGAAAGCTTAATGCAACCACTAGAAAAAATCACTTTCCTTTACCTTTT
The DNA here is from genome assembly GCA_023531435.1 of Papaver californicum. Classification (NCBI taxonomy): domain Eukaryota; kingdom Viridiplantae; phylum Streptophyta; class Magnoliopsida; order Ranunculales; family Papaveraceae; genus Papaver; species Papaver californicum. The sequence goes on from JAJJMC010007738.1 coordinate 1,633,550, forward strand.
ATCGATCAAATATTGGAAAGATTTTCAGGACACTCGTACTACTGTTTTCTTGATGGTTATTCAGGTTCCAATCAGATTGCTATAGCACCTGAGGATCAAGAGGAGACCACTTTTACTTGTCCTTTTGGAACATTTGCATACATAAGGATGCCTTTTGGTTTGTGTAAAGCACCCGAGGTGTATGGTAAGTATCTTTTCAGATTACGTTGAAAATATTATCGAAGTTTTTATTGATGATTTCAGTGTGTATGGTGATTCATTTGACTTGTGCTTGGATAACCTTATATTGATTCTTAAACGATGTGTTGAAACTAATCTTGTGATAAATTGGGAGAAGTGCCATTTTATGGTAACTCATGGCATTGTTTTAGGCCATATTATATCTTCTAAAGGCTTGGAAGTTGATAAAGCTAAGATCGATCTTATTCGTGCTCTTACCCCTCCCACTACGGTAAGGGAGATTCGTTCTTTTCTTGGTCATGCAGGGTTTTATCTCCGGTTTATCAAACATTTTTTCAAGGTTGCATCACCATTATGCCATTTATTACAAAAGGACATGGTTTTTAACTTTGATGAAAAGTGTTTGGCCTTATTCAATCGTTTGAAAGAACTTTCGATAACAACCCCTATCGTTAAACCACCATATTGGAGCAAGCCATTTGAGTTAATGTGTGATGCCAGTGACTATGCGATCGGTGCAGTTTTAGGCCAGCGTACTGGGAAACTGCCTCATGCCATATATTATGCTTCCAGAACGTTGAATGAGGCCCAACAAAACTACACGACCACGGAAAAGAAGTTGTTAGCAATCATTTTTGCATTGGAGAAAGTTTGTTCTTATTTACTTGGTACGAAAGTTGTTGTGTTTTCTGATCATGCAGCACTTAGGTACTTACTTACAAAGAAGGAGGTGAAACCAATGCTCATTCGATGGATACTACTCCTACAAGAGTTTGATATCGAAATTAAAGACAAGAAAGGAATTGAGAATACCGTTGCGGATCAATTGAGTCGTCTTACTGTGAACGAAGAAGCTAGCCCGTTATGTGAAAGCTTTCCAGATGAGCAACTCTTCTTAATTGCAGTTTCAGAACCATGGTATGCGGATATTGTGAATTATTTAGTATCTATGCAAATCCCAAGAAATTTGCCTCGTGCTGAGAAGGAAAAACTTAAAAAGATACCGAATCAATATATATATATATATATATATATATGGGATGATCCATACCTGTCAAAACATTGTTCATACCAAATTATGCGAAGGTGCGTACCCGAATCTGAATACAACTCTATCTTGTCTTTCTGCCATTCATATGCTTGTGGAGAACACTTTGGGGCAAAGAGAACTGCTTTGAAGGTACTTGAAAGTGGGTTCTATTGGCCCAATTTATTTAAAGATGCGTATGTATTTTGTACATCTTGTGATATATGTCAAAGAACGAGTAATCTAGGTGCTCGAAATCAAATGCCACAAAAGTTTATTCTCTTCGTTGAAATTTTTGATGTATGGGGCATTGATTTTATTGGTCCTTTTGTTAATTCTTTTGGTAAATTTTACATCTTACTCATTGTTGATTATATCTCGAAATGGGTGGAAGCTAAAGCCACCTCTACTAATGATTCTAAAGTGGTTACAGATTTAGTTAAAGAACATATTTTTACAAGGTTTGGAACTCCAAGAGCCATAATCAGCGATGGGGGATCACACTTTCGAAACAAGTTCTTACAGAGTTTGTTAAAAAAGTATAACATATCTCACAAGGTTGCTACAACATATTATCCACAGACAAACATGCAAACAGAAGTCTCTAATCGAGAGGTGAAGTCCATCCTAGAGAAGACAGTGAATCCATCAAGGAAGGATTGGAGTTTACGTCTCAATGATGCATTATGGGCATACCGAACAACATATAAGACTCCAATTGGGATGTCCCCATATAGACTTGTGTCGGTAAGCCTTGTCATCTTACTGTTGAAATTGAGCATAAGGATTTTTGGGCTATTCAACAATGCAACATGGAGATGGATGGAGCTGGTAAACAAATGAAGCTTTAATTGAGTGAACTAGAAGAGATTCGTAATGATGCATATGAAAGTTCACGAATCTACAAGGTGAAAAAAAGGCTTTTCATGATAGTAGGATTTCTAGAAAATAGTTTATTGTTGGAAAAAAATTTCTCTTATTTAATTCTCTCCTTCGTTTATTTCCTAGAAAATTGAAGCCTCGTTGGATAGGTTCCTTTGTTGTGTCTAACGTTTTTACTCATGGTGCAGTGGAAATTCGTATCTTGTTAATATGGAAGGAGCTTAAAGTGAATGGGCATCACTTGAAGCCCTATTATGAACCGTTTGAACCTGAGATGGTTGAGATCAATGTAGTAGATGCACTCCCTCTGGAGGAGTAACAAAGAATGCCAAGTCGAGATGAAGACGTTAAACTAAGCGCTAAATAGGAGGCAACCCATTGGTTTTGTATTTCTATCTTTATTTTTTGACTTTTATTAGTTTTTCATATCATGTTAGGATTTCCCATCTTGATTTTACATTGGAGGAATCAATTTACATTGAGGACAATGTAAAGTTTAAGTGTGGGGGAGTAATTAAGCATATAAAGTTTTTAGTATTTGTTTTTTTAGGTAGAATTTTAAGACTTTTGTACATACTTTCATGAAAACCTTCAACTTTTAGATATTTTAGAGTCACTTAGTATACTTCTAGCTACATTTACATACGGAGTTCTAACCGAAATAACTGAACTTAGAAGTATTAGAGAACTATATTCAAAGTACTTAGTTGTTGATAGGCTAGAGCTGAAAAAAATGGACTTAAACCACTGGTAAAGAATACAGTATTAGAAGAGTTGATCATTCAATACCCATGAGTGAGGCACCAATTCTTCAATTGTCCGTTTAAAGTGTTTCATCTGCGTAAATTCCGGGTAGAATGATGAGCTACCTAACCTCGCACTAATTTCAGCACTACTTTTTGATCTCTTGAGTGCTATTTCTATCAATCATGAGGGTGCCATCAGAATTGCTAACTCTATCTTGTAGTCTTGTTTGCAGTTGGCACCATTCTCTCGACAACAACAGGTCCATAGAAACTTATCATCATCAACAAGCGGAACATCAAAAATTTGAAGGAAAGTTGAAGACAATCAAGGTTTACAAGCAGCCGTTCAAGAAAGAGCAAATTTCATATTCAAGTGAAGCAACAATACAATTAGAAGAATTATGTATACATGTTGAATACTTATGTACAAAAGCGAAAGAAATCAAAAGATGTGAGTTAGTGAAGTTTATGATATCGAGGCAATACAAGTTTGAAAAATCAAGTGGTAAAGTCTTTATTCCACGACCTTAGTAGTTTCATCATTTTATTTATTTTTCGGTTTATATTTTGAAGTCATAAAAAAAATACAAATTTTTTTTTTCTTATCATTGCTTTAGTTTATATTTGTTTTTTGTATTCAATCAATAAGGTCGTGGGGAAGAAGAAATCTATAAAGAAGTTTCAAGCAACAAGAAATTGAGAAAAAAAGTTACAAATTGTCAAGGTTCTACGAAGTTCAAGAGTTCATCATCAACAGTTGAAGACCGAAGACGTTTCTATCGGATGTTGTGAGAGTGGTGATGATTGCCGATCGGGTGAGAAGGTAAGTAAGCATTCCCATCCTCGCATAGCAGTTTATTTCCTTTATTAAAGGTCACTAGAAAAATAAAAATGGGTTCTTTTTCGTCCAAGGTTCTATGGGATAACATCTTCATATGATTCAGAAGGTTACCTTTCCTTCCTACCATTTAATGTGTGCAGGATTTCTATCTTCACCCTTGCATGCACATATCTGAGAACCATAAAGTGCGTCTTTTGAGTGTAAAAATTCATAAAATCTTGTTGGTGAGGCAGAAACATTCGGTCGCTCTCGAACCTGGATTCTTTTATGTGGTGGTTTTCTCCTAAGTCAAGGGTTAAGCATGAAAATAATGTTCTTTATACTTCTAACATCTTATTGTTAGTGTGCAGAAAATTTATGTCTTCGTAGCTCTTTGGATGCAGGTGCTCTGGAATATTTGAAAGTTAGAACTTAGGTTTTGTGGGTATACCTCTTGTAAACCCTCACGAGACTATAACTCGTCCACTAGGGACACCTAGGAGGTTAAAGGCTTGTTACACATGCTAAGTGTAACCGTATTCTCAACGAAATGGAGTTGTTGTAGTTTAGGATAGTTTAGATTTGTAGTTTGCTCGAGGACTAGCAAAAGGCAAGTGTGGGGGAATTTGATAGGTGCATTATTTGCATTATTTGGATACTCTAATTCATTGATTTCTTGTTAGTTTTCATATCATTATGCTCTGGTTTTGTTTTTTTTATGAGTTTCTTAGGATTTTTGAAGTGTATTCAACCAAAGAAGAAGAAAGGAGTTCATTACGACACGAAATGGACAAGGAAGTTAAGTTCTGCCAATGGAGAAGGGCCAAAGAACAATTTAAAATCATTAAAATCCAGAATTTCTTAATACCATTTTGAATAGAACGAGAATACAAAGACAACGCATAAAGAATGAGGTCATTCGGAGTTCGTATGAGGAAGTTACGAGCAAAACAACCGAAAGAAAATAGTGAAACACTCAGCAAAATAATCGGGAGATAACAAGGGAAATTTATCTACCGATTATAGGCAGTTCCGGGTATAGAAAAACTTCTTTTTTGAGCTCCAACAATCGTTAGATAATATGGAAATCGAGTCTACCGTTTATGGCAAGTTATCTACCGATTATGGCAAGTTTTGGACACATGAGTCATATTTTGGGCTCTTACAATCGGTATATAAGGAGGGTGTCGTGACTACCGATTATGACTCGACGGGAGCCACTTCTAAGACACGTTTTTGACTTCTAAATCAAGGTATCATGGTCCCATTAGGACTGTAACACCCAGATATGATGAAGACTATATAAGAAGACTTCCATAACCCAAAGATATACCTTTTTACACTTGAAAACACAAGGAGAACAAGAAGCTAGGGCTTGGAGTTGCGATTGAACATCACGATTTCTAGGGTTTGTTGAAAGATCCTTGTTACAAGTAGCATAACATAGTTGTTAATGATGGGATGTTACCATGCAATTATGTGTAGAAGCGTGACCTAGGTGAAATCCATATGGCTCTTGCGCTTGATTGCTTAGAATAACCTCAACTCACAAAGACCATTGCTTTCATTGGGTTAAACTTGAGTGGCTCTTGCGCCAAGTTACTCACTGAAAAAGATTCAAAGAGTGGCTTTTGCGCCTTTGATGATAATAGGAGTTTTGCCGGAGTAAGCCTGCGATAGGATGCTTTAGGGTTATTGATATTGGGAGTGCATGAATGTTGAGTATGATTTAGTTGATAACATGTTGGAAGATGGAAGATGAACTCTCTAACCAGTGTTCTTTATCTCAGATATTCGTTTTAATCAATTTTTTTTAGAATAATTTAGTTATAATCACAACCAAAATCCCCCTGTTTACATAAGTAATAGAAAGTAATTAATAATCACCTGCCTCTCTGTGGGAACGAACTTGGTCTTATTACTATACTCTAATCTATATTGGTGAAGTAAGAACTTGAATTAATTTTGCTTGGCTGACAACCGACAAATAAGTACCTGAATTTTTTTTCTCAAAAACAACGTTAAAAACTAAAACAAGAAATCAAAAACAAAATAACAATCCGCTATGCCTCCCCAGCAGCGGCGCCAAAATTTGGTCGGTTGTCAGCCAAGCAAAATTATTTCAAGTCTTTTCAATTAACAATTATAAATAAGAGTATAGTAATAAGACAATTTCGATATATGAGTTGTCAAATTATTTCGTACTTAAGTAACTGTGGGGATTTAATATGATTTCAAATAAATTTAAACTAAATTAATAGCAGAAAACAATTTAAGATTGTAAACAATGTATGAGAATGCTGGTTAGAGAGTTCATCTTCCGTCATCAAATATGTTACCAACTAAAATAAGACTTAATATTCAACTTTTCTCAATATCAATAACCCTAAAGCATCCTATAAAAAGTCTACTCCGGCAAAACTCCATTTATCATCAAAGGCGCAAGAGCCACTCTTTGAATTCTTTTCACCAGATAATTTGGCGCAAGAGCCACTCAAATTTAACCAAACGAAAGCAATTGTATTTATCATTTGAGGTTATTCTAAGAAATCCGGTGCAAGATCCACTCGGATTTAACCTAGGTCACGCTTCTATACATAATCTCATAGCAATATCCCGTCGTTAGAAATTATGCTATGCTACTAGTAACAAGGGTATTTCGATAATTTCGGATCTCAAACCTTAGTTTATCTATAAATATGAATTTATGATTATTAAAATTATAATTTAAACAAGCAATAACTCAATCATACATGGCGTTATAATTAGTAGAACATAAGTGATATTGAAGAAAATATGAATACTAACAATGAATGCTTTAATTAATAATCATGTTCTAGACTTTGGAATACATCTCTAACCAATAAGAAAGGTTTAGTTACTCATAGATTTCTCAAAATACGTGTAAAACATATAATAAAGCAAGTAAAGCAAACCCTAGATATCGTGATGATCAATCACAACTTCAAGCCCTAGCTTCTTGTTCTCCTTGTTGTTTTCTGTGTGTTAAAAGTGTCATATTAGAGTTATGGAGGTCTTATTATATAGTAATCATGAAATATAGGTGTTAGAGTCCTAATGGGACCATGTTACCTTGATTTAGAAGTAAAAAACATGAGTTAGAAGTGGCCCCAGTCCTGCTAGAATCGGTTGATGAAATCCTCCATAAGCACCAATTCTAAAACCTCAAAAACAAAAGATTTTGTACACTTTTTCACCTAGAATCGGTGGATAAAATCCTCCGTAAGTGCCAATTCTTAAAGACTCAAAAATAGAGTTTTTCTGTCCAAAATTGCGTTCAGAATCGTTTGATGTGAACCACCCGTATCCATCGATTCTGAATATATCTTTTTTTTTCTGTTACTGTTTTGCTCATAACTTCCTCATACAAACTTGGAGTAACCTTATTCTTTTTGCGTTAGCTTCGTCTTTCAATTATATTCAAGATGGTGATAAGAAATTCTGGATTTGAGCAAGTTAAACTTGGTCTTGGTTATTCTTCCCTTGTAGAACTCAATTTCCTTGTTCATTTCATGTCACGATGAGCTCCTTTCTTCTTCTTTGGTTGAATATACTTCAAAGCTCCTAAGAAACTCAAAAACAAAAAAAATAAAAGCATAATGATATGAAAACTAACACGAAATTAATGAATTAGAGTATCAAACTAATGCAAATAATGCACATATCAGGAAGCTACCTCACACTATTCTTTATGCTTCTAAAACGCTCAATGAGGCCCAGCAGAATTGTACCACCACCGAGAAGGAGTTGTAGCCATTGTTTTTGAAATGGATATTTTTTGATCTTATATGATTGGTACGAAAGTTGTTATTTTTTCTGATCATGTAGCACTTAGGTACTTACTTACGAAGAAGGATGCGAAACCAGGGATCATTCGATGGATACTAATATTATAAGATTTTGACATCGAAATCATAGACAAGAAAAGAATTGAGAACACCATTGCAGATCACTTGAGCCGTCTTACTGTAGACAAGGAAGTTGTCCCGCTGCGTGAAGTTTCCCGGATGAGCAACTTTTCTCAATTCTAGTCAAAGAACCATGGTACGGCGATATTGTTAACTATTTGGTTTCTAAACAAATCCCTAGTAACTTGTCTCGTGCTGAGAGAGAAACACTTAAGAGAACAACGAACCAATACAGATAGGATGATCCACACTTATAAAAACATGGTAGTTACCAATTACTACGAAGGTGCGGTCCCGAATCTGAATTTCATTTTATCTTGTCTTTTTGTCATTCTTATGCTTGTGGAGGACACTTTGGACCCAAGAGAACCGCACTCAAGGTTCTCGAGAGTGGTTTCTATTAGCCCACTTTGTTCAAAGATGCATATATATTTTTTACTACTTGTGATAGATGCCAAAGAACATGCAATCTAGGTGCTCGAAATCAAATGCCACAAAATTATATTCAATCGGTTGAATTTATGATGTATGGGGCATTTATTTTATGGGTCCTTTTGTTAATTTTTTTTGTAATTTGTATATTCTCCTCGCTGTTGATTATGTTTCTAAATGGGTGGAGGCAATAGCCACCCGTACTAATGGTTCTAAACTGATAACAGATTTTGTTAAAGATTACATTTTTGGAAGGTTTGGGACTCCAAGAGCCATAATTAGCGATGGTGGATCACACTTTCGAAACAAGTTCTTTCGAGACTTGTTAAAAGGGTACAATGTTTCGTATAGGATTGCAACGCCTTACCATCCTCAAACTAACGGACAAGCTGAAATTTCCAACCAAGAAGTGAAATCCATCTTAGAGAAGACGGTGAACCCTACAAGGAAGGATTGGAGTTTATGTCTCAATGATGCGTTGTGGGCTTATAGATCCGCATACAAGACTCCTATCGGGATGTCTCCCTTAGACTTGTGTATGGTAAAACTTGTCATCTTCCTGTTGAACTTGAACATAAAGCTTTTTGGGTTATTAAACAATGCAATATGGAGATGGATGGTGTGGGACAAAAAAGAAAATTACAACTAGATGAGCTGGAAAAGATTCGTAATGATACATTTGAAAGCTCGTGTATTTACAAGGAAAAGACGAAGGCATTTCATGATAATATAATTTCTAGAAAACAATTTTGTGCTGAACAGAAAGTGCTCTTGTTTAATTCTTGCTTACAATTATTTCCTGGTAAATTAAGTTCTCATTGGATTGGTGCTTTTATTGTGCTTAAAATGTCTTTTCTGATGGTGCAGTAGAAATCCGTAGTTTGGCTACAAGCAAGGAACTTAAAGTGAATGGGCAACAGTTGAAGCCGTATTAAATTTCACTTCGGAAGTTGTAGAAGGATGCAATTTTGTGGAAGCACTCCCTCTGGAGGAGTAGGAGCGAACAAGTAGAGAGTTGGGATGACGACTTTAAACCAAGCGCTGCATGGTAGGCAACCCATTGGTTAAGTATTTCTTTTATTTTTTCTTGTTTTTCTGAATTTTCATATTATTATTGGATTCCCACCTTGTCTTACATTGGATGAGTCAATTTATATTGAGGACAATGTAAAGTTTAAGTGTTGGGGAGTGTTAAGCATATATAATTCTTAAGTATTCACTTTTAGGCAGAAAATTTTCAACTTTTTTTAATTATTTGCATGAAACCTCCAACTTTTAGATATTTTAGAGTTACTGAGTGTACTTCTAGCTACGTTTACATACGGAATTCTTACCGAAATAACTGAACTTAGAAGTATTAGAGAACTATATTCGGGTTTCTTTGTTGAGAGGCTAGAGCTGACAAAAAGGGATTTAAACCGCAGTGGCGAATACAATATTAGAGGAGTTGATCATTCAATACCCATATATGAGTGAGGCACCAAACCTTCAATTCTTTGTACCTGTTAAATTATCCGTTTAGAGTGTTTCATCTGCGGAAGAATGATGAGCAACCCAACCTCTCACTATTTTCAACACTATTTTTTGATCTCTTGATTTCTATCAATCATGAGGGTGACATCAGAATTACAAAAAAACCTTACCTTGTAGTTTGATTTACAGTCGACACCACTCTCTCTCTCTCTCTTTCTCTCGACAACAGGTCCATAGAAACACCATCATCATCAACAAGCGGAACATTATAAATTTGAAGGAAAGTTGAAGACTTATGTAAAAGAACAAAAATATCAACATAAGTGATTTTTTTTGAATTTTATGATACCGAGACAATACAAGTTGTGAAGAAATCAAGTGGTAAAGTCCTTCTCCAACGGCCATATTAGTTCATCATATGTTTTGTGTTTATTTTTATTTTTCAGTTTGTGTTTAATATTTTATTGTCTCAAAAATAAATAAATTATTTTTATTTTTTTAGTGTAAATTTCTTTTTGTATTTATTCGTTAAGGCCGTGGGAAAGAAGATATCTATAAAGAAGTTTTAAGCAACAAGAATTTGAAAATAAAAGAGTTAGAGATTGTCGAAGTTCTATGAAGTTGAAGAGTTCATCATCTACAGTTGAAGCCGAAGACGTAGACGTTTATATGGGACGCCGTGAGAGTGGTGCTAATTATAGATTGGATGCGAAGGTGAGTGAGCATTTCCATCCTCGCATAGTGTTTGATTTCCTTTCGTAGAGATCACCAAAAAACATGTATTTTTCTTCTCACGTTTCTACGGGATATTCAAATATAATTCAGAAGGTTTTCTCTTCCCACCATTCAACGTGTGCGGGGTTTCTATCTTCATTCCTTCCTGCACACATGAGAACCATAAAGTGCGTCTATTGAGTACAAATATCATAAAACCCTATTGGTGAGGCAGAAGACGAATATTCGATCACTTTCGAACCTAGATTCTTTCATATGGTGGTTTTCTCCTAACTCAAGAGTTAAGCATGAGAATAATATTCTTTGATACATCTAACTTCTTATTATTAGCGTGCAAAAAATTTATGTTCTCTTAGCTCTTTGGATGCATGTGCTCTGGAATTTTTGAAAGTTGGAATATAGGTTTTGTGGGTATACCTCTTGTAAACCTTCATGAAACTATAACTCGTCCACTAGGGACACGTAGGGGTTTAAAGGCTTGTTACACATTCTAAGTGTAACCTTACCCTCAACGAAACAGAGTTGTTGTATTTTAGTTTAGTTTAGTTAGGTAGTTTGCTCGAAGACTAGCAAAAGGCAAGTGTGGGGGAATTTGATAGGTGCATTACTTGCACTAGTTTGGTACTCTAATTCATTACTTTCTTGTTAGTTTTCATATCATTATGCTTTGATTTTGTTTTTTTATATGTTTCGTAGGAGTTTTGAAGTGGATTCAACCAAAGAAGAAGAAGGGGGTTCATTGTGACATGAAATGAACAAGGAAGTCAAGTTATACAAGTGAAGAAGGGCCAAAGACCAAGTTCAACTCGTTCAAATCCAGAATTTCGTGTCATAATCTTGAATAGAATTGAAAGACGAAGCCAACGTGAAAAGAATGAGATCATTCCGACATTGGACGAAGAAGTTACGAGCAAAATAAGATAATATTAAAGATTTAGCTCACAAACCGTAGTTGTTGGCAAACCTTACCATTCTGAATTTGTAAACTAAAAGGGTTTGCAAACCCTGCTCAACTTTTGGGTGCTCATATCCAAGTCTTATGTTTCTAAACCTAAAAGCTAGGGCTTCCCTTATCACCGGTTTGCAAACCCTGCTCAATTTTTGGGTGCTCATATCCAAGTCTTATGTTTCTAAACCTAAAAGCTAGGGCTGCCCTTATCAATCAGTGTATTTCACACAAGGGAAGTGCACGTAAGAGCTGGTGGAGTAAAATCAAGATGAGAAATTAGGTCTCCTTAGAAATCAGCTCGCAAGCAGAGAAGAAGATTTTAGCTGCTATAGTCTGCTATTGCCTGAGACCCGTTTTTCCGTCAATGATAACCTAGGTTACAATGGGTATTGAAGTAGAAAATGGGTATGGCAGTTGCGTTGAAGAAATTGAGAAGTGGTTGCAAGAGTTCACAAGACTAGGAACATTGGTTTGAGTTCGAATGGATTTTGAATGAATTTGTGAATGGGAAATGAGCAAGAAAGGGGATCTGAGGTTATTGAATTAAATGCTGGTTATGATTGAAGAATTGAGATCTCAGGATGAACACGGATGTTGGGTTGATCGATTTGTAGAAGTTTGGGCAGTATTCAAATTCAAAATAGCCAAGAGACTACAACCTTGCTTCTTCTCTGTCCGTACAGGTTTGAGGAGTTGTTGTTGTTGCCGTGATGTCTGCAGGATGTGTTCAAAGACTTGAGATGAATTTCATGTTCGAGGAAAGTAGCAGAGACAATGGGTTTTAGTTGAAAAGTGATGTGGTTGCTGGGTTGCTAACCATGATTTGACGCTATGGTGAACAAGGACAAGACAGAGAAGAAAGCTGAGAATGAAAGGAACGTGATGCAAGTGTTGTGGATGATTTTGGGTACTGGATGTGTTGGATGTTTAATGATTGAACTCGAATTTGATATGGTTTTGGTGGAGTTTGAAGACAACAATCTGTTGTCGTGAAACAGGGAAGGAATGGTGGTCTGAGTTGCCTGTGTAGAGAGTATAGCCGAGATATAGTGAATGTTTATATGACTAAATGGTTGATTTGAATGTTGGGTTTGAATGAAATCTTGCAGGGAAGGATTGTGGCAGTTGAAACATATCAACAAATATTGCCTGAATCACCAGCCAAAGATGCAACAAAGATGTTCGAGCAAATGCTTGAAGGAAATTGGTAGTGGAGTGAGTAAAACCATTTAACTGAGTAAGGCCAGCTGACTTGGTACCTGACTCAGTTGACGGCGCTGTTAGTTGACCGATGATGTAACGGTGGACTGTTAGTCTGACTAGTGACCGATGACAGTTTTCCGATAACCTGAGACATTATTCCGCTGTCTTTGCTGGCCAAATCCCGGTCACTTTTCTGGACTTCCGACGATGAATTTTAGACATAATTTTTAAAAGTTTTATTTTGACTCTTGGGCTTATTAGGCTAGTAGATGGATTTATTGGACTTGAATTTTGATTTGGAAAGGAAGAGTTTGACCTAATCTTGAAAACAAGAAGAGCTATAAAAGGGTGATTTTCTATGACTATTAGATATAATTTTACAAACTGATTTTTGGAAGGAAGGAGCATGAGCCGTCATTCTCTTTCACGCATCTAGGGTTTGCAATATTTTTTATCTTCTTATTTATTTAATGGGTTAATTAGACTTTGGTACTCAGGTTTTGACCCGATTTAGTGTTTGGTCTAACATTTGTCCAACGTTAGTGTTTGGTACCTGGACTAACGGTAAACTGTAGTTGACTAGGTTAAGTCTAATGTTAATTTAGCAAAATCATTAATTTTATGTTATTTCATTTGAATCGTTGATCTTAATGACATGTGGACCGTTGATCTTATTTCATTTGGTCGTCCACATGTTATTAAGATCAACGATTCAAATGAAATAACATAAAATTAATGATTAAAAATAGACTTAACCTAGTCAACTACGGTTTACCGTTACTTTAGGTACCAAACACTAACGTTGGACAAATGTTAGACCAAATACTGAATCGGGTCAAAACCTGAATATCAAAGTCTAATTATCCCTTATTTAATATGTGTATGAACCCCAAAGTTATGAGTAGCTAAATACATATTATTGGTTAAGGATAAAAGTTGATTTTCTCAAACATGGTATTTGATTAGTATATTAGTTTTATCTCAATATTTGTCGTTTATGATTCATTGTTTATAACTTTTGCATGATTTAAACACTTTGTTTGTTGAGTCCGGAATCAATTTAACTTGTTTTTATATCTAAAGCTAAATTATGGTTTTCAATACGAAAAAGTTGACAAATTCTGATTTCAAGTAGTATAAGTGTGGTTGTTGCTTATAGTGATACATCCTTGCAAACACATATGATTCATAACTTTTGTTACATTGAGTTAGTGTGTTTTCTATGTTTTAATTACATTGATTAACCTTATTTTACAAAACTTAATCTTCAAGGGGAATCAAACTTGATTAGTGTTTTTTACACGTTAGGTTGTTTTCTAGGTAGAATTCATACTCTCATCTTTTTAATGTGTTTATGATGAATTTGGAAATAAGCGGGTGATCAAGGTATTCTAGGGTTTTTGACAATGAGAGATTAAATACCAATTCTAGTTATTGATACAAATTCATGTTTGTGAATGATACAATCCTTAACCAATGTCTTCATCATATGGATTACTTTCAAAACACTTTGATTTCTTATTGCTTTCTTTTTACGTAGTTTTATTTACTTTGAATAATTCTACAACAAAAACCCCATTTTTGTTTCCTCCCGCGGAATGGATCCTTCTTACTATTGTACTTAATCTATATTTTGTTAAAGTGAGAAAGTGAATATAATTTTGACGTGCTACGGCACACATCAGTAAGGACGGTCTACCCCATGGAACTCCGAAAGAGAATCTTCGAGATCCTGATTGGTTACGCCGAATCTTGGGTGAAGAGAATCTTCGAGACTCCTGATCACTAGGATACCACAAGAATTTTGAGATACCAGAGGGATGCTCCTTGGGATATGATGGGAGAAGTTGATGAGGTGGTGGGTATAGTACAAGCATCGAGTTTATGACTGGATATTCACTAAGCACAGAGTAATGTGATTCAAGTACCGCGTCCTTGTTTTCTGATAGATTCTTCCCAGAGACCTACACCTTTCATCTCCCATTCAGAAAGATGACAATCGCTCCCGATGATGTGAAGAACATGACTGGCCTATCAAGTTACCGGGAAAAACATCAATACCGACTTCCGTAAAATGAATTGGGACCAACTCTATGTATTGGCTCAAGAAAATCTTGGTTGGATTAAAAACACGACGTAATTGGAGTTTGCCCGTGCTTACAAAGCTGTGGATCATGTGAATGAAGACAAAGGAAACGAGGTTATGCCAAAGAAGTTGAAGAAGATCAAGTTTACCAATTTGAAGAGTTATTTTTGAGAAGAAAAGGGAGAGAGTTGCAGATGGATCCTTGTTGTTGGACAATTATATTATCAAGCGAATTGCAAGGACGTACTTGTTGTATACTCTCGGGAGAACAATCTTTCCTGACCTCACAAGAAACAAGGTGAATGCTCAATATCTTTAACTTTTAAGGGATTTTCCCACCCTTAGCGAGTTCTCCCATGGAACCACTATCCTTGCTTTCCTACTCGACAATCTTGCGACAACCTCTAGGTTAACGAGTCCAAACATTGAAGGAAATTTCAGTCTTCTTCGAGTAATTATCTATGGTATAAAAGTTGTTTGATAATATAGAATAATTGGCGTATATTGTGTATTGTTATTAATTCCAAAAGGTTCGTCTAAAATAGAACAAGAATTATCATGAACCCAGTGTCTAGGAGACCAACCCTTTTCATATGATTATTAGTCGAATTTTAAGCTTGAACTTATTTCCTTTGTGACATTTCCGTATATAGATGGTGAGTTTTTGACAAGGGTTAGAATTATAACATTACCCTCTGCCTATATAAAAACACTAAATGATGTATCTCTATTAATATTCCACAAACGAATTAAGAATACCGTCTCTACAAATAGCTACAAACATTCTAAGTTGATACTGTAACCTCTTAAACACTTACAATATTTATGTCATTTGAACCAGTCTCGAGTTGCATAAATTCCACGAAATGAATTCCTCGAACTAGTGTTCAATGTGCATCTGCCGTCCTGGCTTTACAAAATATGCCACTTTAATGTTAATGTTAAAAGATGTGCCATAAAATACGCGTCGTTCCTCTTGAACACGCCACAATCAAAGAGCAATGCCTCTAAAAGAACACGCTGTGCCTTAGAACTAACCCTAGATCCTCTACGCTAGCACTTAGGCTAACATTAGCCCTATACCTAAGCGCTAAACAACTCTAGCTACATAAGGCCGTCCTCGAGGATGCACCATATTCCTTGCGCTAAAAAAACGCTAACTAGGATTTCCTCGAGGATGCGCCACATCCCTTGCGCTAACAAAGCGCCGACCAGGCCATCCTCGAGGACACACCATATTCCTTGCGCTAACAAAGCGCCAACCAGGCCATCATCGAGGACGCGTTATATCTCTTGCGCAAAGTGTTATCTAGGCCGTCCTTGAGGACGCGCCATATTCCTTGCGCTAATAAAACGCCAACCAGGCCGTCCTCGAGGATGCGCCATATTCTATTGCGCCAAGCGCCAACCAGTCCGTCCTCAAGGATGCGCCACTTTCTCTTGCGCCAAGTGCCAACCAAGTCGTCCTCGAGGACGCGCCACTTTAATTTGTGCCAAGTGATAACTAGGCCATCCTTGAGGACGCGCCATATTCATAAGCACAAAAGTGCTAACCTAATCAGGCTATTCCCTTTTGTGCCTTGATCAAAGTGCTAACTTTGCGCTAAAAGCACTATCCTAATTTAGGCAACGTTCTTTGGACACGTGCTGCACTTTCAGATGCTAGCGCTAGCTCTATGTGGCTATCTATAAAATTTTATTCTTAAATGTGCCACGACTAGTCCTTAAGAACCTTTAACAAACTTTGGCTTCGAACATCTTTCAGATTTATGCCAAGTCATTTCTAAGCTAACATGTGGTTATTAAAATTCGCCATGCTGGTGCGTAACCACCAAACTCACCAGACTCGACACTAATCAGTCTGAGTATCAAGCTAGTGAGTTGCGCAACTTTCCTCACCTACTTAGCAAGTCATTGACTTGACCTAATCAAAAGTGATAGTCCACGACTCTACTATTTCCACGAGATATCAAACACAACACATGGGAGGATTCTCATTGGGGTATTGGTCTGTGCGGTCTACTAATGGTTTTGTAGTTGTGGTAAATAAAGGTTCGTTCAAGACTTGTGAAGATTTGTTTTTGAACCTAATTTCTAAGAAAAAAAATAACAAATAAAAGATATTGACAAAATTACAAGGGACTGGGACTCATATTCCACTATTTTCCAAATTTTAAAGTGATAATTATAATTATGCAGCTCTTACGTTTAATTTGATTCTAAAATATTGCAGCAAGTAGATTTTCAAAATAACAATTGTATAACAAAAGCATGGAACATCTAAAACATAGGTCAAGCATGTACCATCTAACGAAATCACAATTGCTTAACAAAAATCATTAAATCAATCTTTAACCAAGGAAAATAATCATAAAAAAATTACACAAATTAATTAAATAAATATTACCACATAATTTTTGGAAAAAATAACGTCCTCCGTCTCCCAGTGATGGGGTTTAGCTCCTCATGTTGAAAACACTCTCAAAATACTCATTCATTGCTCAAAAAGGTGTTTACAAATGGTGAAAAAAAGTGAAAATAATGAAAACAGTGAGTTTGCAACGTTTATAAACGTTAAAGACTTACTGTTACAGAGGATAACTGTTTCCTGAAGATAAACGTTGCAAATGAAGATATCCGTTGCAAAGTTAAAAACTTTAGCAACGGAATTTTCAAAATTTTCGCCACGGAATCTTCAACCCTATGGCAACGTTTTCTTCATCTTCTTCATCATGAGAAATTTCTGGATTTTTGATTTGATGATTTTGGCCTCTCCAGTCCCCCTCAATCTCTTCCTCTATCACCTTTATTTATACTACAGCATCAACAACACCCTAAACCTCGTGAAAATCTTCTCATTGATGGGAATTCAATCTTGGCGGTAATGAGAATAATCTCGGGTGTGATTGTTGATCTTTTTCCATTGATTCTCGATCTGATTTTTGAGATAGAATCTTGATGAGGCTTGTTTTTGTTGCCTTGTTCAAACCCTCAGATCATATTTATTCCTTAGAAAGAGAACCGAGAGATATTATTCCCATAATTAACGCAACAACTTATTTCACGAGATTTTCTTGGTTTTGATCGAGTCTCCCATACTTCTTAAACTCCAAAATAGTAGGCAAAAATATATCTTGTCATAAAACCACCAAAATCTCCAACCATATACGTCAAAGTGTTCACAGATCAATAGGAATAAAACTCTCGCCAAAAACAAACTTTTGAATTTGAAATGAGAGATGGGTGCCTTTAGTAGAAGTCTGGGTGCCTTTATCAATTTTCTTGGGTGCCTTTATAACTTTTAAGCCCAATTTTCCTCGATTACAGTATTTATTCTCCAAAAATATCTAAAAAAACATAAAATCACAATATAAGTACACAAATGAGTCCTAACAATATACAAATTGAGATCAAATAAGATACGAAAACGTGTCTATCGAATACCCCCAAACTTATTATTTGCCAGTCCTCGAGAAAATCTAATCTAAAAAATAAAAATAAATCCTAACTCACTTTCTCAGGCATCGCGATTGCACTTAGCGTGTGCAATAAGCCTTTAAACCCCTAGGTGTCCCTAGTGGACGAGTTTTGTCTCGTGAGGGTTTACAAGAGATATACCCACAAAACCTTTACTCAAAACCCTAGCTACCTGTGAACGATTGAGGGTAAACACTAAACAAGCTATTTAGTTGGCATACTAAATTCTTTGACTATAAGAATCATTACCCTATATGAGTCTAATTAATGTACACGAGTTTTCACTCAGCGTACTAAAATTCATACAAGAATTCAAAATTCTACTTAAATAGTCGTTCAACCACGATACTTAGAATCTATCAAAGTACAATCACATGAAAAGATTAGAAGATGGATGTGGACAAAATGAAGTTCGCGCATGTTGACTAAGGTGAACGGTGTTTCCCATATCTGTCTGAAGGTCACTGCCAGGATGAACCCTAATGGATTGAGATACGCTCCCACTGGTCTTAATCCTTATACTAATATCGACTCAGCTGGTATATACAAGGGTCCCACCGGTCGATTTATTGAAAAATAAAACAATTATCTTTACATGACAGTTCCCATGGATCATGCATTCCACGCTTGCTTAGGCGACGGAGACAGGGAGATCACACACATATTGCTATCAAAATGTCAACACATTTTTATTTATTTTTTAAATAATGCCCTAAATAATACAATAATGAGGCTTGATCTCAAACACTCAACTTCATCCTGACAGCGATAATAATTCGATATTAGTGCCCCACCAAATCAGTTAGAGAAACACAAAAATTTCAAAAAAAAAAAAACAGAAGGTGATATGGTCGAGATAGACTCCGAGATATGGTGACAACTATCATGTTATTTCTAACACCTGAGCTAGGCATCCTTTTATGAATAGACCATTTAACTAGGCACACCAATTCCTATAGAAAAAAAGCTAAGTTTCCATCTACCTAGAATGGTTAGTGTCATCCTGAATTATTCACAAGTTTCTATACTTTGGAGTTTCATGTTTCACTAAAAGTTTCTCCCTTACCCCCAAACTTAAATCTAACATTTTCTTCAATGTTCTAAAGATGAATGATTAAATATATGAACAAGGAGAAATTGTTACCAATCGAAGTAAAGGAGTTAAGGAAAGATATTACCCTGTCACATGATCATGGGTTACCTCCCAATAAGTGCTAAGTTTAAAGTTTCATCCAGACTAAGAAAGAATTACTCACCTTATTAAATCATATAGCAATAGTCGGAACAACTGTGGGTCATATAAATAAAATAATATTATCGAAAATAGAAGGAAATTACAGCAGGCTCAGAAAGTGAACAATCCGAGTACAACCTTATCCCTATCTAGTGTTTTGTTTATGACAACTACATCTAGTTGAGGTCCAGGTTCGGGCTTTATGAAAGGGTCTAAATAAATCTCTTTAGGCTGAATTTCCTCATAGGAAGGATTCGGAGGATCAGGTTCTAGATTCTGGAAAAACTCAAATAATAAATTTAAGGCACATAATAATAAACAAAAAATTTGTGGATCCTCAAAGTCAATCATATTTGACCGACACAGTTGACTACTATGAAAATTATAGTCATTCTTAAGCAAATGTGTCGATTTTAATCCCCTAAAGTAATTATGCTTAGTCTCAAAACTTAATAACTGACACATTTGAAATTCAAACGTTCCCACTTATGGAAGAAAATAATTTGGTGGGAAAACAAAGTCAATCTTGGTATTATTGCCTAGGTGAACCACATCGACCAGAGGATGGGTTTCTAAATATGAACTTCTTTTTGGACATCAACAGGCTCAGAGAATCTAGTTTGAAAATGATATTGAAAACTTATAGAGATATCAATTAGTTTATGCAAAATATCAAGAACAGGCAAGTGATAGACACATTTTAGTGTCTAAATTGCACCTTAGTTTCTATTAAGTTAGTATTCGATCTTGCAAATATTACGTGTTTTTATGCTTTTGTAGGTACATTTGAAGCATAAAGATTTGTGAAAAAATTGTCTCAAAAAGTGATAAAGGCACCCAAGGACAAGTGTTATTGGCACCCCAAGAATGGATAAGGGACACCCTAGGATCGGCCGAGTCAACCCAGCGGGTCAACCAGGCGATTCAACCCAGCGAGCCAGCGAGTCGACTCAGCAGGATCAGCCGATTCAACTCATCGGGAAAACTACTGGATGTGTTAAAATCAAGTGATTCGTAGGTTCTGTTGCTTCCAGATTGTTCCAAACACTAATAGTTATCTCACGCAAGTCATAAACAGCAAAATATCCCGTGAAATCAGCTCGGAAATCATGTATTTGGCCGGAATCATGATTCGATTAGGATTGAGATTTGTGGGCTGTTTTAGAGAGTTCTATTAGGTTTAGAACTCTCTCTAGGGTTTCTACTACCTATATAAACCAAGAGAAGCCAAGAAAATCGACAACGAAAGCCTAGAGAAGAATTCCGAAAATTTCCGGTGAAGCTCCGTCAACGTCCGGTCACTGCTACTGCACCGGCCGGCTGTTCTTCATCCATCACCGTCGGAGAAGACGACTCAGCAACACTTACAACTGTTGCTGATTTGATTTTCCTGTTGCGTATTGTTTCGAATCCTGTATTGCTTAAAACTCTCCTGTAACAGCTGAACCTTCTCCTGTAACGCATATAAGCGTATCAAATTAGCTGTTACAGCGTTATTCACCTTTGTAATCGATATTTTGAGCAATCTTTTTCCACCATGAGCTAAGTCTATTTACTGGGATGATGGGTAAGGTAATTTTCTCAATTTTATGTGATTTAATTATTTTCTAATAATTATTTATAATTCTTTTGTTATTAGAATTGCATAGTTTTAAATAGTGAAAACGGTTTTCTTTCAACAGTTGTGCTTTTGCCTGATGGATTATGCTTGGTTAATTAATTTTGATAGTCCATGCTTGTGATTTACCTCTGTTTGTTAGCATAACAACACCAATTTTGGCAATTACTTGCGCTTCAATTAATTTAAAAAGAATTATCTGATTAATCACATAGGTTGTTAGAATTACCTGATTCCTGATTCCTGGTCCTTTTAAAATTATTCAAAAATAATCTTTAGGTTATTTAGTCTTTTTCATACTCCTGGAATTTTCTAGAGTTAATTTAAATCATTATTTTCTAAGATCATTACCTTTACAAGTTCGAGAAACGATCACCTTATTTACCACTTCTAAACTACATCAGCAAGTCCTCTGGGTATTTAGATGCAAAGTGATCCAACAAAACTTGAAAAGCACAAAATTCTAACCCTAAATTAGGTAACTTTTGGAAGTCTAGGGGTCTAGAAACAACCTCTAAGTCGGGTGAATGATCTTGTGAGATTAGGCAAATCATCCACAGGGTCATCCATATATTCTGTGTGGAATGAAGAGTCACTACAAGACTGATCATCATCAGCATATAATTTCTGGCATTCCAGAACTCTCAATCTTTGTTCCAAACTAGGCGGTGTGTGTTTATAATACTTCTCATATATCATTAGAGGTGATTCTTCTAGAGAGGTATTTGGATCACTAGCTTTCAACTTCTTGAGAACATCCTTCAAAGACAAACAATCATCGGTACCCCCAAAATAGTAGGCAAAAATATATCTTGTCATAAAACCGCCAAAATCTCCAACCAAATACGTCAAAGTGTTCACAGATTAATAGGAATAAAATTCCCGCCAAAAACAAACTTTTGAATTTGAAATGAGAGATGGGTGCCTTTATCAATTTCTTGGGTGCCTTTATAACTTTTAAGCCCAATTTTCCTCGATTATTTACTCTCCAAAAATATCTAAAAACACATAAAATCACAATATAAGTACACAAAGGAGTCCCAACAAAATCACAATATAAGTACACGAACAAGAAGGTAACAAGTAGTGGGACGGTTATAGGAAAGTTGAGAGTACTAGGAGTAGTGGTCATACAAGTCCTCGCTATTTTTTGGCCATGACTCCACTATAATTTCCACAATCGTTACTCCTCCACTTCTTTTGTAACTTCCACCACTTACGAGAAATCAGTGTTGTTCGTACCTAAAAATTGCTCCTCGGTAAAACAATGTATTGTAGAAGTACTTTTTTTAGATTTGGAAATCAAAATCGTTCGGGACAAGCCTAAACCACGAAAATAACCGTTCCGTCCTGCTTCGATCGCAAAGAGAGAAGATGGGTTGATCTTAGGGAAGGGAAGCAGAGAAAGTTGAGGAAATTGCAGTGGTATTGAATTGTGTATGAAGGTATGAACTATCAAGAATAACAAAGCTTGTGAGAATGATCAGCCTGTTCTGCTTCCTGAATAGGCTAAGTAGCCTATTTATAATAATTGAGAATACATACTTCTTTCCTTATAAATAGTGGAGGTAGTGAAGGAGCAGAGAGATCGAGATTGTGGGGATAATGGTATAACCGCCCATTATATTTGGAAATTTTCTGGAAACCATTACTCCACCATCTCTTTAACTATCGTAACCGTCACCACTACTTGTAACTTCTGCATCATGGGGTGTTGCCCCCATGTTACTATAACCACCAGACCAAAATCCCATGCAAAATCCCCCCATGTAACACGTTTTGATTTCTCATAGGATTTAGTGGAGTCATGGACTCAAAACACTTGGGTAATTTGAGAGTTTGTCGTAAAAAATAATATTATCAATAAGTTTATGCCAACAAAGCATGTCGATGGTGTATTTGTGGCATGCTTGTAACATGCAAGTTTTGTTAGTGACAATGGTGCATGCGAGTGCTATAAGAGCAATTGAGATGTTGCTAGCACATGCTAGTGTCATGGCTGTGGCCTAAGTGATGGGGATAGCAACGAAGGATGACACATGCACAAACAAGCGAGAATAATATAACAAGCAAGTGAGGATGCTGCGGTACAAGCTGGCGCGACAAGTAACTAATGTGATACCGCTAGCGCCGATGCTAGTGCTACTGGAAGCGCAGGCGTTAGCGCTGATGCTAGTGTTGCTGGTTGCGCAGGCGCTAGCGTTAGCGCTGGTGCTAGCTGTTGGCTGTTGGCATATGGGTCCTAGCTTGCTGGTGTTGGTGCGTTGGTGATGGGAGCATGGATAGGGCTTGCTAGGGATGGTACTTGCTAGTATTGTGGCCATTGCCTATGTTATGCTAGTGTTAGCACTTTCTAATGCCGCGACCATAGCCATTGCCTGTTTAGGGCTTCTCCGTCGCATGAGATTTAATGTTGGTATTATGCAGTTCATACAGAACATATTCAATAAATTTGGCCGTGTAAGTTTGCGAGTTGAAATGATGTTCGATGCGACTCTGCATTTAGATGGTATGGATCTAATTAGCATTTTTATTCAGAAATGGCATAACATCCATTCCGAATGTTCACAATTTTGTATAATCATTGTGTTCTGATTAATGCGAATAATTTGTATGGACGCAAATGAAATAACGAGGGTTAAAGCCCTGAGATTTTGGAGGCGCATACATATGTAAAAGAGCTACAGGGATAATGTAGCCATGAGATGAATACACATTCTTAATTCTCTTGCGGCTCATACATATGTAAAAGAGAGATACAGGGCTAATTTAGCCATGAGATGAATACACATTCTTAATTCTCTTGCGGAATGTAAGATAGAAGTACATATCCATGATTCTGATGCTGGGTCAGAAATTTATATTTATTTCATGCTTCTGTAGCTGGGAAAAAGCGACATTACAATTTTCTCTCTTGTCAAAAATCCACCTTCAACATTAAGTCCCATGCTTAGCGCAGAAAAGTAGTGTTTCATGGTGAGCACTAGATGGTAATTTTTTTTTCTTAATGACGTAAACAAAACAAATTAACAAGCTTAGTTGTCAGATATTTCCTTGTTTGATTTTATGACGCTTCAATGATGCCGGATAATCGATAAAGAAGCAATAGTTGATGTAATAGCGCATGTTGGATGATAGAGCGTCATCTACAGAGAAAAAATTAGTGAAGCGTTGCTGATTTGCATGATGGAGGGACCGAAATTTACCCATGCGCAGGACATGGCTATTGCTCCAAAGAGGAAATCCTTGTTTGACTAGGTCTTGGAAATAAAATTAGTATAAAAGGGGTAAACCCTTATTATTATTTTTTTTATTTTTCCCTCTCCATCATTGACCAGAGCTTCCCTCTCCATCACCGACCAGAGCTTCCCTCTCTTCTTTTTTCGAGTGGCAGCAGTAGCTCCAAATCCCGACGACGTCACCGACTGATTACCGTCGGCCAACTTCCGTCTAGTTTCCGGTAAGTTTTTTATTTTATGTTTTTACGTGACTATTGCTTTACGTTTTTTTTAGGTAGCTTCTCAACAACATCTTGTTTGTAAGTAAAACCCTAATTCCACAATTGTTGTCTTTGATTGTAGAATCCTTTATCATTGGCTGCACTGTAGCACTTTTGAGCTCAACCAAGTACGCTAGGGTTTATAGAAATTTTTCTTGATACTGGTTTTAATTTATATATATAAACATGTATCTGCATATCAGTATTGTATATATATAAAATAAAACCAAACATTGTGCATGATTATCCTGTTGTTGACATGAATGTTATTCGAACCCATTGTAGATGTCTAACGATCACGAAGATAACGCTGCTACTTCTTTCAGTTGTGATAGAGGTGAAAGTTTTGATGTTGTTTCTCTAAATTACGTACCCAGTATTTATGAAAAATTCTTTGAGGGTGTTGTCGAAGAGGTTGGTGCTCTTGATTATGTTAGTAGTTTTATCTCGAACATTAATAGCGTCCCTCAACCTCAACGTATCCACCCACAGGCTCTTGTCAGGTGCTGTTTGCAGAGAGGAGACTACATGACTTCATTTGTTGATTTTAAGACGTC
Organism: Papaver californicum; assembly: GCA_023531435.1. Lineage (NCBI taxonomy): Eukaryota > Viridiplantae > Streptophyta > Magnoliopsida > Ranunculales > Papaveraceae > Papaver > Papaver californicum. The sequence goes on from JAJJMC010007738.1 coordinate 1,658,397, forward strand.
CAAAAATCCTCTGTATGGATAGTTAAGATGGGCTAAAGTTATGCTGAAGAATCCTCAGGTGAAACTAGTTTTAGAAAATGCTAGGATATTCCATGTTGTGCGAGTGTCTGAGACTTTGAGAATCCATAAGGACACCAAGAGTCTGCTTGCATTTTCTTCCCCTTGGTGTGGTCCAACCCATTCAATAACTTGTGCTTGGGGTGAGTTAACAATCACTTTAGAGGAAGTGGCGGTCTTGTTGTAATTACCAGTTGTTGGTAGCATTCATGTCGAATGGTCTGAGCAGGAGAAGAAATATGTAGACACCCTTATTCAGAAAATGAGTTGCGGAAGTATCGTCGTTGTGATAACAAGAATTATTCGTCTTGGGTTGACTACTGGTGGAACGGTATCACAAATGTCGATAGCCTCGATGTTGGTCATCCTCTATGCATTGCTGTATTCCTTATACTCTTCCTTTCTAAGGACATATTCGAAGATTCTCCTGGAGGTCAATTGAAGCCTCCTCTTGTTTCGATTGTTGTTGCGCTTGCTGGTGGAAAGACTCTTCCTATTGGTACTTTGTTTTTGGGTTCCTTATAATCCTATTTGGATACTTTCATTCGGGACATGAGGATTTCCAACAGTCATGCCAAGGTAGAGTCTTTTATCCCTATTATGTTTATACAAGATTGGCTATGGGAACATTTTCCCAAATATGCGCCAAAGGCTCGGCCTTCTTATCCGAGTACATGAATAGAGTATGCCAGAATATTCGTTGGAGTGGAAAGAAACTCTCTTTTGTTAGTATTATTAGTTTAATGGACAATGAGAAGAAAATGAACTTCAGACCTTAGGGTTCGAGGCTTCCGTATGTGATTCCGCCGGAGACTTTTGCTGATAAAACTGATGTTATCCTGCGTTATGGTCCAAGTGGTGAGAGTAATATTTCTACAGTGAGGCTACTTTTACGAATAGTTTTACTCCAGTATACATTCCCTTTGTTTTCTCTGATAATTACATCATTCAGAATTATAACATCGATAGAGCGGCTCGACAAATGGGCTTTGATCATCCCCCTCCTCATTTCCGCACCAAGGCGCCTTTTATAGACATGTTTCAACGATGTGAAGGTGCCCACAACATTTCGAAGCATTCCCTTTCTCCGGGCCGATAGAAAAGGATGTGTCATTGATGAATATGCTAACTTCTGGAACACACGACTTACTCTCCTCAAGAACTTCATGTCGAGTAAGCCCTCTGATGTACGCGGTGAGCCTTCTGAGGAGGAGTTAGCAGCTCGACCGAATTTGAAGATTACCTCTGGAGCAAGGCGTGACTCAATCACTAATTTAACATAGATATCTCAGATCGTTCTTCATTTAATGACTATCATTTATTCAATAATTAAGTGTTTAAATTATTTCTTGTAGTTGTGGCGCTCAGAATGCTCCTTATTTGATATTGCGGCAGACGTCATTCCCCAGTCCGGGGAAAGAGACCACGAGTAATTATGTCTGGAAGTGGAAACCGTCCCGTAAGAAAGTAAGCGTCTTTTCTTTTCTTTTATTCTTCCTTCTGTACGAAGTACATCCATGCTTTGTCCTGACAAGTATTTTTGTACAGTCTGGGGGCGTAACTCGTCAAGGTGACTTGAGTGATCAGATCTTTAAGTTTGGTTTCTCAACCGTCCTTGGTATCTCATCACCTTATGTCGTAAGTAAAGCCTCTTTCGAAAATTCCTGAGTTATAAAATTTTACGTCTTGTCGAACTTGATAAATTTTGACTCTTATAAATAAACATTGTTCTCACATGACTAACAATATGAATACCTCAGCGTCAAAAAGAACCGTCATTGCTAGAAGTTCCGAGGAAGAAGATAAAGATGACAAGGGGACTGAAGGATTGTTCCATACTGTAGAAATTGAAGAATCTGGAGTTGAAGGAGAAAGACTTGGTGGTGAGTCGCATCATGGATTTCGATGAATCGTTACAGAACCAAGTAAGTTTAATTTATTGCTTTATGATCATAATAACATGATTATAGTTTTTAGACCACCAAACGTGTAGAACCATGCATGATTTCATGAAGAATTTTGGCGATTTTCGTCGTCAGAGAAATACAGATTCAGGTCTTCTTGTCGTAACAGATGTAGAATCTTCGTCCGAAGTCGGAATGAGTTGTTTGACCCCTAATTATTTAGATAAGATAAATACCTAACTTTTTCAAAACAAAATTCTGGATTTGGAGTCTGTTTTCTATGTGAAAATGACCTGACACCGAGCGTCCTGAACTTTTCGGGCAGAATTCTGTAGGTTTTCAGCTGTCATGTAGTTGAGCGTTTCGGCCGCCCTTATTAGCTCGTTCGTCCGATTGACATACCATTTTAGTATGTTTTAGTATACATCCATACGAATCATTCGATATATAGCTCACATACATATCCCTTACCAATTAGCGCCAGTTTTAGATCTTCTGGAGGGAGGTGCAAAAACATTTCTAATAACATTTTTACAAAGCAACATGTAGCCTTTCTAAACCATATGTCATGACCCAAAACACTTTGTAATGAATGTTTAGGTTTCTAATGAACATATTTTATGGATTTCATGACTTGTGCTTGAATTCTTTGTGTTTGAGATATTTTAACTCATTATATTTATAATGTCTCTTTTTTCAGGGGGGGAACGAACCAAAACAGATAGACGAACTTGTAGATGAATGATTGGAGATTACCATGAACCATGACGCTGGTGATGTGTCTTTTACAACTCAAAATCATGAGCAAGATCTTAGTGACGCGATTGTTGAAGAAAGCACTCCACGTGGTGCCATTGTACAGAATGCTGATGTGATGGAGACTGTTCCGGTTGAGTACCCAAAAGCTAGAGTTAACTTTGACTTCAAGTTCGATAGGATCCGACACGAACACGTGTGAATTGGGGGCTTCACTATCCCGTCCGTCTAGCTGAGATGTATACCAAGATATGGAAGAAGTATGGCCATTTCTTCATTGGTAATCCTGAAAACTATCGTACTGTGGAGAGGAATGTGTCTGTGCTAGCACCAACCATGCAAGAGATGATTACTCTTCCCTGTAGAGAAATCTCTGAGATATTTTTTTAAGACTGGAAGGATGCTTTGGAGGAGGCTGAAAGAGCTGAGCTTAATGTCTCATGGCTTCGCCGTCACTTGGAAGCTATTGAAAAGCGTTTGCAGGGAGGAGGCGTGAATTCTAACTTGGAGACGGTCAACTAGGCCAAACGTGAAGTTGAGAGGCTTTCCAAGGAGTTGAAGCTTGCAACTGAGACTCTTGATCAGGTGGAGAAGGTGTACTCCGAAGGTGCTGAACCATTTTTCAAGGAATTTTTCTAGATTTTCTGAGTTTTCATAGGTTCTGAGAAACATGACTTTTTGTGGTTTTATTTTGGGATTTTGAGTAGGTAGAGATTTTTTTTTGAATGATTTGCGAGTAGATTTAAGAAACAATATTTTGCTTGATTAATAAATTGAAATCCTAAGTATGAATGCAAGATATTGCAAACATTTTGGAGGAATTACAAAAATTGCGAAAAACAGAGAAATATTGTGAAGTGTTAGTAGAATTCTTAAGCACTGATAGCTCTAAGTCATGTTCCATGTATAATCACCCCTTAAAGATTGTCAGTATTGACAAGCTTGTAGTAACCGACGATCAACATTTCAATAATGAGATACAACTCTTCTTCAGGAGAAACGGTGGCTTTCTTGACTGTATTTACGACTTGAAAGGAATTGGGTTCAGATACCTCAATTTCATGACATGTCTTCTGAATGACCGAGTTACTAATTTCCTTATCTTTAGAAGAGACGGTCTTTACCCATTTGATAAAATTTTAAAATGGATCAACTTTCCATTCACATCGCCGAGTCAGAGTAGGGTTGATATCCGGGTCAAGTCCTCAAGCTTTGATACAACGTAGGATTGCTGGTTGCAAAAAAATTGGTTGAATATGACTTACTTGTGTGCGAAACCTACAAACATATGATGTCATATCCTCTCCTGGAAGCTGTTTCATATTCAGATCCATTATACGATGAAATTCAGTTGATAGACAGTCCTTGGGATTTGTTGGCTTGTTGGAGAGCCTTGGAGGTGTTGACGTCGTCGAAGGAGATGTGCTTGATTTATCTTACTGCTACGTATCCATGGGCGTCCTAAAATCATGTCGTAACTTAGATTTTTTTGACAATGTGAATTTTTGTATGTTTCTGGGCATCACTTATTTTTATCTCAAGAGTAATGTAGCTATAAGCACTCATGCACTTCCCTTCAGAATTCTTGATTATGGTTGGTAAGTAGATAGCTTCGTGCCTGGAAATTCCCGCGACCCTCAGAGTCTTGATGGTGATGATGTTGACATCATTCCCCGAGTCGATCAGCGTCTTCTCAAACTCAGTATCCTTGAGGCAAGCTGTGGTGAGAAGTCCCCAACCGGGATTCTCATTATGCTTGATGACTATGTCTTCTAAAGCGGGCTCAGGATACACAGTAGTCTTCTCGATGAAGAATAAACACTTACCAGACACGACATAATTAAGAGCGGCGAAAATATTTTTGCATGTGCTTTTGATAGGTAAAGAAGCTCACTCATGCGCTCCATCATAGATTGGATAGTTTTGTTGACAGAGTTTCCAGAAAGAGTGAAGATCCTGATAGGGAGGGGATCTTCGGAATACCTTCAATCCCCAAGTCTAATTCTCCTGAGTCAATATTTTCTCTGACGAAACGTCTCAGGCCATTATACTCACTGATGGGATGGTTGATGAATCTATAGAAGCGACAGTAGTTTGGCTCTGACATTTATTCATCGATTGGTGGGCGTCGTACGGGTGGCAACTTGATAGTTCCATCTTGTATCCACATTTCCAACATTTCGAGGACTTCCTCCATGAGGAATGGGAAATCCGGTATCGTTGGATCTGTCTTTGGATATTGACGCGGAGCCTTGGGTAAACCTTGTCCTTGAATTTCTGTTGGCGTCATCGACGAGGTCGATGCGGGGCACTTAGTCTGCGACGCCGACTGAGGTGCTTCTTTTCTCTTGGTCCCTTCGTCAGTGACGGTACCTATGAACGGCTGGAAAAAGTATTGCTTGTTAACCAGGCATCTACTCCCGCGGGTGTCTCCTCGAATTTCTTCTCTGGAAGGCCTTCTTCTTTCCAAAAAGGCTAGAGCATTTGTTGCTGATTTATTGGCGGCTTCATGTAGATCAGAGAAGGTTTGAAATCGTAAATTTTCTAATAAGGCACGATAAACATGAATCATACCATTAATGCAAAGCTCCAACTTTTGTTTCTCAGTTACATTCTAGTCATATAAGTTGAGAGCTTGTGTCCTGAACCTCTTCACATATTCATTGGGGTGTTCATTGTTCCTCTGGAAAATTCTTCCCAAATTCGAAAGACAAAGAAATAATTTTTATAAAAAGCCTTGACCATCTGAGACCAACTAGAGATGCTATCGAGGGAAAGGTTGTTGTACCAGGTGTAATCTCTCCCCGTAAGAGATTTGGAGAGTTCTTTGAGCCGCAAAACTTGATTATATTCATATTCTCCTAAAGCTTCCAAGAATCGAGAAACATGCTCTCGAACGTTCCCAGTGCCATCGTACAATGTGAATGAAGGAGATGAATATCCTTTTGACAGTGCGATCCTGTGAATCTCTGCTGGATAAGGTGGTTGGTGTTGTGGAATTAAGATGAATCTTCCTTTCTACGATTTCGCAGGAGCCATTCCAAGTCTTGACAAGTGACGAAGTTTTGTTGCTGTTGACTCCTCTGGAATTAAGATTAATCTTTTACCGCTATTTCTAAATTGGCTAATGCTGTTGATGAAGTCTCAAAATAATTGTTCATAGCTCAAAAAGTGTTTACAAAGAAGAAATAAAAATAACACAAAAGGTTTGATACGATTATAAATGTTGCAGTCTGTGTTCTATGTGTGGCTGAAGAGAATAGAAAACACTGACAATAAAGTACGGTTCCTGGACGCTGAAAGAATACAAAACAATACACAACAGTTTCAGCGACTCTTTTGTTCTGTTATTTTCTGCACTTCTTCTTCTTCCTCGAAAGTATTTTTTTCTTTTGAATTTTTTTCTCTGCCTCCCGATAGATTTTTCTTGTTTATCTTTCCTATTTATAGGATTAATAAATAACACTTCGTAACCGATAAAGACCCAAAGAAACAATCCAAAACAACTTAGAATTCGTGTTGATCCAAAACGGAGAAGTTACGGGATTTTTCTTCTCACCCGTCTTCTAAGTTCTTCCTTACTTCCCAAACTCTCTCAACCTATAAAATTGAGTCCAACAGAAAATATATATATCCTATCCTTCTCTTCAAGTAACTTCCGAGTTATAAACAAAACTCTGAAACTTTCTCAACACCCTGTTTAACCGAGATCAAGATGGAAACTCCTTTATTTTACATGAACAAACCAACTACCATCCTTGTTTTATGCTAACAGGATAATACCAATCCAAATCCGTGTGTAACTCCAAGTAAATCTCGCACAAATTCAATCAGGAAGATCTCTTCACACATAAGGGAATTTTTCCCGCCATTTTCTCTTTTCAAACAAAGAAGAAAGGGTGCCCCTATCCAAGTTGCGGGTTCCTTTATCACTTTTATTGGTTGCCTTTAGTAATTTCTCTGGGTGCCTTTAGTAAATTTTTTAGCCAATTTTTCTACAAATGTTTATTTTACAGAAATACCTTCAAAGACATAAAAACCCATGATATACCCCCAAACTTATTATTTGTTATTCCTCGAGCAAATCTAATCTAGAAATAAAATCCCAACTCACTTTCGCAGGAATCGCGACTACATTTATCATATGTAATAAGCCTTTAAACCCATAGGTGTCCCTAGTGGACGAGTTTGTCTCATTGAGGGTTTACAAGAGGTATACCCACAAAACCTTTACTCCAAATCCTAGCTACATGTGAACGATTGAGGGTAAACGCTAAACAAGCTATTTAGTTGGCATACTAAATTCTTCGGCTATGGGAATCATTACCCTATATGAGTCCAATTGTTGTACACGATTTTGCACTCAGCGTACTAAAATTCATATATAAGAAAACAAAGCTCTAATTAGATAGTAGTTCAACCATGGTACTTAGAATCTATCAAAGTACAATCACATGCAAATATTTAGAAGATGGATATAAACAAAATGAAGTTTGCGCATGTTGACTACAGTGAACGGTGTTTCCCATATCTGTCTGAAGGTAAGTGCCAGGATGAATCCTAATGGATTGAGATAGCTCCCACTGGTCTTAATCCTAATACTAATATCGATTCAACTGGTATATACAAGGGTCCAAGCGATCGATTTATTGAAAATAAAAAATTATAAATGTACTGACAACATGATTGGATCAAATTAAATCCAAGCATGGTCCTTATCAGCATCTTACTTGATAGTTCTCATGGATCCTGCGTTCCACGCTTGCTTAGGCGATGAAGACAGGGAAAACACACACATATTGCTATCAAAGTGTCAATACTCGATTTTTTTTAAAGAAAATATAATAATGGGGCTTGATCTCAAACAGTATATTTCATCCTGGTGGTGATAACAATTCGATACTGGTGCCCCACCAAATCACTTAGAGAAACACAAATATTACAAAAATAAAAACATAAGGTGATATGGTCGAGATAGACTCCGAGATATGGTGATAATTATCATGTTATTTCTAACATCTGAACTCTGTCCTTTTATGAATAAACCATTTAACTTGGCACACCAATTCCTATAGAAAAAGAGCTAAGTTTCCATGTACCTAGAATGGTTAGTGTCATCCTGAATTGTTCACAAGCTTCTAAATTTTGAAGTTTTATTGTTGCATTAAAAAGTTTCTCCCTTACCCCCAAACTTAAATCAAGTGTCGTCAATGTTTCAAAATAAAGAGCAGTACCAATTGATAAGTAAAAAGAAGAATACAGAGGTAAGTCGGAAAGATAGTAACTGGGTGAAGCGTAGCAATCCTTCTATGAATAATAAGACAGAAAATAAAAACCTAAAACCTTATAAAAATCTACTAATGTACAAAAACAACCCTGATAGTCAATCAAGGTAAACAGGGACCTCCTCAACATCACTGTAAGAAAAGGCTCTAAAAATGGTTTCAATCTCTGACCGTTAACTTTGAAAGGACTTCTACCATCTTGAGTCTAAATCTGAATAACACCATAAGGAAAAACAGTGCGAACAACAAAAGGACCCATCCACCGAGAGCGTAACATCCCGGGGAATAGATGCAAACGAGTATCATATAGAAGAACTTTTTTATCTGGAGAAAATGACTTTCTTAAAATATATCTATCATGCACAAGTTTCATTTTGTTCTTATACTCCTTAGCACTATCATATGCATCTTTCTGAATCTCTTCCAACTCAATGAGCTGGAGCTTCCTGTGAGCTCCTTCCTTGTCAAGTGAAAAATTTAATTGATTTACAGCGCAATATGCTCTCTGTTCTAACTCAACGGGTAAGTGACAAGCCTTTCCAAAAACTATACGATAAGGTGACATTCCAATGGGGGTATTAGACGCAGTACGATAATTCCATAACGCATCAGTAAGCCTCAACGACCAGTCTTTCCTATTAGGATTAACTGTTTTCTCTAGAATACGTTTTATCTCCCTGTTGGAAACCTCTACTTGACCACTAGTCTGTGGGTGATATGGGGTAGCTACTTTGTGGGTAATACCATATTTCTTCATCAAAAGCTTAAACGGTCGATTACAAAAGTGTGACCCTTCATCACTAATTATTACTCGCGGTGTACGAAAACGCACAAATATGTTATCATTCAAAAACTTGACCACAACCTTGTGGTCTTTTGTTTTGTACGAAACCTCCTCTACCCACTTAGATACATAGTCTACATCGACAAGGATGTAAAAATAACCAAAGGAATTAAGAAAAGGACCCATAGAATCAATTCCCCATACATAAAACACCTCAATAACTAAAATAGGGTTCAAAGGCATCATATTTCTACGAGAAATGGTTCCTAACTTCTGACAACACTCACAAGCAGCAAAGTAACTGGGAGTCTTTAAACAACAACGACGAGTAGAATCCACACTGCAATATCTTAGCAGCAATCTTCTTAGCACTAAAGTGACCCCCACAAGTATGATTATAACAAAAGGAAATAGTAATGGACTGGTCACTCTCAGGTATACATCTTCTAATCATCTGGTCTAGACAATATTTAAACAATTAAAGATCGTCCCAAAAGAAATGTTTACCTCGGCTAAAAACCTAGAACGATCTTGTTTACCCTAGTGTTGAGGCATTTGACCAGTAACAAGATAATTCACTATATTTGTAAACCAAGGTGATTGGGAAACAAATAATAGTTGTTCATCAGGAAAACTATCTCTCACATGAGGAGAATCATCAGGGGAATCCACAACAAGTCTAGACAAGTGGTCTGCTACTATATTTTCTGCACCCTTTTTGTCTCTAATTTCTAGAGAGAATTCTTGTAACAAAAGGATCCATCTAATCAATCTAGGTTTAGTATCCTTCTTAGACATAGGTACTTCAAAGCAGCATGATCAGTAAAGACTATAACCTTAGAACCTAAGAGGTAGGATCTAAACTTGTCTAAGGCAAAAACAATGGCTAACAGTTCCTTTTCTGTGGTGGTGTAGTTCAGTTGGGCATCATTCCGAGTTTTGCTAGCATAATAAATCACATGAAGTAATTTGTTTTCTCGCTGACCTAACACAACACCAATAGCATAATCTAAAACATCACACATTATCTCAAAGGGTAGGTTGCAGTTAGGTACCTGGACTATGGGTGCGGTAGTGAGTAAGGTCATAAGCTTCTCAAAAGCCTCTAAACAAGCATGATCAAAGACAAACTTAACATCTTTTGCAAGCAGATTGCAAAGAGGTCCAGAAATCAAGCTAAAATCCTTAATGAATGGACGATAAAATCCTGCATGCTCTAAGAATGACCTAAAATCTCATACAATTTTGGGAACCTGTAAAGACTTCATAAGGTCAACTTTAGCTTTGTCTACCTTTATATCCTTAGAAGATACGATATGCCCTAAAACAATTCCTGATCGAACCATGAAATGGCATTTTTCCTAATTAAGCACTAATTTATTTTCCTTACACCTAGTCAACACTACTGTCAAATGATGCAAGCACTCATCAAAAGATGACCCAAATACTGAAAAATCATCCATAAAGACCACTAAAAAACGTTCTACCATGTCATAAAATATGCTCATCATACAACGCTGAAAAGTAACGGGTGCATTACACAACCTGAAAGGCATGCGTCTATATGCAAAGGTACCAAAGGTACAAGTAAAAGTGGCTTCCTCCTGGTCTTCTGGGGAAATAACAATTTGATTATAACCAGAAAAACCATATAGAAAGCAATAACGGTTGTCCAGCTAATCTCTCAAGCATTTGGTCGATAAAAGGAAGGGGAAAATGGTCCATCCTTGTGACCTTGTTCAATTTTCTATAGTCAATACAAACACACCACCCCGTGGCCACTCGGGTTGGGATTAAATCATTGTTATCATTCTGGACTACAGTGATACCTGATTTCTTGGGAACAACCTGAACGGGGCTGACCCACTTACTGTCTGAGATAGGGTAGATAATATCTGCATCTAACAACTTAAGCACCTCAGTTCGAACTACTTCTTTCATGTTAGGGTTAAGTCGACGTTGCATCTCCCTTGACGGTTTGGCATCATCCTCTAAATGAATCTAATGCATACAAACAGTAGGACTTATACCCTTAATGTCTGTTATGGTCCACCCTAAAGCTTCCTTGTTGTCTTGAAGCAAGGTCACTAGCCTACTTTCCTGGTTATTATCCAATTAGGATGCTACAATCACAGGCAAAGTCTCAGATGGGCCTAAATACACATACTTCAGAGTATCTGGTAGTTGTTTAATTTCCAACTTAGGAGGCTCTTCTAGAGAAGAAATTAGTGTAGACTTAGAAATTGGTAGTGGTTCGAACTTAGGTTTCCATCCATTACTAGTGTCTATCAAAGGGGATGAATTTAAAAAAGCGTTCACCTTATTATCACACTATCATCATCAAAATCAAACCCAAAGTGGGATAGGCATTTCTATAATGGATCTTCTAACAAAGTATTTGGTAATGACTCCTGAAATAATGTTCCTATCATGTTCACCTCTTCAATGCACGCGTCATCTAGCTCATGCGGTTGCTTACTAATATTGAAAATATTCATCTCAATAGTCATATTACCCATATTTTGAAAGTTAATGATCGCATTATATGTAGCTAAAAACGGGTGTGCTAATATCACAGGTATCTGATTCTCTGGGTCAGGGACAGGTTCGGTATCAAGGACAAAAAAATCCACTGGATAAATAAATTTATCGACCTCAATAAGAACATCCTCTATGACACCACGAGGAATTTTCACAGACCTATCAGCTAATTGCAGTGTTATCTGTGTAGGTTCCAGATCACCAAGCCCGAGCTGGAGGTAAACATGGTACGGAAGTAAGTTCACACTAGCTCCTAAGTCAAGTAACGCTTTCTCAACACGGTAGTTACCTATTGTGCAAGAAATGTTTGGGGACCCTGGGTCTTTGTACTTAAGAGTTGTATTGTTCTGGATAATTGAACTTACATGACTAGCTAAAAAGGCTTTCTTTTATACAATGATCTTTCTCTTTCGCGTACACATATCCTTAGGAACTTGGCATAATTAGGAAACTTCCTAATTGCATCTAATAATGGAAGGTTGATCGTGACTTGCTTAAAAACATCCAATATATCGTTAAAGTTGGATTCCTTCTTTGTTGGTGCTAACAGTTGTGGGAACGGGGATCTGGGCACAAAATATGGCTTATGAGGAATTGCATCGGGCTCTTTAGAGACTTCATCAGTCTCTTCAGCTACTGGCTCAGAGGGGTGAACTACAATATGTTCATTATCAGGCATGGTTACCTTGTTATCTACCATTTTTCCATTCCTAAGGGTTCTAACTGTATTCACATGCTTTGATGATTTCTTACCAGAAGATACTTCATGAATTCCTCTAGGATTGGGTTGTGGTTGACTAGGGAACTTGCCTTTTTCTTTTTCTCTTAAAGACTCAGCGATTTGACCAACCTGGGTTTCTAAATTAGAAATAACCTGACTGTTAGCATGAACAATCTTTTGATTTTCTTATAAACTTTGGTTGACTGAATGCTGAAAATTTATAGTGTTCTGAGTTAATAAGGCGAGAGACTCTACTAAACTCATGATCATCTTATTTATCGGGTTCTGAAATTGTGCTGGTCCAAAAGGATTCTTAGTATAACCAAAACCTGGGGGAACCTTAGAATTACTAGACTGACCTTGACTCTGACCCTTAGACCCAGAAAGGTTAGGATGGTTTCTCCAACCAGGGTTATAGGTTTCTGAATAAAGGTCAAACTTATGATGATTATCAAATAGAGTGTTATTATAAAGAGCATGGGCTTGCTCTTCAACAGTCTGTCCTTCCCAGAATGACTTGGGCTCAATTCCACAACTAGATTGACTCAGTTCTAAACCTCTAACCTTTTTGATAAAGCTGTTATTTTGGCCTCTGAATCAAAAGATCTTTCTACCCTATTGACATTTCCTCTATTTAGAAGAATTGTTTTCTGGGGCTCCCTACTGTTTTCCCACTGGTGGGTTTTTTTGGTGATTTCATTCAAAAATGTCATTGCACCATCGACAGTTTTATTTTCAAACCCACCTGTGCATAAAGACTCAACCATGGTTGTTATCGAATAATCTAAACCCTCGTAGAGGATCTGAACTAGCCTTACTTTTTCTAAACCATGATGAGGACATTGTGATAATAAGTCATTGAACCTTTCCAAATACCTATAAAAAGATTCTCCTTCTTGTTGAGCAAATCCGCAAATCTGATTCCTAATAGATGATGTTTTGTGCCTAGGGAAAAACTTCTGGAGAAAGGAAGATGTAAGTTGTTCATAGGTTTCAATGGACTCAGAAGCCAAACTATATAACCAGGATCTGCCTTTGTCTCTTAGTAAAAAAGGAAACAATCTAAGTTTTAATGCTTCATCATATAGGTCCTTAATCCTGATGGTACTACATATTTCCTCAAAATCCCTAACATGGAAATAGGGGTTTTCATTTTCTTTCCCTAAGAAGATTGGGAGTACCTGTATGGTCTCAGGTTTTAACTCATAGTTTGCTTCAGTTTTAGCTAACTTGATACATGATGGACGAGAATTCCTAGTCGGGTTCAACAAATATTTTAAAGTTGTCATTGCTGACACTATCAAAGGACTAAGAGTAACTTCTTTACACAGTGTCAAGTTCTCAAATTTGAAATTTCCAAAAACAGTTCCCTCAAAAGAAGAGTCTTTGAGGTCCTCGTTTCCAGGGACAAAACTACTAGGTTTGTCACTATTCAAACGACCTAGAGTGTCTCTTCTCCAAGCTCGCTCAGTGATGATTTCAAGCGGTCTTGGCATACACTAAGAAAAAAATCATAATTGGAAGGGAATTCTAAATAATCACAATCAAGGATGACTCAACCAAATTAAACCTACTGAATCTAGCAAACAAAAAGCATGATGGATTCACTTATATTGTTTCTAGACCAACTTTTATTCTTTCAAAAGGAAACTAGTTACAGTTTTAGTAAACCTATTAGAACGATCCGAATTAGATGAAGTTGAACAGAAAAAGGATAAGCTCTAAGAAGATTTGATAACCCTGTCTCTTTGGCATTGTTTCCTTGGGTTACAAGGCGGATCTAATCAACTTAAAATAATCTTCTGAACTTTGAGTTAGGCTAACAAAGTAACCAATACGTTCCTTTTGGATGACTTTCTTATAAGCTTTTTACCATATCGGTCTCTTTCTAGTCAAAATTTTAAGCTTAGGTTCGCGTTTGGTAACGTGTTCCTGAAGCGGGCAAGAAGGAAACGGTAATGAAATCCGAGTCCTTATCTTGTAATGCCAGTTCTTGCCCTTTACTAGAAAAGTAAATCCGTATCCAGTTCCTCAACATATATGCATACGAAGGAATACAGTAAACCCACTTGCAGGGGATTCGTGGGTTGATCGAGTTTTACCTCCCGTACCAGACGACAGGGGATGAATCGGTTGTAGTCGACTCGGGCCACCGACTCCTGTGTCAGTGTACGAACCTGAGGGGCCGAGACAATATAGTAATTGTGGTCCTTCCATGTTGCAGTTTATATTTAAATTACCCTTCCATGGGGTTTAAAAATAATAATAATGTCCAAAGTCCCAAAATAAAGTCCAAAAGTGTCCAAAATTAAAAGGAAATTACATAAATAATAAAAGATTTCCTATTACAATTTCTAAAAAAAGAAAAAAATAAAATCTAAAAATAAAATCTAATTAAAAATAAAATTATTTGTCTTCTTTTCTGTTCTTTTAGCTTTAACTTTAACTCCAAGTCTTTAATCAACAAAGTCTTTGGATCAATTTCCTTTTGATCCAAAATCCAAAACTTGTAGCAAAAAGATAAATACCCAAAGAAACGTAAAATAGAACAAAGTAAAAATAATGCTAAAAACAAAAATAAAAACCTAAAAAATAAATCTAAAACTCAAAACCTAAAGACAAGTCCGCGTCGGCGGCGCCAAATATTGATGTATTTTAGAAATAGTGGTAAAAGATTCGATACTCAGACTTGTAAAGAGTTGATTTTTAAACCTAATTTTTGATACTAAAAACAAAGAAGATTAAAGTAGAATTGATTGAAATTATGGAAAGAAATGAGAATAAGAATTCCACCATTATCCAATTTTTCAAGTGATTTAGCATTAATAATTATCTTGTAATTCATATATTCAATTGCTTCAAAATATTGCCAAAGTTGGATTTTCAAAATAATAGTTGTAAATCAAAAGTATGAGACATCGATAGCTCTAAACTAAGCATGACTCATCAAAACAAAACACAAATAATTGATAAAAGTCACTAATTCAAATTTAATTCAAAGCAAATAATCATAAAGAATTACAAAAAATTAATAAAATAAGAATTACCACTTTATTATTGGAAAAATGGCTTCGTACATCGCCCCAGTGATGGTGTTTAGATCATCTTGTTGGAAACACTCTCAAAATAATTGTTCATAGGTCAAAAAGTGTTTACAAAGAAATAAAAATAACACAAAAGGTTTGATACGATTATAAATGTTGCAGACTGCGTTCTTTATATGGCTGATGAGAATAGAAAACACTGACAATAAAGTACGGTTCGTGGACGCTGAAAGAATATAAAACAATACACAACAGTTTCAGCGACTCCTTTGTTCTGTTATTTTCTGCACTTCTTTTTCTTCCTCGTAAGTATTTTTTTTCTTCTGAATTTTTTTCT
Source organism: Papaver californicum (assembly GCA_023531435.1). Lineage (NCBI taxonomy): Eukaryota > Viridiplantae > Streptophyta > Magnoliopsida > Ranunculales > Papaveraceae > Papaver > Papaver californicum. The sequence continues at coordinate 1,673,826 of JAJJMC010007738.1, forward strand.
CTGCCTCCCGATAGATCTTTCTTGTTTCTCTTTGCTTTTTATAGGATTAATAAACCCTAATAACACTTCTTAACCGATAAATACCCAAAGAAACAATCCAAAATAACTTAAAATTCGTGTTGATCCGAAACATAAAAGTTACGGGATTTTTCTTCTCCCTTTTCTTCTCACGCGTCTTCTGAGTTCTTCCTTACTTCCCAAACTCTTTCAACCGATAAAATTGAGTCAACAGAAGATATATATATCCTATCCGACTCTTCACGTAACTTCTAAGTTATAAACAAAACTCCGAAACTTTCTCACCACCCTGTTTAATCGAGATCAAGATGAAAACTCCTTTATTTTACGTGAACAAACCAACTACCATCCTGTTTTATGCTAACAGGATAATACCAATCCAAATCCGTGTGTATCTCCAAGAAAATCTCGTTCAAATTCAATCCAGAAGATCTCTTCACACGTAAGGGAATTTTTCCCGCCATATTTCTCTTTTCGAACAAAGAAGAAAGGGTGCCCCTATCCAAGCTGCGGGTGCCTTTATCACTTTGGATAGGTGCCTTTAGTAATTTCTATGAATGCCTTTAGTAACTTTTTGAGACAATTTTTCCGCAAATGTTTATTTTCCAAAAATACCTTCAAAGACATAAAAACCCATGATAAATACAAAATCGAGTACTAGTAAAATAGATAATTGCAGACAAATTAGATATAAAAATGTGTCTATCAGCTAGCAACGAAGGATGACAATAGCACGAACAAGTGAGAATGGCGCGTCAAGCAAGTGAGGATGGTGCGAACAAGTAGGCGCGATTGGTAAGGAATGTGCTAGTGCTAGCACCGATGCTAGCGATACTGTCAGCGTAGGTGTTAGCGGTAGCGCTGGTGCTAGCTGTTGGTCGTTGGCGTATGGGTGCTAGCTTGCTGGTGTTGGCGCATTGGTTATGGGAGCATGACTTGGGCTTGCTAGGGATTGTACTTGCTAGTGTTGTGGCCATTGCCTATGCGCTTCTAGTATTAGCACTTCATAATACCGCGACCATAGCCATGGCCAGTTTAGGGTTTCTCAGTCGTATGAGATTTAATGTTGGCATTATGCGGTGCATACAAAACATATTCAATGAATTCAGTCATGGAAGTTTGCGACTTGATATGATGTTCGGTGCGACTCTGCATTTAGATGGTATGCATCTAATTAGCGTTTTTATCCAGAAATGGCATATCATCCATTCCGAATGTTCACAATTTTGTATAATCAGTGTGTTCTGATTAATGTGAATAATTTGTATGGATGCAAATAAAATAACGGGGGTTTAGCTTGGTAAAGCTCTGAGACTTTGGAGGCGCATACATATATAAAAGAGCTACAGGGCTAATGTAGCCATGAGTTGAATGCGCATTCTCAATTTTCTTACGGAATGTAAGATAGAAGTACGTATCCATAATTTTGATATCAGGTCAGAAATTTATATTTATTTTATGCTTCTCCAGCTAGGGAAAAGTGATATGACAATTTTCTCCCTTGTCAAAAATCCACCATCAACAAGTGTGTCTCCACCAAGTACGAATAGATGGCTCCATCTATTTAAAACAAGATAAAAAACAAGACATAGACAAGATATACATAATTAACGGTTCATATAAGAGATAATCCATTCTTTATCATATATTCATCACACTGAAACTTTCACAATCTTTTTTGTTTTCCTTCCCTAAGACCTACCCAATCTTCTACACCTTTGTGATTGAAGCAAGACGTGAACGACCATTTCTTTGTTCAGGCTCGTCCTATTCGAGATTGATCTCTCAAACCTATTTAAAAGTACGATTTTACCGTACATTTGTTTTTCACCCTAAAACACCATAATAATTTGGGAAATTTTTCTTATATTGTTGATGTAGGTGTGGGTGTATGACCATTTCCCGAAATTGAATTTGGCAAAGGAAGTCGTTTGGAATGATACATTGCCTACTTCGGCCAAATATGAGTTCAAGGAAGGCAAGAAGCATTAAAAAAATGAGGAGCTTGTATGTTTGAGAGAGATATTTGAAGGTTTGAATGGCAGTGACGTTGAGTTGGACCCATACATCAAGAAAGATTAACCCTTCAATGAAGTTTTTCCAATTGCACAAATGAGTGTTGGGATGTATTATGGACCATTGGTTTATCCCAGTGGACATGTAATATATGATCCTCGCTGAGTACTTTCTCAATTAGGTTTCATCCAAATGATCCTGTTGGGGCAAGCTAAGTTCGAGTTGTTGCCAAAAGGTTCTAAGGGATGTAAGAGCACCACCTCTCAATGTATTCCTAGCTATAAACCCGAACCACTCATTAGGTTTTGGAACAAGTTGGAAGAGAACAAGCTAAATATAGTTCTCTTGGAACCTTTATGGGAGGATCCTCATGAAGTAGTTGAGGGGTACATTGATTGGTATACCCAAATATCTCATCATTTCATCATTAAAAGAAAATTGAAGCTCGTTTGGAGGCTAAGAGGTCAAAGCAAAAGGATGTGGAGACGAAGAAGAAGTCCAAGACCCTTTCCAATCATATTTCAAAGGAATTTGAGATCATGGTAAGCGGTTTCCTTCAATTTATAATCTTTATTTTGTTATAAATATAAAACTATTTTGTCTCTCATCTTTGGGTTTTAAATAAAATCAGGGGGCTGCAGGTAGGGATATGTTGAAGGCAATAAAGCAGAATCTTAGTTTTAAAACAACTATGTCATATGATGAGAAAGAATAAATGTACAAAAAGTGGGATGGAATCATCAACAAATGTGCGAGGCCAGAAGAACCAAGGTTGGTGAGCAAGAGTCCAAGCCGAGATGGTGCTAAAAGAGGTCGTGGGGGTCGTGGAAATAGAAGTGGTCGTGGAAGTGGAAGTGAATGAATTCATAACATTATCAATTTGCAACATTTTAACAATTTATTTTCAGTTTAGTTTCTTTGATTAGACTATGCTTTAGTTTCCCGTATCGTAGACATCAATGCTTTAGTAGTTTATTAATGAATTAGAATTTTATGAATTAATGAATAATTTATTGTTAAAGAAACATATCAAATTTGTGGAAAGAACAAGTAAAATTTATAAATTGTTTGACTGAAAAATTCATTTTGCGAAACAACCGAACCTGGCAAAATTCCATGTATTTTGATTTTCTGCCAGGTTCGGCTGAAATTCAAAAAACAATATTAGCCGAACATTTCAAAAAAATAATAATTTGGTATCAGAGTATTGTTCGGCTGAAAATGGAAAAACCAATTTTAAGCCGAACCTGACTACTACTCAAAAATTAGTCAGGTTCGGCTGATTCGCAAAATGCAATTTCATCCGAACAATTTGCAATAGTATGGTTCGATTGATTTGAAAATTGAATATTAAGCTGAAACTGACAAAATTCTAGGTATTTTGATTTTCTGTCAAGTTCCGCTAAAATAAAAAAAAAAACAATATTAGACGAACATTTTAAATTCAATTTTTATGGGTATCTGAGTATTGTTCGGAGAACACCGGAAAAACCAATATTAAGCCGAACCTGACTACTACTCAATAATTAGTCAGGTTCGGCTAATTCGCAAAATGCAATTTCAGCCGAACAATTTGCAATAATATGGTTTTATTAATTTGGAAATTGAATATTAAGTCAACCTTTAACTGATAGAACCTATAACATTTGGATTGAAATTGATTTTTTTAGATAATAATATTAAATGAATTAAAAGTGCATTACATAAACTCGAAGCATTACACTTGTAAACAAAATTATATCGAACACTTCAATAGTACATTTAATAATCGAGTGGCATTGACAATATCTTTCCACAAATCGTAGCATTTTATAAGATGGAATTATTTTTGCAAGTCTTGAAAATATCAGACCCGAGCTATCCTTTTTCGCATCATAGTCCAATATTGGATGTTCTTCCATAACATCTCGCATATGCACAACTAGGCCATATACGGTTGATGTATCTACGCTTAATCCCTTCGTAATTTCTCTCATTACCGTCTAACACAACAGAGATTAAGAATATACGATTCCAAAACTCTCCGGGGGTTTCGTCCGGATATACCCCGGGTACTCTTCTACTGAGCCTATCTTCTTCATGACTCGTGTACGCATGACACGCTCGAACTATGGCAATATTTTCTTCTATGGTGTAGCGAACCATTTTTTTTGTTTTTGATTAGAAAGATATGAGAATGAGTTTGAGAGCTAAAGAAATATGATTGGAAGAAATGAGAAAATGTTTAAATCATAAAAACTTGGAAGTTTGGGGTAAAAGAGGAGTTCCTTTTACAAGCATTAAAGACCCAATGGCTTTATTTGTTGAAAAAAAAACTAGCCTTTGGAATGGTTCGGCTAATATTGCAAAAATAATTTCACCCGAACCCTACAAATTACCAGGTAGAAAGGAAAAATTTTCAGGTTCGGCTGGTTCGAAAATCTAATTATCAGTCGAACCTGGAAAATTTTCCTAGTTGTAGGGTTCGGCTGATGTTAAATTTGCACGTTTCAGCCGAACTTTTCATTGATGCAATTTGAAATCCCAACTTTCAAAAAAATAGATCCGTTAGGGCCTCTCTATATATAAATTTGGCACTCTCTAACTCATTTTGCACCACATATTCTTGTTTTAAGTTCATTTTTGGTACCCAATTTTTCCTTCCTCAAATATTTACAAGTCTAGTTGCAAACAGAACCATTCACCATTGAGGACGACGTAATGCTTGTTAAATCTTTTATTCCGGATTATCGTGAAAGGCCTCATGAACATTATTCGATGTTTTGGAAGAGAGTCAAATAATTTCATTTCGAATTAGATGAGAATCCTAAAAACCGTAAATGGTTAGAACTAGCCGAAAGATTTGAAATTATACAATATACGTTGCCAGACTATATTAGAATACTTTGTTGGGTAAATCGATATTATCGTAGAGCTACTCTTGAAGAGAAAGTGAGTATTTGAACATGTTTATCTTGTGAATGGAGTATTATTAGTTTTGCATACTAACTTGTCAATTCTTTCATTTTTAGAGTGATAGAGTTTAAACCCTTCGGAATATATAATGGTGGAACAACATTCAAGCACGAGCTATGTTATACGTATTTGAAGACATATGCCACGAGATTCCTTAGACAACTAGAAGTCGAATGGAGTTAAAGAGCTATCCGTTGAGATTAATAGTTTTAGCTACTAGATGCGAAGTTATTTGCATTTAGTATGATGTAATGATATTTAAGGGGACGTAATGTGGACTAGTTATGTAATGGAAATTTTATAAATGAACTCCACTATTATCTTACATACCAGTTCCAAGTTCGGCTGAAAATAGGAATAGGACTTTTAAGCCGAACCTTTAAATTACAAGCCAAATTGCGAAATGGTCCAGATGGTTCGGCTGCTTCGTAACACCCAAATATCAGGCGAACTTTGAACTATTTGCATAATTTTTTAAGAATATATCCATTAGGAACATTACTCTATATATACCCAATAACTAATTCACATCTAAAAATCACATATTCACTCAAAAATGGGACTCCCAAATGCTAATTTTACTCTAGATGAAGATTTAGCTCTTTGCAAAAGCTATGTACTTTTCTATCCAAAGAAGGGTGAAGAACGACGTCAAAATGGTTTAGTTAGTATGAGTTACTGGGCTAAAGATCATGAAAACTTTTGCACCCAAACAGGTAATCCTCATAACAGGGATTGTCCGGCCTTGTTTTGTAGATTCCAAACTATAAGAAAACAAGTTAAAGAATGCATAGCTTTAATTCGGGTTGTCAATCGATATCGATTAAGGGGTGAAACTAATGTGGAGGTTTTTGTGCCAACTCTAGAGGAATGAAGAAGATGGAAAGGAAAGATTTTCGAATACGAAGCTCATTACGAGATCCTTCGTAAGTTTCTCATATTCCGTATATGACGTTAAATTTTTTTTTTAACAATCATAATAAGATGTAATACGATATAATGATATGCAGATTAGTTATGTAATACGTATCTAAGTTTGAATAAAAATAAGAAGCTCTTTTACATAACAATTTATAATTCGTCTGATAATAAAATTAGCATGTTTCAGCCGAACCTTCAACCATCAAGAAATAAAGCAAAACGTTTCTTGTTTGACTATCTTTTAAAAACCCAATTTCAGTCGAACATTAAAATCTTGGCTTGGAACTAAGACTTGGTTAACAAAAGAATGTTCAGCTGAATTATGAAAAACCATTTATCAGCTGAAAAGCAAAACTATATAGGTTCGGCTGATTCACAAAGTTAATTTTCATCCGAACCAATAATGCTCAAATGAAATTGATTTAATAGTATTAATTGAATTTAAATTGTATTACATAAGGATCTTAATTAGAGCATATCCGCTGGAAAACCCAGTACATTTGAAAACCAAATGAATAGCAAATACATTCAATGATAGATTTGTAAGATAATATCTTTAAACAAATCGTAGCATTCTATAAAATCGAATGATTTTTGCAACTCTTGAAAATATCGGGTCCAAGCCAATTGTTTCTACGCATAAAAAATAGATACCGAGTTAGTTTATAGATAGTTTTAGTCGGAAAAAAAATTAAAATACAATTGTTACTCACTTGCGCATCATAGGCCATTGTGGGATGTTCTTATATAACATCTTTCATACGAGCTATAAAACTTGTGGACCTAGGCCAGATTCGTGTGTGGAATCTACGTTTAATCCCTTCAATATTTCTTTGATTTCCGTTAACATCTAACGCAACAAAAACTGAGAATGCACGATCCAAAAACACGCCAGAGGTTTTATTAAGAATTGCTCGAGGTATTCTTCTATTATGCCTATCTTCGTCATGATTGCACACCGCATTCAACGCTCGAACAATGCCAATATCTTCTTCTATTATGTAGCACCATTCTTTTTGTTTTAGATGAGGAAGAAATGACAAGAAGTTTTAGGGCATAAAAATATGAGATTGATATGAAAGAATTGGTATTTTGGGCAAGATTCGGCTTCCTTTTATATGGATTAAAGACCCAACAACTCTTTAATTTAAAAAACTAGTCGCTCATACAAGTTCGGTTGATCTGAAAATTGAAATATCAACTAAACTTTTCTAAAGGACGTTGAACTTGGTTATGATAAGAAAGTTCAACTGAAATTGGAAATACAACATTTTAGCCGAACCTGACAGAAACCTGAAACTTTCTTAATGTTGTCAAGTTCGGCTAATTTGGACATGCAAATTACAGTCGAACCTGAAAAAAAAATTCCAGGTTCGACTGTGTATATTCACACTACTTATGAGTCGAACATTGTGTGTCTATTTACTTCCTAAGACAATTGTGCGATAACAAAAAATAAAAAAAGAACCACAAAATATTTCATTCACTGGGTGAGTTTTTAACGGTCAACCAAAACCAAACAAGTCAAAATATTACATTTCATTGCATATCCAATTTTACCAAATCGTGATATTCGTCTTCCTCATCATTGCCACTTTCATCTTCCTCATCATCCGTCAATAGATTTATTTATTGGGTTTCAAATGACATGCATTGCTTTCCAAAGGTCTATTTCTATTGCATATTGTGCAAACCAATCCACCAAGTAATTTTGTTGGAATTTAGGCCAAAAGGCATATTTATCCAACAAAGGTAATGGGCACCCGGGTTGTAATTTAAGACCGACATAATGACATCTTTCAACATGCCCAGTGATAAGTTATTTATCCTTTATATTCTCAGTGCAAGGTATTGTTGGAAGCGTGAATGTGAAACTCATACCAAATGAGAACAAATGAACCACGCAATGAAAAGTCTCGGTTATTAACCACCTACAAATCGAAATTTGCATCCAGTTTTCCCTTGTGATGAACATATCCCCATGTAAAAGAGCTTCGAATTTAACAAACTCTTCTAGCACCCCTTCGTCTCCTCTTGGACCATTGATGCGCGTCGTTTGTGCAAAAATTAATTAAGATATTTTCCACTAATACTAACAAGTAATATATCGGTAGTAATAATCGTTCCCACGAGGAGCTGCGACTTGTTATTTGTCTTTGACTTCTTATGTAACCAAAAAGGGGGGGTTGTAGAGTTATTAAACTAAAGTAAACTAATTAAAACAAAGTAAATAAAGGTTGAGATTATGGTGAGAAAATACTGATTAGAGGTTTCATCTTCCGTCACCAAAAAAGCTCTTCAATCGATTAGAGATAACGTTTAATCCTTCTCATATCAATGACACTAAAGCATCCTATCACATGCTTACTCCGGAAAAACTCCTTGTATCATCAAAGTTGCAAGAGAAACTCTTTGAATCCTTCTTAATCAATAACTTGGCGCAAGAGCCACTCAAGTTTAACCCAATGAAAGCAATGGTCTTAGTGAGTTGAGGTTATTCTAAGCAATCTGGCATAAGAGCCACACAGATTTAACCTAGGTTAAGCTTATATACATAAAAGTTCTTCGACAATTCCGGATCTCAAACCTAGTCTAGCTTTAGATATGAACACATGATCATTCAATTTGAAACTCAAATTAGCAAGTCTTAAATCATACATGACGATATAAACAGTAGAACAAAAGCGATAAAAGAGATCATTAACATTAAAACTAACCATCCAGACTGAATTATATGTCTAGGACTTCCAACTACATCCCCAACTAATAGAGCAAAGTTACCTACTCATGGATTTACTAAAACCCATGGAAAATATACAAAAAAGAAGAATGGTTTCCCCCTAAGGGGAAAACCCTAGGTTTTTGATGTAGAAGGTGTGATATGAGAGGTAGAATATTCTGTGGAGATCTAGATGCATATTGATCTTGTTTGATCCTTAGATGTCTTCTTTTATATCATTCAATGCTTGGCCATAAAGTATCCTCTCCTTCCAGGGTTTAGAATCTTATTGGAACTAAATTTACTTGATTTGGAAGTCAAAAACATGTCAAAATGGACCCCTTGGATTCCTACAGTCGGCATAGATGTTCCCCCACCGACAATACCGACAGTTGGTAAAACTTTCTGCAACTTTTCTCTCTTCAGTCTGCATAGGGAATTTCCCACAGCAATGCCAAAGTTGGTGTAACTTTCTGCCACTAAACTTGCTACAGTCGGCATAGATTAGTTGTTGATGAGCAATGCCGACTGTTTAGCTGCATGTGACCTTTTCTTCGTCTCTACCGTTTTGTCCATAACATCTTCACCCGAACTCGGAATGACCTCGTTCTTTTTATGTTGGATTCGTATTCTCGTTCTCTTCAAAATGGCATTAAGAACTCCTGGATTTTATGAGTAGAATTTTTTTTGGATTCTCTTTCACTTGTAATGCTTTACTTCCTTGCTCATTTCATGTCGTAATGAACTCATTTGTTCTTCTTTGGTTGAATACACTTCAAAAATCCTAAGAAAATCAAAAGAAAATAAAATCAAATCATATTGATATGAAAACTAACAAGAAATCTATGAGTTAGAGTATCAAACTAATGCAAATAATGCACCTATCAAATTCCCCCACACTTGCCTTTTGCTATTCCTCAAGAAAAATATTAATCTAAACTAAACTAAAATACAAAAAATCCATTTCGTCGAGGATACAGTTACACTTAGCATGTGTAATAAGCCTTTAAACCCCTAGGTTTCCCTAGTGGACGAGTTATAGTCTCGTGAGGGTTTACAAGAGGTATACACCTAAATTCCAACTTTCAAAAATTCCAGAGCACATGTATCCAAAGAGCTACGAAGACATAAAGTTTTTTCACAGTAACAATTAAAAGTTAGAAATTCCAAATAACATTATTCTCATGCTTAACTCTTGAGTTAGGAGAAAACCACCATATGAAAAAAAATCCAGGTTCGAGAGCGATCGAATATTTCTGCCTCACCAGTAGGATTTTATGAAATTGACACTCAAAAGACGCACTTTATGGTTCTCTCATGTGTGCAGGCAGGATTGAAGATAGAAATCATACACACGTTGAATGGTGGGAAGGAAAAGGAACCTTCCGAATTATATCAAGATGTTATCCCATAGAATGTGGGATGAAAAAGAACCCTTTTTCTTCTAGTGACATCTAAGAAAGGAAATCAACAACTATGTGAGGATTGGAATGCTTACTTACCTTCTCACCCGATCGGCAATCAGCACCACTCTCACAACATCCAATAGAAACGTCTTCGGTCTTCAACCGTTGATGATGAATTCTTGAACTTATTAGAACCTTGAAAATTTGTAACTCTTTTCCTCAAATTCTTGTTGTTTGAAACTTCTTCTTCCTCACGGCCTTATTGAACGAATACAAAAATAAATATACTCTAAAGCAATATAAAACAGTTTTTTCTTTTTTCTTTTTCTTATTTTTTAATTTATTTTTCTTTTCTTCTTTTTTCCTTTTTATTTTTATATACTAAATTAAAACACAAACTAACAAATAAAACTAATATGTCCGTGGGAGAAGGAGTTTACCACTTGATTCTTCACAACTTGTATTGTCTCGATATCATAAGCTTCACTAACTCTCATCTTTTGATTTCTTTCGGTTTCATACATAAGTCTTCAACATGTAAATATAATTTTGCTCACTGTATTGTTTCTTTACTTGAATTATGAAATTTGCTCTTTCTTGTACTTTTGCTTGTAAACCTTGAACGTCTTCCACTTTCTTTCAAATTTTTGATGCTCCAATTGTTGATGATAATGGTGTTTCTATGGACCTGTTTTGTCGAGAGAAATTGTGCCAACTGCAAACAAGACTACAAGATATATTTAGAAATTCTGATGATATCCTCATGATTGATAGAATTAGCACTCAAGAGATCAAAAAGTAGTGCTGAAATTGGTGCGAAGTTGGATAGCTCATCATTCTACCCAGAATTTACGCAGATGAAATTGAAGGTTTGGTGCCTTACTCATGGGTATTAAATATCTCTAATATTGTATTCTTTCTGCTCCTAACTTTCCATTGGCGGTTTAAGACCCTTTTTGTCAGCTCTTGCCTCTTAACAACTAAGCAACCCGAATATAGTTCTCTAATACTTCTAAGTTCAGTTATTTCGGTCAGAACTCCGTATGTGAACTTAGCTAGAAGTATACAAAGCGACTCTAAAATATCTAAAAATTGGAGGTTCATGCAAAAACTAAAAACTAAAGCTAAAAACTATATATGCAAATACTCCCCCACACTTAAACTTTACATTGTCCTCAATCTAAATCGACTCTTCCAATGTAATGCTTATAATGCTTTACTTCCTTGATCATTTCATGTCGTAATGAACTCCTTTCTTCTTCTTTGGTTGAATACACTTCAAAAATCCTAAGAACTACAAAGAAAATAAAATCAAAGCATAGTGATATGAAAAATAACAAGAAAGCAATGACTTAGAGTATTAAACTTATGCAAATAATGCACCTATCAAATTATCTCTCATCATTGTCTTGTAGAAGTCCCAATTTCGGTGTAGTGTTTGTAATAACTGATGTAATTTTAATATAGTGGTAAAAAGGGTTTGATACTCAGACTTGTGAAGATTCAATTTTTAAACTTAATTTTTAATAACTAAAAATAAAACAGATTGAAGTAAAGTTGATTTAAAATTGATGGGAAGAACTAGGACTAAGGATTCCACCATTCACCAATTTTTCAAGTGGTAAAAAGCTAGCAACTCATGTATTCAGTTTAATCAAAATATTGCCAAAGTTAGATCTTCAAAATAATAATTGTAAATCGTAAGCATGAGACATCAAAAGCAGTACACCCAACATGACTCATCAAAAGAAAACACAACTAATTGATAAAAACAATTTTTTCCAATTTTAATTCAAAGCAAATAATTATAAAAGAATTATAAAAAATAAATAAAATAAGAATTACCACTTTATTATTGGAAAAATAGCTTCCTCCATCGCCCCAGTGATGGTGATTATCTCATCATGTTAGAAACACTCTCAAAATAATTGTCCATAGCTCAAAAAGTGTTTACAATGATGATATAGAAGTAACACAGACGATTTGATACGCTTATAAGCGTTACAGAGAATGTTTCCTGTGTTGCTGAAGAGAAAAGTAAAGAGGAACAATAAAGTACGGTTCCTGACAGCTTTAGAAATTTAAAGGAATATGCAACAGAAACTGCGACTGTTCTATGGAGCCTTATGTTCTTAATGTGTTCTTCACCAGCAGATTTTTTCTTCTTCCTGGAAACTTTTCCGGCTGCTCTCGCTTCCCCCCATGAGCTTTTCTTCGATTCTCTTTGGTATTTATAGGCTTTGAGAACCCTAATAACTCTTCATAAGTCGATAAGGATGCAAACAAACATCCAAATCCAACTCCAATTCCATGCAAATCCGAAACAGAGTAAAACTCCTATTCCGGCTGTGAATCGATTTTTCAAGCAATTTTTCCGGCGTGAAACACTCAGAAGTGATGTGTTTAATCTTGTTTTTGATTCTTCTTTAATTGGGTAACTCAGAATTACCCCAAGCTCTTTAAAACTCGATTTTCACCAAACTCAGAAACTTTCTCACATGAAACTTTTTCTTCCCGTCATTTTTTGATTTTTGAATTTGAAATAAAGGTGCCCCCAATACAACTTGTGGGTGCCTTTAATAATTTTTCCGGGTGCCTTTAACAACTTTTTGAGCCGATTTTTCCACAAATATTTATTTCTCAAAAATACCTATAAAGACATAAAAACCCATAAATAGTACAAAATCGAACACTAGTAAAATAGATAATTGAGCACAATTTAGACACAGAAATGTTTCTATCAATAACCTATACATTATGTACTTGATTTGGTCCCCACTGAACTTCTCATTGTTCCCTTCTTCAAATGGTCCTAATTGTTCCGCAGTGACATGATAACCACAATTCCCATCCCCTTTGACGTCCTTCATTGTTTTATATTCTCATGAATTACTTCAGGTAGGTACTCTAAGTAGTTGTCATAAATCACATTGGTTGGTCGGTAAATGTTACCGAACTTATCCTTTTTAAGACCTTTCATGTTACCCCTTGCATGTACGGTCTTTTTTATCCTTTTGCTTGAGGTTTTCCTTTTTTTTATGAAGGATACATCTTACCTTTGATCTTGACGTCTTTTTGAATATCTTTTGGCGGGGACGGTATGTATATCCATTGCTTTCCATGACTTCGTGATTACTTGCTTCGTCTTTATTCTTACTCGTTCGGCCACGCTTCCTTGAAAGATTCGCTTCTTCCTTCTTTTTCGCCTTCTCTATTTCCCTCTTTTCCTCTTTATACCTTGCATCATGGTTCTCAAATCTGGATGGATCCCTTTGTGTTGCGGATATCTTGGCGGCTTTCCTAGTCTTTTTTCGGTTAAGTTTATTGCTTGGCCTAACTTTGGGATTCTCTTTTTCGGGTTCAAAGATATTTTCCTCGGTGAAAGGATAGAGGATTGACCTAAAGTTGTACATTAGGATTTGTTTTTGAGCTCGGTACATCCCTCGGTACATCTCAGCAAGTTTTTTCCCATAACTTGTACCCCAAATCTCTTCAGCAAGGTATGATTCTATCTTCGTACCTGGATATGTAGTGGAGACACAGAAGTCCCATAAATTCCTTCATTTTACACAAACATTCTTCATACGGTTGAGCGGTCCAATCTTCTATCAAATTCAATTCAACCATTAGTTTCTCAATACTCAAATGGGAGACCCTATATGTTAATCCTATGAGCCACGAATTATCCTTGTAATCTTTGTGTTTTGATTCTTATGTGATTTGTTTTAAAATAGTCATCCATTGCGTGAAACAGTATGACAAACGTGTCAACACAACCAAATAGATTCTTCTTCAATCGATGATGAGCCGACTCTACCATACTTACCGCTAGGTTTCCGAAGTGTTTGTGCTGATTTGTGAATGCATACAAAAACCTTTCCTTGTGAGGTTCCAAGAATTCCTTACGCATAGGGCTGTCAACGACACTTATCGAAACGGAAACTGGATCAGCCGGTTCCGTTACGATAAGGCTTATCGGATATCCGATATCCGATAATTTCCGATGGAAACTTAAAAATCAATTCCGATTCCGTTACGATAAGGTTATCGGATATTTTTCGATAATTTCCGATATTTGACAGAAATCAGATAAACATGTTTTTCAGTTCAAATTTCCAATAATTTGCGGCTGATTCGGCTGAAGATATATATGCTATCGGTATCGGAACTAATTGGAACGGAAACTGGTTTATCCGGTTCCGTTACGATTACACAATAATTTCCGATAATTTTCCGTTTCCGATATCCGATAACCGTTATGTCGGATAATTTCCTATAGGATCCCGAATTTTCGGAAACGGCTATCGGATTTCGGATTGGGATTGACATCCCTACTTACGCAAATAAGTAATGACACTTGGGTATTTGGGCCCCAATGTGCAATAAGATTCTCTTAGTACACGTCTTCGCTAATTGACCATGTCAAAGCATCCTATTCGTTAGAGAAACAAGCCCACAACCTTTCATTAGCTTCATATTATTTCTTGAATTCCTCTTTTTTTTCTTTTTTTTTCTTCCTCCGGTAGATTAGAAAGCTTCTCTAAGTATTTCAACTTAAGCAGCTGAATTTTTTGTTGACAATTTTTCTTCATATTGTTCCAAAAATAAAACATACAAAGAAAGTTGTGTGTATCCGTAAATACCATTCTTATAATATACATTAATGCTTACTCTTGGTCGGGTACGATCACCTTAGGAAGGGCATCCTTCCGGAAGATTAACTTGTTGATCTAGGGTTTCAATTAGGTAATGTTTCATTGTTGTGTTAAATTTTTCTTACAAATTTTGTTTCATTGTTGGGTTCTCTTTTTAGAGAAGGAGAGATATGATTTTGATGTTAGGGTTTTAATTTTTTTTTTTTTTTTTTTTTTTTGATGTAGCAGTTGATAGAAGACTTTCAGGTTCAGTTGCTTAAATTGGTATTGTTCTTATTTTTCAATTTTAAGTTAATCTGCAGGAACTCCCATGGGTATTTCAATTTGTGAACCTTCTCCCTTTGGGTGAGTATATCATTCACTTAAGTTAGCTCCATTATGATTATAGTTATAATTTTGAGTCTATGTAGTCTTACTCATTGTAATTTGTGGGGTTTCTTGTTTTGATCAGTTTTTTGTATAGCTCATTGTTGTTCTTAACTTGAATAAGGTGTTATAGGTTTAAGACTAGTTCTTGACATCCAATATCTTTCCTTTAGCAACAATTTTAACTGTTATTGTCAAGATTTTGACAGTAATTTCATAATGGTAATTCCAAAGTATAAAACCCTCCAGTTTGTTATTGTTTTCTCCCTCCTTTGTTTTTTTTTCATTTTGGTTAACAGGTGTATGACTTTTTTTTTGTATTGTTGCAGATGAAATCGGTTCTTAGCACCGAGAAACAGTTACAAGGTATTTCTGTGGTTATTAGGCTTTCTATTTTATCTAACTCTTACTTGTTTGGTTTTTTTGTTAGCTTGTTATGAAGTTTCTAGGGTAATATTCTGACTGTGTTTTCTTCAACTTTGATTTAGTTGTTGAAGTGATGTTTATGTAGTATCCATGAATGGATGATCTAATTAGTGACTGTAAAGTATAATACTGATTAGTGTTATGCTTCCTATTACTTTGAGCTATTCAAGTGATGTCTGTGTAGTATATTTGAATGAATGGGTGATAATGTTTCAGGAAGTATAAAGAAAAACATTATCCATAGTGTTAAGGTGATAAAGGTTAATGGAGCTTTACTTTCTATAAATCTAAAGTAGGACTCAAGTCATCTTGATGTTGGGTCTTATCAAAGATATGTGGGTCTTTTCTTGCTCGTTGACTTTGTTTACTTGCAGTTATATCTATAACATAGTTCTTAGTAGTCACCTTCTAATATATTCGTCAATATTTCACTTTCAAGTTTCTTTAATTGACATGGTAGGACCTACATTACTTTCTCAAAAATAATTTACCACTTAACTATGTA
Organism: Papaver californicum; assembly: GCA_023531435.1. Taxonomy (NCBI): domain Eukaryota; kingdom Viridiplantae; phylum Streptophyta; class Magnoliopsida; order Ranunculales; family Papaveraceae; genus Papaver; species Papaver californicum. Next base: position 1,689,813 of record JAJJMC010007738.1, read on the forward strand.
CTGGTGTTATCTCCTCACAGTTTGAAAGTTGTAGCTTCCATGGTTTTTGAGGAAAAACATTTTATTGGTAGCCACAAAAGACTCGTACACGACAACAACTCTAATATTGCAGTTATACTTCTGTTGCAAGTGGAAAAATTGAAATAAGGTTTGTAGTTTTCATATTCATGACGGCTTCACTGTTCATTCCGTTAAACAAAAATTGAAGTTTGAGTTGTTCCCATGTACTCTAGGTCTCTTCCAGAATTAACTTTTCTCAAGGAAACCTCCATAACAGGTTTGTCAGACTCCTTCCTTATCATGTTCTCCCAACTTATGGATATTTAAGGATATATAGTGGGGTGTCTCTAGACTCCTTCCTTAAGTTCATAAATGTAAAATCCTTGACATAGGAAGGATTGGAATTGCTTGGGATGCATGTGGTAAAGATGGCTGAAGTTGAAGGACTAAAAGCTAAAAAGAGAGATGTCACGCTTTGAAAGATATTGAAGCAAGGTTCCCAGTATGAGAATATGATATAAGTTACTGACCCTTGTTTTACTGCAATTCCCATTTGTTACTACCCATTACACTGAAATAACCTTGTTGAGCATAGACTAATTGTTGCCCCCTAATAACTTAGATATCAGGCTTCTAAAATGTTGCAGGAGACTATCTTTTGTAACGTGTTGATAGTTCGGCAGGTTGGTTTCTGAGTTAACTTGAGAAATATTATTCAAGAACTTTCTATTTGCATTTTGGGGTCAGGGTTAATGGTTTTAGAACATAGAATCCTTAGAGGTACTTAAAATATTTATTGTCTCATTGATGTGAGGTTTATCTACTGAGCCAGGTCAAGAGTTAAATTATGGGTGTACTTTCTGTTGCATATGATATACGCCTCTTATTGATATGCTTTAGACAAACTATTTCGTTTTCCCAGTTAAGTTTATATATGCGATTTCATTTCATATACTTGGATTAGTTCTCTGATGATTGTCTTGGAACCTATGTTTAACATATTTTTTTGCATTGGGTATTACAAATGGAACTGTGCATTATGATGTTGGAGTGTTGTAGTCAGGAGAGAACCTATCATCGGTATTATTCATTTGCTTTCGGGGTTTTATTTTACTTATTTTGCTGACTATTGAGTTTTATTTCTTGTATGAATCTCAACATGGAATATTGTATGTTAAATACATAATTTAATTGTCTTCATTACTTGTGATGCTTATACACATTTATATCTCCAACTGTGGCTATTAGATTTCATCATTAAAATTGATGAATCAATAGTAATTATAATTAGAGTATTATCCGTGGGAATGTTGAATGTTGATAGGTGCATTATTTGCACTATTTAGATACTCTAATTTACTGATTTCTTGTTAGTTTTCATATCATTATGCTTTGATTTTGTTTGTTTTTGAGTTTCTTATGAGTTTTGAAGTGTATTCAACCAAAGAAAAGATGGAAAAAAAACTTTGCAACAAGAATTCCAGGAAGATTTACGGTTGGGTCTAGACTCTCAAACCCAACCGTAAAACAAGTTGGTTTTGAAGGCAAATTCCAGGAAGATTTTACGGTTGGGTCTAGACTCTCAAACCCAACCGTAAAATTATTTGAAGAGATATGGAGATTTTTTCATTTCCATCTTATAGATAATTGAAAGACGAAGTCAAACCAAAAAGAATGAGGTCAATCGGACATCGGATGAGGGAGTAATGATCAAATCAGTGAAGTATACAAAGGTATCCAGGAAGAATTACGGTTGGGTTTATTGGCTCGAACCCAATTGTAAATCTGGGGATTTTTGGAGCAACTTTTTGTGTCAGAATTACGGTTGGGTTGATTGGCTCGAACCCAACCGTAAATCTGGGGGCTTTTGGGTGATATTTTTATGCCAGAATTACGGCTGGGTTTATTGGCTCGAACCCAACCGTAATTTAGGAGTTTTGGCACGTGTGTGGGCTTCTAAAACATGGAAACATGGTCCTAGAAGGATTAAAAACCTAGATTTCGTGGATACTATATAAGGACAGATCGAAGACATTAAGAAGATACTTTGGACACTCGAAAAACACAAGGAGAACAAGAATCTAGGGCTTGGAGTTGCAATTGATCATCACGATACCGAGGGTTTGCTTTACTTGTTTTCTTGATTATTTT